>OX336397.1:221471679-221874583 GCA_946902985.2 Meconema thalassinum | reverse complement strand
TTTTTAATTATTTGGTTGTTTGTTAATTATTTGGTAGTTTATTAATTATTTGGTAGTTTATTAATTATTTGGTAGTTTGGTAGTTTAATAATTATTTGGTAGTTTAATAATTATTTGGTATTTGGTAAGTTTAATAATTATTTGGTAGTTTAATAATTATTTGGTAGCTTAATAATTATTTGGTAGTTTAATAATTATTTGGTAGTTTATTAATTATTTGGTAGTTTATTAATTATTTGGTAGTTTAATAATTAATTGGTAGTTTAATAATTATTTGGTAGTTTAATAATCATTTGTAGTTTAATAATCATTTGGTTGCTTAATAATTATTTGGTAGTTTATTAATTATTTGGTAGTTTATTAATTATTTGGTTGCTTAATAATTATTTGGTTGCTTAATAATTATTTGGTTGCTTAATAATTATTTGGTTGCTTAATAATTATTTGGTTAGTTTAATAATTATTTGGTAGTTTAATAATTATTTGGTAGTTTATTAATTATTTGGTAGTTTAATAATTATTTGGTAGTTAATAATTATTTGGTTGATTAATAATTTACTAATTTATTTGGTAATTTATATATTGCTTATTTATTAATTTTAATTTTTTTGGTTGTTCATTTATTAATTAATTTATTCATTTCTTTGATTATTTATTTCGATGTTTATTAATTTATTTGGTTGTTCATTCATTTATTTATTTATTTATTTTTGCCCTAATCATTTATTAGTTAATTTATTCAGTAATGTACTTATTATTTATTTTATTTACTTATCTCGGAAAAGTTATGAGAACTTTCGTAACATCGTTACGGTTATAAATAACGGTGTTAGAATATATCACTGTAATTATTAGGCCTAAGTAACATAGTTATTCCACAATCCTGACATACACACTAGAAATTAAATTAGTATTGTTTATTTAGGACTACAGTGACTTTTCGCTACTATATAATAAAGTTTCTCAGAGACTCTCAGTTGAGAACACTGTACTACAGATAACAAGTAAAATATTCAATGTTGCCAACAGAATGGACCTTATGGCAGTGGTATTATTAGTGCGAATCCGTGGCTTGTAACAGTAATCTCTGTTCATCAGATATCCGTAATAATGACATTCACACACGAGCGCGAGGCCTCACACACTGATCCTTGATTTACATTCAAATGACTTCAACTCGGCATTCCATTTCACTTGTTGAATAATACATCGTTTGGTTAGCCACTGTCGCTGAGTTGTTACCCTGGAGCCATCTCGTGGAACAGTATGGAAAACAGTATTTCAAATTCGCTGTGCTGTTCTATTTAACGCCAGCCTTTCGTCAACCCATCATTCGAGGGTTCACAGGGTAACGTTAGACCACTACTTGCAATGTCCATACTGGTAGTCATTTGAGGACCTAAGCGGCCCATTTGATGGGAATACGAGGTAGATTACGAAAGTAAGTTTCATCATTTTATTGATGACAAGCTACTAGAACCAACATTCAATTATACTCCTTGGAAAGGACAAAGAGTTATAACAATACCCATGCATTTAGGAGAAAGTAGGCTATATGTTCTTTACTGAACATCTTGTTATATATTAGTATGATGATGATGATATACTGTAACATTGTGAAAGAGCGTAAAGATCCAAACACTCACATACAATAACCGGCACAAAGAGTATAAAATTAGACTCAAAATCACGCCTCGTTTCGGACCCCACAAACTACCTCTATGAATAAAACAGTTCATGTAGAGACTAACATAGACTAACATCGCTCGGCATTGACCGTGTTTTATAAGACCTATTTAGGTTTTACTCGCTAACCGTTGGAGATACACGAAAAGTGATAAGGAACTTTCGGATAGAAAATTAAATTTTAAAGCTCGTATGTGCCATCAAAAGTTTGCTATTTCTTAGCGTTCTCTTTTTATTTGAAATGGAAATATGAAAATAGTCGCCATTTTTAAATAGTGCAAAATATCGAAATCAAATGTATCCTATATGTAAACCTGGTAAATCAGCTATATCCATGCAAAATTTCTTTCAAATCGGACCAGTGGTTCTTACGTGATTGAGTAACACACAGACAGACAGACAGACATACAAACACCATCTCATTTTTTATATAGTAGTATGATGATGATGATGATGATAAACTAATTGTTGTTTTAAGGGGCCTAACATCTAGGTTATCGGCCCCTAATGGTCTGTGTGTCAGCGAAAATGACAATGAAATGGAAACCAGAACGAAAATTAAGTGAGACTGAAAATACTTACAAAATGGAGTTTAGGTTCAAAATACTCACAAAATGTAATTTAGAGATACGGGGAGCCAAATCATAAAAAACAGGGCGGGAATCTTAAAGAGAAAAGGAACAACAATGAACAGAAAAAGAAGGCTGATCCCTACAAAAATGAGGGATCTGGAAAGATGAGAGAAGGGCCAATTAAGGCGGGAAAAGAAGAGACTCCCTGGGCCTTGGATACCCTAATATCATCGGGGTCGGAAGAGGACAAGAGTTGACCAAGAGAGATCGACAGGAAAGAAGACGGAGATGAGCCCGGCACAAGTAAGTGGAAGCAATGCAGAACTCAGCTGGGGTCCCGTGGTCGCCAACCCAAGTCCCAGTAAATGTGAGCCCTTGGGGGGCATAATTTCATTGCATGAGCAGATGGTGACATAAACAGTCGCCGTAAGAATCCACACCCTTGGCTGGTTCAACGAAGGAAGGAGCGTCAGCGGAGGGGGAATGACGTATGCGCAGAGTGTCGACGAAGAAAGAGGAGCAGCAGATCAGTGTGCGCGATATTATTAGAGTACAATTCACCATGCCAGACAGACGTGTACTAACAATGTGGTCGCCAATGGAGTTGCTTGTTGTTATCCGGTATGTAATAGGCACGTGGGATTAGAGTGTCAGTCAACAGATTGTGTATGGTGAAGCGCCCATGTCTCGTCAAATGGTCGGTCGCTGGTGTAGCATGTCCAGTGAAGGACCGCAGAGTATGGAGTGGGCGTTCCTCCACATCCACTAATGTAAACAGCATTGCTGGAGTACAGGACATGGTGTTAGTGGACAGGCTCATAACGGTGTCAGACGTGGGCTCCACACTGTGCCCGGGCCCATCATAAGCTCTATGCACTCTCGTGACGTCACTTTTACACTAATGCTGAAGTGGAGCAGGCTGTGCGACAATTCCTTGCAACTCAGGGCACCGAGTTTTACCAGAGTGGTTTATTGAAACTGTTTGCACACTACGACAAGTATCTCAATGTCGGGGGCGACTATGTCGAAAAATACCGCAAGGTTTATACAGAGAGTCCAGTTTGTATGTATCGGACCCCCTCGCTAGCCCGGTCGCCCGCGGCGCGAGCCTGTCTCCCGCCACGCACTTTGCCGTTTTGCGGCGCTCGCGCTGCATTGAGTCATTGAGTATAGGAATTTGTACTTAAATTTGTATTTCAGTGTGATCCTTGACCAATTTTTTTGACGAAATGACTTACGGAGAGCGATTGTCAACTTATTTTCAACAAGATTCTGCCATTGCTCACAATGACGAAGCATCCATGACAGAATTGCGTCGCATTTTTGGTACTAGGATTATAAGTCGGAACGTGTGGCCCCCGCGAAGCCCAGACTTATCACCATGTGACTTTTATTTGTGGGGGACGCTTAAAGATAGAGTGTATGCGAGAAACCCTCACACTATAAATGAGCTTGACTATATTACAGCTGAAATACAGCCAATCGGTGCTGAGGAACTTCAGAGAATAAATGCCAGTTTCATAAAAAGGTGCCAGCGATGTGTAGCAGTGAATGGCGAACATTTTCAGCACCAGCTGTGAACTAGGTAAGTACAAATTCCTATACTCAATGACTCAGTGCCGCGCCGACGCCGCATAACGGCAAAGTGCGTGGCGGGAGACAGGCTCGCGCCACGGGCGAGCGGGCAAGCGAGGGTCTCCGATACATACAAACTGGACTCTCTGTAGTTCATGATACCATGGTGTGCCTGTTTGGCAATAAAGGGTCCTTGGGGAAAAAAATGACGAAATTTTCCTTCGGAACTTTCCTCGTAATTCACACGTTTCCTGCTTGTTATTGGAGTAAAAGATTTTCCAGCGCATATTGCTAGGATTATACTCAGTGAGCTGTCAGAATGGGATTGCCAGTTCTCGCCTCGCCATGTGGTCAGGGAACAAGGTTGCCAAACAGTTAGAATAACAAGCGATCGCACTCTAGAAGTCAGTGACAAAGCTAACCAGGCACTGACGCACGTGAGCTGTAATATTGCAACGCAGATTATTATGACATCAACTATGAGAACATGGATTGGTCAAGAGGCAGAGGGGTGATGACTGACGTGGATTTTCCGGCCAAATGTCAATACCATTCTGGCAGCTCACAGAGTATAGGTCATCTTTGTATTAAGCTCTCAATAAATGTTTCATTTCCATGTTCATTTGGAGTGTTACCAACTTTGCTTTCACTGTCATGATTTGTGTGCGTCAATACAGTAATTCTTAATTGTATCTGAAACAAAAGGCAGAGTAGTTCTGTGCGAATTTGATATTGTTGATGCTGTTAATACTTTAGGTGCTGTGCGGCTTTGTGGTCTGTAGCCCCGTGTGCATGGGTGTGTGTAGAAGTTGTCTGATGACATGTGTAACTATGGTGTCTGTATTAGTACGTGTACTTGTAATTGAGGGAGGACTTGGGCAGGAAATGGCCGTGACCTTAAGTTACGTGCCACCACGGAGAACCATTTGTAGGAATGGCTGAGGTGGGATTCAAACCCACGACACTGAGTTTATCCTGTGGTAACAACCAAGAATGTTATCCTCTGCGCAACGAGGTGAATCCCGAGTGCTAAAAGTATATCAGACACGCCATTATACCGACAAAAATTTGCTAATATAATCCAGATATGTGTTCGTCAATGAGGCATGATCAAAAAGTGGTGCCACCCTTCAAGTTTAAGAGCCATCCGCTGGAAAGGTGATGCTCTTGTTCTTTGATTACCGGGCCCATTGCTTATTGATTTCAAGGAACCTGGTGCCTCGATCAGTGGGGATTAAGGCCAAACGTCGGGGAAAACTGCGACAAGCGGTGCTACTGCTTCATGTTAACGCATAGCCCCATACCGCAAAGGTAGTAACGCAGAAGAACCGCCAACTCAAGTGGGAGACACTAGAGCACCCACCCTATAGTCCAGATCTCTCCCATTGTGATTATCACGCCTTTGGTCCCTTAAGAAAATACATTGAAGGGTCGACGATTCCTGTGGGACGAGGATGTGTGTTTTACCACACGGGGATCTTCAACCTGGTACGTTGGTGGGATGCTGCCTCAATGCTCACTGTGATTTTTAGCCTATTTTGTGTTTTTTGTTTTGTGTTTTTTGTTTTGTGTTAGTTTCCTGCTTTTGTTTTTGAATTTTGCTTTTTGCAATCTGTTTTTTTTTCCTGCTTTCACAGTTAGTATTGAATTTTGATTTTCGCTATGTGTTTCTTGTATTTGGCTTTGTGTTTTTTTCTGCTTTTGTTTTTGAATTTTGATTCTTGCTGTCTGATTTTTGTATTTGTTTTTGAATTTTGCTTTTTGCTATGTGTTTTTTATTTTTATTTTGAGTTTGTTTTCACCGTTTGTATTCGAATTTGGCTTTTGGCTACGCATTTCTTGTATTTGGTTTTGTTTGTTTTTTACTTTAGCTTTTGAATTTGGCTTCTTACTTTTTTTGTTTTTTTGTTTTGTTTTGTGTTTTTGAAATTTGCTTCATGAAAAAATAGGCTTATGAGATCACCGTTTGACCCTGTGTGTGTGTGTGTGCGCGTGTGTGTGTGGGTGTCCACCCTAATAGAATCTTAACGGGTCGAGCAATTTCAATAAAACTCGGTGAGGTCATAGCATAATTTTGGCCGACCCCGACCTTGCCCTTGAAATGTTATTACGTCCCACCAATCCAACATGGCGGCTGTGCGAAATATTTCACCGGCATTATACTGTATATCTCAAAAACTATTACAGATATCACCCTGAAATTTTGTACGTTGGTAAAGAGCACTACTACAAGTTCATCTATGTACCTGGCAAAAACCTGTAAAGTACAAAACGAGCATGACAGCCAAGAGTAGTTGAAACATTTTATTAGATTTTTCTCGCGATTTAACCATCTGAGCTCAGTGAAATGTGGTACAGTAAATGTCTATACACATTGTAATGCACTGTTATCTAATTTAGTTCAATTGTTTACACAACCTCAAGAAAGAGGCTGTGCGAAATTTTAAAATTAAGTTTTTATATCTTGTGTATTAATCATGCCATGGAAGTGAAAGTTTGAATGTTGAACCTACCCAATAACCCTCATCTAATAGACTACATAACTCTATGGCCTACATATATAAAAATCAAACATGGCGACCAACACTGCCAGTCGCATTGCAAACAGTGATATGGAGGCGTCAAACGAAGAGCAAAGAGGTGTTGTTCGGTTTCTGACAGTGAAAGGAGTAAGGGGAACGGACAATGTCACAAGTGTACGGCGAACACTGCATGTCCCTTGCAAGGGTCAAGGCGTGGCACAAGCGCTTCAGGGAGGGACGAGTGTCGTTAGCCGATGATGCCCGGTCTGGAGCATCCCCCTGCATTACCGATGACAACGTCCAGCTGGTTGATGCACTCATTACCCAGGACCGCCGAGTGACAGTGAACGCCATAGCCGCCGTGGTCGGATTGAGCGTCGGAAGTGTGCACACCATCATGAAGGAACGATTTCACTTGCGGAAAGTGTGTGCCCATTGGGTGCCCCACAGTCTTCAACCCCACCAGGAAGCATGTCGAATGGCCCACGGTCTTGGTCTTGTATCGTCACGTGACGTGCACGCGTGCCCTCTAGCGATGGGCTGTGACCTTCCACGTTCTGGTCGGAACCACACCTCGTTACACACGCCACGATTAGCCAATGTCGTCACCGGTTTGCGCATTCCAGCCTCCGGCTCGTTACTTTTTGAACGCACCTTATATAATATTATCATTATACAGTATTCTGCTTTGTGGCAGGTCCATGTCTTCGTGCAGAGAATTTCTGACGCCAATGTTCCCGGTCTTGAGCTTCTTTCTTCAGTCTGCTGTAACTCTTTCCATCTTTCATATCATCCAGATGTTGAGTTCTTCTTCTTCCCCGTCCTTTGATCTTCCCTTCAATGACGTCGTGCATGAGCCCCTCATGTCTAAGTATGTGCCCGATGCAATTGGCCTTCCTCTGAAGGATCGTATTCAGAAAGTTTTCTTCTCACCTACTCTTCTCAGTAAAGCATCGTTTGTCACCCGATCTGTCCACTTGATCTCCTCTATTCTCCTCCAGCACCACATTTCAAAACTTTCTACGTATTTTCTGGCCCGTACAGTGCAATGCTCCAGATGTAACACTTCACCAATTTCTTCCTTAGTTCTACTGTAAACTCAACTTGCTGGTGAACTGCAATCAAACTGCAATTTTGTATGTTGATAGAGGCAATTAACATAAGAAGGATATTGTAACCCCCCCCCCCCCCCCTTACCTTATCCGCCCCCCGAAATAAAGAGAATCAGAAAGAAAAGGAGGTAGACAGGAATAAAGGAGAACTTGCTCCGAGAGTGGAAGTGGACCCTAGACGAAGAGGGTGGTTTAAAATCCATTACTATACAAGGATAGATAATGCAGACAAAATATCCTATATTTAAGAAAAAGGGAAAAATACATATATCACCAAAATACACGTGGTCACACTTAAGAAAATACCCCTAGAGAGGAGGACGGTGACAAGAAAATTATTGGAAAAACTGAATAATGGAAATAAAATAATGTCTTTCCTATTTTGATATTTGGATAACCGTATATATAATGATATTAAAAGCGAGACGGGGAGTTCATTTTCATGTGCTAACGTAATCCAGTCTATTTCAAAGTCTTAATGGCGTCACCATCCAACTGTTATATTACAGAATTAAAAATAAGGAACACTAGTAACACTAGTAAAAACAAAGAGATCACACTTGAGTCTATATGTCCGTTCATTAACAAATCCAAGGAGGTCACACATCTTCAATCTTCTCAGAGATTACACAGCTTGCCATGGCCCCGGGCTTTGGCGATTGACGCAATTATGGGGTAGTAGAGGTTGTGACAATGCAACTGTCACACATATATGAAAATAGGCTGTATAGTTCTTCAGGGAACTACTTGTTCCTGATTAACATACTGTGCGACCGTCGAACGGAAACATGCTGATCACACTTTATATTTTCCAAGAACTAACCTTTCTTTTGCTTTAAACTCACTTTTCTCCACTGTTAACCTCACCCCACTTCCTTTATGTATATCGTCCGCTATCGCTTTCTCCTTATCTCGACTTTAATTTCACGCCTACGTGCCCCATTCGCGAGGATTTAAGCTCTCCTCTCTCACTCCCTCTTCCTCTTAGCCCACGGACGATCCAATTTCTTCCTCAAGCTCTTCTTGATCTGGTCTGATGACAGCATAACCATTCTCGACTTAACGTTACACAGAGAGGAAAATGAAGCAGGCCTAGTAACGTAATAGCAATGTCGCCAACCATATTATTACAGAAATCGGCAGGACGTCCCTCGGTAAATCAATTGACGATGATTCTTGTTTTAAACACAGTTGTAAATATACATTTTAGCGTTGGCTGTGGACGGCTTAGGTGGCGTAGTCGGTAGCATGCTGAGCTTATATGCCCAAGGTCGCGGGTTCAAACCCGGCCGAAGTCATCGGATTTTTAAGAGCGTTAACATCCATCAGTATACCTTCCTTAGGAGGGGTAGTAAAGCCGGCGATCAAATGTCATAGATTTATGGCATGTAAAAGAACCTTCCACTAACTAAATTAGTGTGAAGCAATTTTTTTTTTTTAGGTTAGGTTTGAATAATGCTCTTAAGTTTTTATGTTCGTCACCGGGAGCTGGTTGTGATGCCATCTAGTAGTAGCCAAGTTCACAGCTAGGTGTCGTGGATGGTAACATTTGGTAACGAAAGTAGGAACTACTTTAAATTATAGTCTGTAGTCCTTACTTGAATTAAAAAACAGATAACACACACTAATACAGTCATCACAAATAACACCGGTTATCATACAAATTGAAGCCTCGGTGGCTTAGGCGGCAGCACGCCGGCCTCTCACCGCTGGATCCGTGGTTCAAATCCCGGTCACTCCATGTGAGATCTGTGCTGGACAAAACGGAGGCAGACAGGTTTTTCTCCGGGTACTCCGGTTTTCCCTGTTATAATTTCATTCCAGCAACACTCTCCACTATCATTTCATTCCATCTGTCATTCATTTAATCATTGCCCCAGAGGAGTGCGTCAGGCCTCGGCAGCCGGCACAGTTCATATCCTCGCCGCTAGATGGGGGCTTCATTCATTCCATTCCTGACCCGGTCGGAGACTGGAAGCAGGCTGTGGATTTTCATTTTCATCACACAAATTCTACACACACCCAAAGTACACGGGGCAACATGACCGCTTTGTCGCAGCTCCTAAACTGAGGAACCAACCAACCAACCAACCAACCAACCAAGGGTCTATCTGTGATTAGCGTGGTTACCATGGCAACAAGTGTTCGTCATCTAGTTCAGTAGAGACATCTATATGTTGCTATAGGAACATCCTACTTACTATTATTGAATGTTAGTGCGCCTAACGGTCGCAAAATGATACAAACTCGTAGTGATACACCAAAAGTCGTTCAACATTTCGATTTCCTTTTCTTTTGCGTTTCAGAGTGTCATTTTATTTTTTTAAATCAGTGCTACCAACATAAATTGTTTAGTGTTCATAAAAACGTTCCCTAAGTTACTAAATTAAAATTTCCTCCAAAGTGTTACATTTTAAGTGCGCGAGTTATCTACACCCTCATGGTTACCAATGCAACAAGGCGCTCAAAATTGCCATTACTATGAATTACATCAAATGTTGCCCCGTAATAATAATAATAATAATAATAATAATAATAATAATAATAATAATAACATAGCAATCATTTCCAATAATATGCTAAAATAAATTCATTCCATTGAAAAATTACATGAAATTGCCATCAAAACGGAGCTTAAAATCTCGTATGAGAAAACTCAGTACATGGAAGGAGCCTTACGATACTCAGATGGACAACCTATCTATGGTAACTAAATTCGGCAAAATCTTTCAAGTGAAACAATTCAAATATTTGGGAGAAATTATTAAGCCCTCTAGTTTAAACCACGAAGCAAATAAAGAATGAATTTCCAATTTACAGAAAGCTTATAAATATGATCACTTGGAACAGATATAATAAAAATCAATATCTTGGAGAGCAAAACTTAGACACTATAATACAGTAATCAAACCTGAAGCGTTATATGCATCAGAAACATTAATCATTGGTGGAGGATCTTTAACCAAAGATATAGAGAAATAAGAAAGGGAAATTTTAAGAAAACCTTTTGGCCCAGTTTGTATAGAAGGAATATGGAGGAAAAATCATCCCAGGAAATATATTGTCATTCTGAAAAAAATCTCTCACACTTTTCTGAAAAGACGGTTGAAATTTTATGGGCACATTATCAGAAAGAACAATAACAGACTTACTGAAAGAATTATCAACCCGGCCCTTTCGTTAAAAACGAAGAACAGCTAGCTTCGTGAAATTGAAACAGATCTCCAGGAAATCAACATCTCCGAAGGCATTGTACACGACAGAAGCAAAATCGACAATCAGTAATTTGAAGACAAACCCAACACCAGAGCCACTGTAACTTGCACAGAAGCAGCTCAGCGAGAGGATGAAGAGATTTTGGGAAGAAAAGAAGGCCAGCACATCCGCTCCTGAGTAGCACACAGTGATGTGAATAATAATAATAATAATAATAATAATAATAATATATTTAGAATTTGGTCAATTATAGACCGCTTTGAACCTAAGACTACGGTACATTATTTCGTTTTTTCTTTTCTTCCCAAAACTTCTTCATACGTTGGCTGATGGCCTGCCTCTGTTCCGTTGATAACACTCTCCGTGGTTGATGTGGAACTTGCAGAATCGAAAAATCTGCAGTATTGGTCAGTCGCCGGAATTCCACCCAATTAGAAATGATGTTGTTTGTGATCTTCAGTTTTTGCAGATCACACCGTATCTCTTCCAGCCATCTAGTGGTGTTTTTTAATTTGGAGATGTAGTCAAAAAATTTCTTAGTTAGCCTGCTGCTATCCATTCTATGAAGCTGACCATAAAGTTGTAGTCTCCGTCTTTTAATTGAGTCTGTAATTTTTTCCACATTTCGGTAAAGGTCTTCATTTTTTCTCTTCATCCAAATATCTTTATTATTTTGGGGACCCAAAATTTTCCTAAGTATTTTCATTTCTTTCTTTTCCAGTTCCTCTTGTTCACCTCTTTTGTTCAACGTTAAACATTCTGATCCGTATAATACCTCTGGTTTAATTGCAGTTGTGTAGTGCCTGATTTTTGCTTGGAATGAAATTGATCGTTTGTTGTATCTATGTTGGGTGAGTTTATAGGCATTTTCCATCTTTCTGAATCTCTCCTTGCAGGATGTGTTATCAAGTCCATTTGACTGGATCCATTCTCCCAAATATTTAAATTTATCAACTCTTTGAATCTGTCCATGTTGAGTTGTTAGATATTTTTCTCCATTGTGTCTGTGTTAATAATAATAATAATAATAATAATAATAATAATAATAATAATATACTCATTTGGAATAATTAAATGGTTCCCTACTGGCATCGAAGAGATGTGAAGGGAAATACGAACATTGTTGACGACACATCGAATACACCACTTCAAACATTAACATACATGTTTTCAATCCTGAACGAAACATTAATTTGAACAAGCAGTTCCGTGAAGAACTATACAGCCTATTTTCCTACTCATGTCAATTGCCTCTATCAACATACAACATTTCAGTTTGATTGCTGTGATAGATTCTTAGATATTGAGAACCATCTATGTCGAATACATAGAATACGATGTGGTGGACTGTATAAAGAAATATATTTTACACTGTATGTACATGATTAAACACTGAACAAGTACAGTAGATATTACATGCGTGCTATGACACCATGTCCGGTAGCCACTGCTACCTACTTGCAAGTGAGTCCTGCTTGACGCAGGTAAGAAAACGACCCTTCCTCTTAATGGGTCAACAACCCTCCAGCAGGGGGACCAACTGTCATTAGAGTATGTACAGTGCCAGAGTTGCCAACATACTCCCCCCCTTGAAATAGCAAATATTTCAAACAACAATTAAATACTGTCACTTTGTTCTATTAACTGGAATGAGAGTTGAAATAAACACTATGTACACAAACATTTAAACAATTCACTTCTCTTCACTCAACAATGGGCAAAGTCTTGACACTGCTCTTTTCAAAAGAGCTCCGCTGGGTGTTTTGATGGTAACAACCCTCGTAACTCCGTCGGTTCCTGGATGCACTGCTGCGACACGGCCCAGTTTCCAATGAAGTGGAGGCTCGCCCTCTTCCTTCAGAACAACCAGAGTGTCGATTTGTGGGGATTGTCCGGGCGACCGCCATTTAGAACGCTGTTGGAGTTGTCCGAGATATTCCTTGGACCATCGACGCCAAAATTGCTGGAACATAGCCTGAAGCAGTTGCCAGCGCTTCAGTCTATTCAAGGGAGTCTGAGACACATCTTCTTCCACAGGAAGATGAAATGAGCCACCGATCAGGAAGTGGGATGGGGTTAATACTTCCGGATCATTGGGATCAGAGGATAGTGGGCAGAGGGGGCGCGAATTCAAAACTGCCTCTATCTGTACAAGCACTGTAGTAGTCATTTCTTCAAACGACAATGCAGCATTTCCTACTATTCTCTTAAGGTGATACTTAGCTGATTTAACTGCAGCCTCCCACAACCCTCCGAAGTGAGGTGAACCAGGAGGACTAAAATGCCACTGAATCCCCTTCTCAGTAGCAAAGCTTATGAATGACTGCTTGGTATTCATATCATTAAAGAATTTCTCTAGCTCACGTGATGCACCTACGAAATTAGTTGCGTTGTCAGTGAATATGTGGGTGCAAGTTCCTCGTCTAGCCATGAATCTTTTCAGTGATGCTAAAAAAGCAGCTGTAGACAGATCGCTTACAAGTTCAATATGTACAGCCTTTGTGGCAAAACAAACATACATAGCTATATATGCCTTAATCCGAGCGCCCTTCCTGGAGGAAGGCCGTAAATATACTGGGCCACAGAAATCTATTCCTGAAGATGCAAATGGTCGACTGGGAACTACTCTCCTTTCAGGTAGCGATCCCATTATCGGTTGATACGGCCGAGACGAGAATTGAAAACACGTCTTACATCGATACACTGCTTTTCGAGCACCGTTCCTCCCACATAGAGGCCAGTATTGCTGTCGCATCATTGTCAATAAAGTCTGAGCTCCAGCACGAAGAAAAGCACAATGAAAATGATCAAATAACATTATTGTAATGCGATGATTGCCAGGTAATAAAATAGGATGTCTTCTGTTGACCGATAGTTTAGTATTTTGCAGACGGCCTCCTACCCGTAACAGACCCTGCTCATCCAAATACGGTGCTAATCCATGTAATTTGCTTCCCTTGGGTAGTGGCAAATTTTGTTTGAGAGCCTTTATGTCTTGTGAAAATTCAGAACCTTGCGCAATTTTACACCATAAATACTTAGCCTGCTCTAGTTCTACCGGATTAAGAGCACCTGTTTGTCTGTCTGTTTTAGTTTTAAGATTTTTGATAAATCTGAGCACGAGAGCTGTTATTCTAATCAGCTTGCTCCAGGAAGAGTATCTGTTAATCAGATTCGATCCAAGGGATTCTGTAGATGACACTAGAACGATTTTAGTTTTCCTAACTTCAGGTAATTCTTGAGAGCTATGCCTCTGCTGTGAAGGCCATTCGTCTTTATTATCTGAAAGCCAAGATGGTCCCGATAACCAAAATGATGAATTTAACAGCTTCTCCGCGGTAACTCCTCTCGAGATCATATCTGCTGGGTTATGATGAGTAGAGACGTGCTGCCAACAATCAATATTTGTCAACTGTTGAATCTGCGACACTCGATTAGCGACGTATGTTTTCCACTGGTGTGGATGGCCCGAAATCCATGCTAATGCTATTGTGGAGTCAGTCCAACAAAAACACTTGTCTTTAGTTACGTTTATGGATCTCATGACTCTTTCGACCAACTGAGCAAGTAATACAGCACTGCATAGTTCTAATCTTGGTAAAGTTACTGAGCCTAATGACGCAACGCGAGACTTGGAACACAATAAGTGAACTGTTATTTTACCATCTCCTGTCTGAGATCTTACATAAACACAAGCGCCGTAAGCAATCTGAGACGCGTCACAAAATCCATGAATTTCATACTCCACAAATTCTACTGCCCTAACATGACGAGGCACTTTGAACTCCTTCAATTTAGCAATATCCTGCATATAACGAATCCATTTAATTTGCAGTTCTATTGTGAGAACGTCGTCCCAATTTAAGTTCATTTGCCACAGTTGCTGGACAAAAATCTTACCCTTAATCAATACTGGGGCCAAAAGCCCTAAGGGGTCAAATATTTTAGCCAGGTCTGATAGAATTATTCTTTTGTTTATCTGTGTCGAACTGAAATCACTTCTCAACTCAAACTGAAAAGTGTCTGTGATGGGTTTCCAAGATAGCCCCAACAACTTCAAGTCTTCAGCTTCATCTAACTTAATAATGTACTTGGGATCTGTTTCGTGGTTAGAAATGCTCGATAGTACATTGGGCTCATTCGAACACCATTTTCTTAAGTTAAAACCCGCACTGGATAAAATATCTGAAACACACTTGTGAGTGGTTCTTAAGCCGTCAGTTGATTCACAACCTGTCATTAAATCGTCAACATAAAAATCCCGCCGTATTACATTCGAAGCTTCAGGAAATTCCTCCTTAGTGTCATTCGCCAATTGAGAGAGGCATCTTGTGGCCAGGAAGGGTGCACATGACGTGCCATATGTGACTGTTTTGAGACGATAATGTTTAAGCTCGTCCTTAGGGGACTCCCTCCACACGATGCGCTGAAAGTCAGTATGTGCAGGTTCTATGAGGACCTGTCGATACATTTTTTCTATGTCAGCGGTCAATACATAGCGATGCATGCGAAATCTAGCCAATATTGAAAATAAATCATCTTGAACGATCGGTCCTACTAATAACAAATCATTGAGGGATAATACAGAATCGCCCTTCGAGCTGCCATCAAATACCACGCGAGTGCGCGTTGTCAATGAATTACCCTTAAATAAACAATGATGCGGAAGGTAGTACTGTAATGGTTTGTTTATCTCATTACTGGGAATTTCCTCCATATGATCCAGGTCAGTGTACTCTCTCATAAACTGTACGTACTCCGACTTGACTTGGGGCTGCCTTTCAAAACGCTTCTCTAGGCTGTGAAACCGTCTAATTGCCTCATTAACATTGCTACCTAGCTGACTCGGGTCCTCTTTAAGGAGTAGTGGGACTATGAACCTACCCTGTGGATTCCTTCTGTGACCGTCAGTAAATAGCCTCTCACTAATCTCTTGCTCAGAATGTCCTTGGCCAAGCAGTGCTTTCCCCGGCTCATTGAATATCTTACCTGACACAAAGAGGCAGGAAGAACTGTTATCTGCGTGCCTTTCAGACAAACCAACACTACCTGCTGCTACCCAGCCAAGAGCCGTGTTGCGAAACAACGGTAATTTGTTTGAGAAACTGTCGAGCTGAAATTGTTCTGCGCCGATAAGATCGTAAAAGAATTCTGCTCCAATGAGAATGTCTATGGATGATGACACATTAAATTGAGGATCCGCAAGGTTTTCTAATATAAACTCTGGAATACTCCAATCTGTGATGTTGATATTTTTAGTGGGTAAGCACTGACCAGTAATTGAAGGTATTACGTGAAATGTCATGATTCGTTCAAAGGAACCGAACCGCGAAGAAATCTTTGTTCTTACCACCGACCCCACCTTGATGGTAGTGTTATGCAACCCATGTATCGGAATATTAGTCATTGTCTTTAACAATCGTAATTGATGAGCTAATTCCCTGGTTATGAAGTTGAGTTGCGAGCCGCTGTCTAACACAACCCGAGCATGACGGGTTTTTCCCTCTGAATTGTTGACATTCACTACTGCTGTCGACAACAATACATGAGAGGAAACATCATTGTTGTGATTGTGCAATGAAACAGCATTACTACTATGTTGCTCATTAAGGGGAGACAATGAAGTATTATTGGACACAATACTCTTGTTTGAAGTTTGACTATTATTGTGGTTCGGTGACCCTTGGTCCCTGTGAAGCAAGGTGTTGTGTTTATCCTTGCACAGCTTACAACATGAACGAGTGCACTCGTTAGCGAAGTGATTTCCAGACAGGCAATTAACACAGAGCTTATGCTTCTTGATCTCCCGCCATCTGTCATAAACACCCATAGAAGTGAAGGTTCTGCATCTAAATATGGGATGTTCCTCCGTGCAAAGCGGGCATTTCTGATTTTTCTGTGAAAGGAAACAATTTTTTCCTGGGTTCGTGAATGGCCTCGGTTTGATACCAGATGCATTCGTTTTAGATGAAACGCCTACCTGCTTCAGCTGTTTTGTGCGATCACAATTCTTAGTTTCGATCGATTCCAATGCATTACATGTTTCGAGTAGAAATTTGTCCAGTGTCTGATACGATGGAAGATCAAAGGTTGGTAACGAGGTCTCCCATTTTTTTAATGTTTCAGCGTCAAATCTGTTTGTTATTAAATGTATCAAAATGGCATCTAATTGTTCTTCACAAGACAGACCAAGCGCTGATAGCGACTGTATGTGCCTTCTGAAGCCGTCATACAAGTCTCTTAATGCCTTGGAAGATTCTACTTCTATTTTGTTAATCTGAAGGACCGAATTAATGTGGGAGGAAACAATTGCTCGCCGGTTATTGAACCTTTCATTTAACAGGTTCCACGCTATGTCGTAATTCGCTGCTGATATTTCTAGAGACTGTAACACGTCTGCCGCCCTGCCTGATACCACTGATTTTAGGTAATGAAATTTCTGTATTTTTGACAAATTTGCATCTTCATGAATGAGATTCTTAAAAGTATCGGCAAAATTGGGCCATTCTAAATAATCACCTGCGAATGTAGGTAAACTTATTTGAGGCAGTTTAACTGAACGTGTTTGCGAACTGGAAGTTGATTCACCAATAGAATCACTTAGCGAAGTTGCTGACTTGGAAATTGCACTGTTTATGGATCTTATAAGACCAGCTGTTTTGAAGTATTGCTCCTCAAAGTCGGAGCGATAAGATTCTTGTTCTGCTTGAAATGATTCATCCTCTTTCAAATCCTCTATTTGTGATTGAACTGTTTCATATTCTTCCCAGATTTTCGATAAGTGAGCCCGTCGATCTTCCAACTGATCTACGTCCTTAGATTGAGAATCTAATTTCTCTACGAAGCCTTGTATGCGAGATAAGCTAGCCTTTAACCTACCCCTTTTGCTACACAGTGATTTTATCTTTTGTTCCATTTTTCACTAGCAATTCCCAATAAACTGCTGAATGATATAAAATCACAATAGACCAAATGCATATACGTAAAAGAATGACAAAACGAAAAGACAAATACCTAACATAGATACATAATACAAATATGAACTCCTGGTTTTGTTTCAAAGAGTTGCGGGAAAACTGCGTACAAATAACATACAGTTTTACGGGCGAAATCATGTGTGATCACTAGCAATACCAATACATTGCAAGTACAAACGAACAGTTTTGAATGGAGAAACAAAGGAATGCATATGAGTCACAAGGAATAATTAAGGATGATCGGTGACTTACCAGGATGATGAATTCTGTTGTCCAGTAGTCGCCATGCCGCCAGCAACCCACGGCATTCGTGCGAAGCCATGCTGTCTTGGGATCACAGAGTTCAATTTTCACTGTTTTCCTTGCCATATAATCCTGCCCGGAGGACCAAAACTTATGTCGAATACATAGAATACGATGTGGTGGACTGTATAAAGAAATATATTTTACACTGTATGTACATGATTAAACACTGAACAAGTACAGTAGATATTACATGCGTGCTATGACACCATGTCCGGTAGCCACTGCTACCTACTTGCAAGTGAGTCCTGCTTGACGCAGGTAAGAAAACGACCCTTCCTCTTAATGGGTCAACAACCCTCCAGCAGGGGGACCAACTGTCATTAGAGTATGTACAGTGCCAGAGTTGCCAACAATCTAAATATTTCGGATGATCGCCATTTTGGATTGTTATAAGTATAGGCCATGGAGTTATGTGCCATTAAAGGAAAATTATTGCGTAGGTTCATTATTCAAGGTTTCACTTAGATCGCATGATTACGACACAAGAAATAAAAATGTAATTTTAAAATTTCGCACAGCCGCCATCTTGAGGTTATGTAAACAATTGAACTAAATTAGATGCCAGTGCATTACAATATGTATAATCATTTACTGTACCACAATTCAATGCGCTCAGAGAATTCAATCACGAGAAAAGTCTATTAAAATGTTTCAACTTCGCTTGGCCGCCATGTTAGTTTTGTACTTTACAGGTTTATGAAAGTTACATAGATAAACTTGTACCAGTGCCCTTTATCACCGTAAAAATGTCAGGGTGATATCTGTAATAGTTTCGGAGATATAGGATGCCAGTGAAATATTTCGCACGGCCGCCATTTTGTGGTTATGAAAACAATTGGACTAAATTAGATGCCAATGCATTACAATTTTTTTTAACATTTGCTGTACCAAGTTTCATTACGTTTGGATGGTTAGATCGCGAGAAAAGTTTTATTTTTTAGTCTCAACTTCGCTGGGCCGCCATGTTGGTTTTGTAGTTACCAGGTTTTTGAAAGTCACATAGGTGAACTTCTAGTAGTGTCCTTTATCACCGTACACAATTTCAGGGCGATATCGGTAATAGTTTCGGAGATACTGAATGCTGATGAAATATTTCGCACAGCCGCCTTGTTGGATTGGTGAGACACAATAAAATTTGAAGGGCACGGTCGGGGTCGGCCAGAATGGTGCTATGATCTTACCGAGTTTCATTGAAATCGCTGCAGCCGTTTAGAAGTTATTAGGGGGACGCACACACAGACACACGGACAAAAGGTTATCTCATAAGCCTATTTTTTCATAAAATGAAAATAGGCTGAAAATGTATCTTTACAAAGACATATAATAATAATAATAATAATAACAATAATAAATGCCAAATGTAGACATTATTGCACTGTTATTCGACCAGAGGCTCTGTATGCGGCAGAGACTCTAATATTGAACAAGAAAGGTCTAATGGAAAAACTAGAGGCTAAAGAAAGGAAGATTTTGAGGAAAATCCAGGGTCCCATCAAAGAAAACAGCGGGTACAGAAGGCGTCACAACCACGAATTATACAAGCACGTGGAGAAGATCAGTGACACGATTCGAAAAAGAAGGATTACCTTTTATAGCCACGTGACACGAATGAGCCCAGGCAGGATATCAAAACGGATATTGACGTACTTTCAAGATCAGAAAACCAAAGGGGTATGGTTCACGGAAGTTGAGAAAGATCTACGTGAAATGGAAATTTCCCCTAAAGATATCCAGGAGCGTGTTCCACTTCAGGAAAAACTACGTACGCACAAAGGTTTCCAGGAAAAGCCGAAGCTGAAAACACGGAAGGTGTGGTCCCAAGAGAGAAAAGAACAACACCGCAGACGAATGCGGGAACACAGGGCGGTAGTTAGAGCTCTGAAGAAGAGACAGTTGAACTGACGTGGTCCCTAGTAGGCCGAAACGAAGAAAGTAGAAGAAGAATAACAATAAAAATAGTAATAATAATAACATAAGCGTGATTCCCAAGGGAGATCAACTTGGAACATCCTATTACTATACAGTATGTCAATCAAGTTTCTCAGCGCTCCCTCACTTGGGGAATCGTATTTCCCCTGTTGCCTTTCGTAATACACCACCTACCCTGTATATAAAGATATAGTTGCCTATTTTACACAATTTCGGCTATATTAGTCATTCAGAGTCATGGCGTAAACTGTGCGGCATTTGTCCTTGCATACGTGCAATCTTCTGAGAGCCAAACACGCTGCTTGACTGTCAACGTTTTTTTTCCTTCTTTTTTGCAACGATATTCTATTTGTTTTATTTTGCGGTAGAAAGGTTAACCAAATATTTCCCCAACAATTATTTTAATTGGGGAATCAGATTGTATTTGAACGATTTACTGTTTAAAAAAAAGACATAACAAAACAAAAAAGGTTCGACGCTTCCAAAACAATTCGTTGACTAAGTGAACATGCGTTCTCTGTGTAAAAAGAGAACTTGCTTTCTTTCTTCCCGGAGTAATGGGATCGTATCCCTGACACAGTGATTAGGCTGGACTGTGTTAAAACCTTGATCAGCCCTTCTCATTGGTCGACCCGCATTTCACATCCAGCAAAGGAAGGTACACTTGCTGGCCCGCCATGAGGAGTCTTCCGAGTTTTTACGGATTCAATGCATTTTTTTTATTGTTTGAAGGGGCGGAACTACTAGGTCATCTGCCCCTCTTAACACAGATTAAAGAATACAAATTTGGAGTTGAATTTAAAGTTTGAGGTGGACACCTAAATTTTAAAAGACCAAAACTAAATAAAACAAAAACAAAAAAATTAAATAAAAATACATATTTAAAAATCAACAAAAATTACGGAAAAACAAAAAATTATCATTCAAAAACGAACAAGTCGTTGAGTCAATTTATACTGGAAAATTTAGATTGCTGGCCCTAACCCACTCTCACTTATTAAGCGGATAACGCGATCAGCAACCACCGCGTCATCGGCTAATATAAGTTTGAGTGTCATCTGCAAATCAAGGTTTCTTAGTAAGTCAGCAAGATCCACACACTCGGTGAAAATGTGGGCCACGGTGAAAACGGCTCCACAGATACAAAGTGGGTGGTCTTCCCTTCTCATTAGGCACGAGTGGGTGGATCTTGTATGACCTATCCTTAGCCTACACAATATGACGGACTCTCTCCGTGACCGGAAAGAGCTCCGCCACATGCGAGTAGTTCCTTTAATCGCTCTCAGTTTACTGGGCAGTGGGTCAGCTAGCCACTGACTCTCCCAAAAAGCCAGAACTTGTAGGCGTAACTGAGAGCGAATATCTCTACCAGGTACCTCCATTGGTCGAGGTGATACCGCCTCTTTTGCAGCTTGATCCGGTAACTCATTTCCCGCAATTCCCATGTGGCTTGGAAGGTGATTCGAGTGTCAGCGTGGCACAGCCCGGCTAGTAGGTCGTGGATTCGCTGCACTAGGGGGTGTTGCGGGAAACATGTAGCAATTGACTGCAACGAACTCAAAGAGTCGGTACACACGATAAGGTGGATTCGTGCATCCTGTAGTGCAAACTGCAGAGCTTCATAGATGGCAACGAGCTCCGCAGTAAACACACTACAGGCCTCAGGCAGAGAGATCTTGATTCGATGCAGCTCTCAATGTCTCCCAATAATGAGCTATTCGTTTCATCTCTACTTAGCTACCACACCATACATCCAAGGCAATATGCTTAACATATTCTAATCTTGGTCTAGGTTTGATACTCCTGGGTGTCTTAGTATGTGTCCTACCAACCTATATCTTCCTTTCATTAGCAGTCACCAAAAATCTCTCATCTCTCACTCGTCTCAGTACCTCTTCATTTGTAACTCTACCTACCAATCTGATCTTTCGTCCAGTTCACCCACTCCTTAAGCACTCGTGCAGCCTCATACCATGGCGTGGTCTCTCTATGAACTTGTTAATAATAGTCTAAACTTAACAGTTGCATGAGATCGTTTCACCAGCTTCCCAATCTTCCAATCTTCCTTGTTTAAATAATGAAACTATGTGGTCTTTGCAGGCGACACTCAACTCTTGCGATTTCAGACCCATTTTGTACCACTGTCAGACGTAAAGTGAACAGTCTCATCTAACAAGGGGACCCTACGGCAGTCGGATTTTTGTAATTTTTCCCGCTTCGGGTACGTAAAGTTCAGACCTCGAACAATAATTTCCCAAAGCCATTCGATGCCATATTCATAAATTCTCAAGAAAATCGACTTCGAAGTTTTCCGAGTGCTTCA
This sequence comes from Meconema thalassinum, assembly GCA_946902985.2. NCBI lineage: Eukaryota > Metazoa > Arthropoda > Insecta > Orthoptera > Tettigoniidae > Meconema > Meconema thalassinum. Next base: position 221,852,365 of record OX336397.1, on the reverse strand, counting down.
TATCCAGTAAAGATGTTACCGAGTTCGAGCAGGACGAGTGGCTCACCCGGTAAGATTCGGGCCCAGTAATCGCTGGAACGCTAGTTCGAGTCTCACTTCGGGCACTATTTTTTTCTTTCTTTCAATTCATATACTACTAATGTGATTGAAATATCATCAAGTCTGTAGTAATTCGCAGATATGTAATTATTATTTCTAATTACTGTATCTCCCACACAGCTGCTCAAGCACAAATGATTTGTGGGTATTCCAGGACGGGTGGAAGGGATACATACCACGCCATTCGCAAGGGATGCCTGTTCGAAGTAGCATTTCACCGTTGGTTTCCAGAGAAGCAGACAGTGTTTCTTGACGTGGTGGGCGATTTCTTCTAACATACGATCAAGAAGATCATAATGTCGGGCGTGGAGGACGACAATCCACCTGATGATGATTTTTATATTTCAATCACATTAGTAGTATATGAATTGAAAGAAAAAAAATAGCACCCGAAGTGAGACCCGAACCAGCGTCCCGGCGATGACTGGACCCGAACGTTACCGAGTGAGCCACACGTCCAGCTCTAACTCGGTAACATCTTTACTGGATATGAAGCGCTCGGAAAACTTCGAAGTCTATTTTCTCGAGAATTTATGAATATGGCATCGAACGGCTTTAGGAAATTATTGTTCGAGGTCTGACTTTTACGTACCCGAAGCGGGAAAAATTACAAAAATCCGATTGCCGTAGGGTCGCCTTGTAAGAACACTACGGGATTCGACCTTCGCTTGTCGTCTCGTCCTAACGCAGGGGCAACAGTCGATTGGGTACAAACATTGGACGCGTATGACTACTTTCTTTGCCTACGAATATAAATTTTGTTCTGTTATTAACTAATGTGTTCACATGTTACTAGGATACGTTTGTGTGTAATATACTGCAATAAGGTCCTTATACAAACTTAAGGAATACTATAATGCAGCAAGATACATTATAGACACCAACAGGGTAAACTGTATCGTAAGAATTGGTGCATTATGCAACGAGCCTGTAATGGCAATAATTAGGACACGAGTATGTTTATAAAACGACCGAAGCGAGTTTTAGAATTTCCATACCAGTGACTTAATTACCATTATACGCGAGTTGCATACGACTGTTTATGTTCGACGATAATTATTATAACTATTTTATGTTCGAACATAAATATTCATAAATATCTGTCGGAATTTCGCCAGTTTTATGTACTGAACCGAGTATTTGACCATGGCCTCCTCGATTGCCCCACTATGACACTAGACCAGGCAGTGAAATTTAAATTAGAAGGCCTTGAAACTCAGCACAGATGCGTTGCTATCCTCACCTAATTGGTCAAACAACTGTTTCTTGAGCTATGATTGGTGGGAGAAACTGTTTCATAATGAAAAATAGTGTTATAATGACCATCATTATAATACAGTTTTCTGACATATATTAGTCAGGGTCGAACATAAATTTATTTTTAAATTATTTTAAGTGTATTATTTTGATAAGAATTATTATATCGTTTAATATTTGTTTACATTCACCAATAATATTTTCTCGTTTTAACTACATTTTGAAGAAAAATGCCAAGTATTTTATTTTCATTTCATTTTATTTGATTTGTAAGGATATCCATTTTAACAGTGATTCATTTTATTCAATTTTAACATTAATATTTCTTTTGTTATTAGATTTAAGTACTTTTATAATAGTTTAACTTAATTCTTAATTGATTCTTGTTTAGCTGAAGATGGCCTCATTGAAGGCCGAAACATGTCCTATTTATATACAATTATATATAAATTGAGTATTGATTCGGCGTATTATTTGAATAGTTGAATAACTATATTATATGCTCTAACATAAATATGCATAAATATACTGTTACGGCTGTGAGTTGTTTCGTCGCGTCGCCGGTTGAGTCACAGCTGCCCCGGGATGGGCTCTGCCTCAGTGTATTACGTGCGCCTTACGTAACAGGGCTACTAGGACAAAGGGATGGTCCAGAATATTCGTGACCCAGCCAGTGATGGAAACCTCGAGAAGCCGTGAATCCCGGATGGGTCTAGAAGCATTTATTGAGTCACCGGCCTGCTATAGAAGAGCGACCTGGCAAGCGGGGTGGACAGTGTTTTTCGAGCTAGTGCGAGCGTTTACCTTGAGCGACAGTTGTTGGCGACGTGACTTGCGAAACCCTAGTCAAGCTGATTATCTTGACAGCGAAGGAATGTGAAGCCTAAAGAGGAACGGGTGTGTTTTCCAGTGCAGCAGAAGTTAGTGTGGTGAATTGTGAAAGCACCTGGGGCTGATTCCCTAGCCAGCTGACAGCGAAGCAGAGTGAAGTGGTAAGTGACCGGCTATCGTAAATAACTGAAGTGTTGCAGGTAGTTCTGTCGAGGCCACCGGACTCATTAGGAGAGATTAACATCTGTGGCTTATTGACAAGTGAAAGGCAAGTGTTCCCTACGAGAGGAAACTGGAGTGAGGTACTAATTGCTTGTATTTGCTATTTGTGTGGTGTATCTTTCAAGCCTGCAATAAAGCTAATTATATTTCTTTAAAGGAAGAATTGTGTTTGTGCTTTCACCCACCGAAATCCAGTTAACGGAAGTGCCACTAGGGGGCGGCACGTAACAATGCAGTATGTCGAGATTCTGTCGGTTGGCTTCTGCTTGGAAATTGTGTGGGCTCAGCCTTTCAACTCTACCTAATAACGAATCCCAAAGCTTAGAAACATTGTTTATACTGAAGTAGAACCAACAGATAGCGCACAGGTACTATGTACGATCATTTTGTTATTTTGGTCCAATAACACAAAATAGGCTGTTACAAACGCTTTAAAATTGAAATGTTTCGTATTATCAACTAGTTATTCTTCAAATTCGATGCGTATAGAATGTCATCGGAAGGCAAATCAGTGGAATCCCAAATAGAACAATCATGACATCTGGGGGAATAAAATTATACGAGCCTTACAGTAGTCGCATATGATGTGTAACATGTGATATGTTATCCTGCTATGTGTGTCCCGGGAGCGCAAATCCCTTGTTGACAGTGAACTCTGTTGGTCATTGAAATAACTACTTGTATAACTCCAGTGCCAAATCCTGACCGTAATGAATCATAATTGTTATTCGCCGTGGCGGAAGCAATCCACTGCCTACTTGATGCGAACTGCGCTCTATACCGGCCAGACCCATGCCAGCGATGTTATTGAAAATGGCCTCGTTTAGCCGATAGAGCGCACTGCCAAGTATAAGCGCGATTAAAAATTAGGTGTGCGGAAAGTATATTAAATGTGTTTCTCCCAGTGATATGTTTAGACCAACGAAGTTTCAATTATTGTTAGTAGTCGGCGTTAATATACTGAATGCCTACGTTGTTTGGAGTGTTTGTTGATGCGATATAGATTCCACATAGCCACATAGCCGACAGTACATCGAGTGCTTACATTAAATAAGAATACAGCAAAAGTATGAAGATTTAATAAATCGTAATTGTTTTCAGCAAATATGATAAAATGAATATTTACACACCAAAGAACGACAACTTGAAGATGATTTATTGTGGGAATATCTTAAATGGGGTCTCCAAACTTTGAACTAAACCGCATGCGATATACATTCCCCATAGCCACATGGCCTACAGTACGTCGTTGTACCGATCTCCGCCACCACGCGCGCTTATTGTTTCCGTCCCATCCATTTCCGTCCCTTTTCCAAAATCACTCCCACAAACATGTCCAGCTACCGAGCGCCACAAATTAAGTACAGTGCTATTTGTTGATGCAAACATTAGGAACGGTGCGCTCTTTCCTTGTCGGTAATGGCTAGAAGGATGGTGTTGCAAACTTCTGGACGTAGATTCCTACATTTCTTCCATATTTCATAGTATTTTCCTGTTACCGTAAAGGTTCATGCTGATTTTGTCTATGTGTTCGGAATTGTAACTACAATGGTTGATCGGATATCCTTTACGTAGTCAACTTACAAATCATGTCTGACATGTTGCATTTTGAGCGCATGTGCGAAGCTATCCGTACCTAAGTGGTCAATGAATGAGTTCTGATTGGTTGAAGAAACTGTATCATAATGAAAAGTAGTATTATAATGACCCCCATTATGATACAGTTTTCTGACATATATAAGGTGCGTTCAAAAAGTAACGAGCCGGAGGCTGGAATGCGCAAACCGGTGACTACATCGGCTAATCGTGGCGTGTGAAACGAGGTGTGGTTCCGACCAGAGTGCGGAAGGTCACAGCCCGTCGATAGAGGGCACATGTGCACGTCACGTGACGATACAAAAAGCGAGCAGCAGCATGCATCAATCGTCCAACTCTGCCAGTCGCATCGCATACAGTGACAAGGAGGCGTCAAACGAAGAGCAAAGAGGTGTTGTTCGGTTTCTGACATTGGAAGGAGTAGGGGGAACGGACATTCACCGCCTCGTGTCACAGTGGGACAAGTGCCTCAACAGCCAGGCATACAGGCACTGGTTTCTGTAATTATGTCTCCGGCTCGTTACTTTTTGAACGCACCTTATAATGTTTGCATTTCAACATCGTCGAACATAAACTTGTTTTACCCATTGTACTGTATTTCTTTTCATAAATAGCTATACTTTTCCGTAAGCGACTGTACATATTATGATGGTGATGCGATTTCCATCAGCCAACTGCACAGGCACGACCGAATGAGATTTTACAAATAACCCATATGATTGTCGAGATGCGTCGCATTCCAACTGCAATATGGGGCTAACTACCTCCAATGTTGCACGTGCTGCACCAGAAATGGAACGGAGCTTCGCTTCATTAACAGTTGCGAATAATCTCTCTCTCTCTCTCTACCAATGAAGCCGCAAACTTTTTGTTTTTCAAATCCTGATATTTAAAAGCACGCCTCCCCGTTCATTCGCCAATTAATTTTAAGACTAGGCTTGCGCAAGCGCAGTGAGAATAGGTTTATTTCCGCCTCCCTCAGCAGAATCCAATAGCATTAATGTCTTCTCCAGTATTACAGGTACAGTCGGCAGTTTCTAGCTGCTATTTATACGACTGCCGAGTTCCCTCGCAACAGAATACGTTTTGGAGTTTGAGACAGTTTGTTCAAGAGGTACAGTACTATTCCTACTTAGGCTACATAATAATAATAATAATAATAATAATAATAATAATAATAATAATAATAATAATAATAATTGAGCCCAACATTCGTGAAAAGGAAGCTTTCGTGTCACGGATTAACAAAATGGAAATGGCTTACCTTTTAACCACAGACATTTACAATACATGAACAATGTCCTTCAAGGCCAAACTTAGGCACTACGTTACCGTTATTCGCCCGGAGGTTTTATATGCATCAGAATGCCTGGCGATGAATAAGAAAGGACTGGCAGAACAACTCGAAGCCAAAGAGAGGAAGATTCTGAGAAAGATCTTGGGCCCGGTCAAGGAACGAGGAGAGTATAGAAGACGACACAGTGATGAACTTGATCTACATGTGGAGAAAATAACGGACACCATCCTACACACTTTGTAGGAAAGAAAACCAAACGGATCTGGTTTACAGCGGTGGAAAAGACCTACAAGAACTGGGGATATCAAATAAGGACATCTTGAAACGTGACTCTTTGAAGAAGAAACTAGGGGAAATACAGGGTTTTCAGCCAAACCCAATATTGAAAACCGGCAAGAAGTGGACCGAAGAACGGAAGGAAGCTCACCGAAGAAGAATGCGCGAACACTGGGCCAATGTGAAAGAAAGAGGGAAAAGGCAGTTGAAATAACGTGGTCCATAGACGACCGAAACGATTATAAATAATAATAATAATGAAAATGAAAATCCACAGCCTGCTTCCAGTCTCCGACCGGGTCAGGAATGGAATGAATGAAGCCCCCAATCTAGCGGCGAGGATATGAACTGTGCCGGCTGCCGAAGCCTGACGCACTCCTCTGGGGCAATGATTAAATGAATGACAGATGAAATGAAATGATAGTGGAGAGTGTTGCTGGAATGAAATTGTGACAGGGAAAACCGGAGTACCCGGAGAAAAACCTGTCTGCCTCCGTTCTGTCCAGCACAGATCTTACATGGAGTGACCGGGATTTGAACCACGGGCCCAGCGGTGAGAGGCCGGCGTGCTGCCGCCTGAGCCACGGAGGCTATAATAATAATAATAATAATAATAATAATAATTTAAAAATAATAATAACAATAATAATAACTCTAACAATAAATATTTTCAACTCTGAGATTTGCTGATGACATTGTCATATTAGCCGATTCACCAGAGGATTTGATGGTGAACAAATAAAGGATAAGGCAAATAAAGGTCAGCAAGAAAAGAAATGCCCTCAACCCTCGAACAATGAGGACTGAGGGGCATGGAATGAAAGGAGAGCCATGAAAGGCAGGTAGGAAAGTGGAAATAGGAGAGGGACCGCCCCAATGTCAGGGGGAAAAGGGGACGAAACGGACCCAGGTCAGGAATCCCTCGGGGTCACCAACTCCCAAACTTATCAGCCGTGAGCCCTTGCGGGTGTAGCACTATCCAGGGTGCACCAGAAGTGGTGGGGCCTCCTTAAGGGCCTTGCGCAGAAGGCAGGAGATAATATGAAAATAGAAAGAACGCTGACCTCTCGAAGAATGAGGGTATCAGGAAATATGAGACAAGGGCCAATTAAGGCGAGAAATTGAAAGACTCCCTAGACCTCGGATACGCTAATACCGTCGGGATCGGAAGAGAACAAGAGTTGACCAAGTGAGGTCGACAGGAATGAAGACAGAGAGGAGCCCGGCACAAGTAATTGGAAGCAATGCCGGACTCAGGTGGGGTCCCGTGGTCGCCAACCGACGTCACACTAGAAGTGAGGCCCTGGAGGGCAGAATATTTGAATGAGTTTTTAAAATAGCATGGACTCCGTCTTGAAGAAAGAACTCATCATGAAAATAAATACATGTAAAACAAAAACAAGTAGTTCCGTGAAGAATTATAGCCTATTTTCAAACATCCTATTGGTCTCCTCTATTAAAATTCTCCCGCCTATGAAAAGGATCGCCATGTTGGATTGTTATGTGTGTAGGCCAGAGTTATGCACCATTAGATGAAGATTATTGTGTAGGTTCATTATTCAAACTTTCACGTCGATCTCATGATTAGGACACAAAAAATAACAACATAATTTTTAAATTTCCCACAGCCGCCATCTTGAAGTTATAAAACAATTGAATTAAATTAGATGCCAGTGCATTAACATAAGTTTATAGACTAACTATACAAAGTTCCACTGCTCTCGGATTGTTAAATCACGTGAAAAATCCATTAATTGTTTCAATTTCGCTTGGCAGCCATGCTCTTTTTGCACTAACAGGTTTCGGAAAGTCACATATTAGAACTTGTAGGAGTACCACCCTTTATCTCCTAACAAAATGTCAGGGTGATATCTGTTACCGTTACGGAGATATACAATACCAGTGAAATATTTCGTGGGGCCGCCATGTTAAATTGGTGAAACGCATAAATATCGGCTGTTTAGATTTTATTATGGGGACACACACGCACGCAGACACGCACGCACAATAGGTGAACTCATAAGCCTATTTACTTCTTATCAATGAAAATAGGCTAATAATGGACGTCAAATTGGCAGGTGACAAGATAATGTAGCAGGCTTCTGGTACTTAGGAAGTAAAATAACCAGTGATGGCCGAAGCAAAGATTATATAAAAGTAGGTTGGTTCAGGCAAGGAAAGCATTTCTACAGGAAAGGAATCTGTTGACATGAAATATAGATTTAGTTATTAGGAAGTCATTTCTGAAGGCCTTCGTCTGGAGCGTGGTGCTCTATGGAAGTGAAACTTGGGACAATTGGTGCAGCAGAAAATATGGGAATTGAAGCGTTTGAAATGTGGTGTTACAGGAGAATAATGAAGATCAGATGGGTAGATAGGGTTACAAACGAAGAGGTATTAAGACTAGTGTGAGAGGAGAGATGTTTCTGGCGACTGCCAATGAAGAGAAGAGATAGATTGGTAGGACACATACTAAGACACCCAGGAATAGCAAGCTTAGTTATGGAAGGAAGGGTTGAGGACAAGAACTGTAGGGGTAGACCAAGGTTAGAATATGTTAAACAGATTGCCTCGGATGTGGGTGTGGTAACTATGTAGAGATGAAACGATTAGCTCAGGACAGGGAGGCATGGAGCGCTGCATCAAACCTGTCTAAATACTTAATACTCAAACACTCACAATAATAATAATAATAATAAAAATAATTTAAATATGACAATGCTAATGGTTCTACGTTCCATTTAACTACTGTGGGTTTTAGAGACACCGGGTTAAGGAATTTTGCCCCGAAGGAGATTTTAAACGTGCCAGTAAATCTACTGACACTGCTACATCGCATTTAAGCACTTTCAAATGCCAACTAACTGTGGCACGCAGGCATTGTATATGTTGTTGTTGATTCATTAAGGAGCTTGGGTCTAGTGGTCATTTCCACACGATGGACTTGGGTGTGTGTTAATACATAAATAGACTATATAAAATGTATATGATAGCCTGTGCTATTGTTATGTCTATTAGTATGAGTATCTACCCTCCCCTATAGCCATTTTCAGGTTAGGTGGACACTAAAACCATTGGTCTATATAGGTTCCAGTATGCGCAGCGAGAAGTTCTGCAATTATCCCCATATCCTAGAAATTAATATCTGGATCACTGTTGTCCAAAAATTACTGATAGTGACACAATAGACACAATGTTTCAAACTGACCGCCAATTCCTGCGTTCTAAAGGCAGACGTGGTCAGGTTGGCAGTATTGGAAAGAAATCCACCAACACCCTCTAATGATAAAATTTTCAAATCCTCTTACAAGGGAAGTATGAGGTGAGACAGGTATCTTGAAATTTTGTAGACACAATCGTTGTACCTCAAGGTGCGTTCAAAAACTAACGAGCCGGAGGCTGTAATGCGTAAACCGGTGACGACATCGGCTAATCGTGGCGTGTGTAACGAAGTGTGGTTCTGACCAGAGCGTGAAAGGTCACAGCTCGTCGCTAGAGGGCACGCGTACACGTCACGTGACGTGACGATACAAAGCGAGCAGCAGCATGCATCAATCGTCCAACCAAGACCAAGACAGTAGGCCATTCGTCATGGTTCCTGGTGTGGTTGAAGACTGTGGGGCACCCATTGGGCACACACTTTGCGCAAGTGCAGTCGTTCCTTCATGATGGTGTGCACACTTCTGACGCTCAATCTGACCACGTCGGCTATGGCGTTCACTGTCACTCGGCGGTCCTCGGAAATGAGTGCATCAACCAGCTGGACGTTGTCATCGGTAATGCAGGGGGTGCCCCAGACCGGGCAACATCGGCTAACGACACCCGTCCTTCCCTGAAGCGCTTGTGACACGCATTGACCCTTGCAAGGGACATGCAGTGTTCGCCGTACACTTGTGACATTCAGCGACGAATGTCCGTTCCCCCTACTCCTTTCGCTGTCATAAACCGAACAACACCTCCATGTCACTGTTTGCAATGCGACAGGCAGTGTTGGAAGATTGCAAAATGCTGCTGCTCACTTTGTGCCGTCACGTGACGTGCACGCGTGCCCTCTAACGACGGGCTGTGACCTTCCACGCTCTGGTCTGAACCACACCTCGTTACACACGCCACGATTAGCCAATGTCGTCACCGATTTGCGCATTCCACCCTCCGGCTCGTTACTTTTTGAACGCACATTATATAAGAGGACAACGTGCGGAAAATCAGCCGCCATATTGAACTGCAAGGCTCCTAACATCCTGGTAGGCAGGCATGACGGCTGGAGGAGCTGTACATCCCTGTGGCACTCAGAGTAGTAGCGAGGCGGGACTTATATGCTGAATGGAGCGTGCCGCTCCTTCTCACCGGCCTTGAGTGCTTCCGCGGTCTGGGCTGTCCATTCCAACATGTACGGTACTCGCTACCTCCCATTGATTTATATGAGAGATTCGCCACATAATTTCGGAGCCTTGCAGTTCAATCTGGCCACTGATTTTCCGCACGTTGTCTTCTTATAGTACAACGATTGCGTTCATAACGTTTCAAGATAGGTTGAGTCTTACCTGATACTTCCCATGTTAGACATAATAGAGATTTCTATAGGAAAAAGTTCCTGATTTTCATGGTGGCCGGCACCGTATAGCAATTGAGATCCTATATTAATCAAGTACTATACTACAAAAGCTAAATTACGCAACGCCTGAAAGCCTAACGTTTATTAGGTAACAATCACGTGGAATGGTGTACCAACACATTCCTCACTTAGGGAGTAGCCTAATAAGGAAGTGTAGATTAGCAATTCCATCACTTAGGAGGGAATGTCGCTGTGGTTGAGAGGGCCGTGTTTATTGCATGCCATGAATACTCCATGGGCCGACAAAACAAAGTAGCGTCCGTCGTCATGGTAACCACTACAGTGGGCCCAGCTTCACAATTTCAGTACGTCGATTGTTGAACAGGTTGGAATCCTCGATAGGTCGAATAAGCAATGTACTGTATATTAACATTTAGCAATTCTTCTAGGTTTGTGCCGTGTCTCGTGTGGGGTTTGGCTCATCAGCGGGCTCTTGGTGTCCCCGCCCGGATCCCCACAGGAGTAGCGAACTGCCTTTTTATGAAGCGCACCAACGCCTCTTTACTGCGAGAACTAACAGCTTCAGCAGCCTCAACCTCCCTATGAAGGCTTCCAAATAGATGGTATATTGGCTTTCACGGCCGGTGAATTAAAACTCAGCAATTCTTCTAGGTACTGCCTGACTTTAGTTCCAATGGCAATATTCTTCTATTTAAAGGTATCCTTGGTCACTTGATAAGACTGTTCCACTTTCCTTGCTCTTTATTATTAAACCAGGATGTCTCTATGCTTCAGAGTGTAGGCTACTGTATGTTCTCCATAACAAGATAAATAGAAGAGTAAGATAAAAAGGAGAGAGAAAATCTAATTATAACTTTGAAGCCCCAGAGTTGCCATAATGACAAAGCTAAAACAGAATATATAACAACGGATGCTGAAGAAATCTGAACAATCCAAGTCGACGGCGATGATCTGCTTCGAACAACAAAATATAAGTATCTTGGCTCTACGATAACTGCTGAAGGTCGTCTCACCGAGGAGGTCAACATAAGAATTAATGCTGCGTGGATGAAGTGGCGAACAACGACAGGTGTCATGTGCGATCGCCAGATGAAAGACCACCTAAAATCGAAGATTTGTCATTCGTCCCGAATGCTGGCCCACCACAAAGGAAGCAGAACGTCGGCTAAGTGTAATGGAGACCAAGATGCTTAGATGGACAGCTGGCATTACTAGGTTGGATCACATCCCCAATCAAAGAATAAGGGAACGATTTGGTATCGCAGCAATCAGTAACAAAATGCGTGAGGGTCGTCTGCGATGGTTGAGCATGTGCTACGGTCAGGAGCGGACACCATTGCAAAACAGGGCTACACACTGGAGGTCGCCGGGAAAATACCAAAGGGGCGACCGAGACAACGTTGGGCCGATACACTGCACAGGGATCTGAAAAGCGTCAACCTTCGTTCGGACATGGCCCATGGCCGTGTTAAGTGGAGACAGCGGATTCAAATAGCGGACCCTGCCACGAGGTGGGACAAACGCTAAAGCAAAAGAAGAACAAGAAGAATATTTGATCGACGCAAGAAATCTCGCATGTGCATAAACCACCCTCCCGGCTTTAGTACAGGGCGCCAGGGAATGTATGCCGCAGCGCCTACGTGTTGCTGCCAGAGGTAGCATCAGCAGTTTAGTTGGCAGCACGGTGTCCTTGACAGGGTGAATCCCACACGTGTGGGCTGTAGGCTGTCGAAATCGTCAGTGTGTATTGCAATAAGTGAGCGTATAGATACGATTAATTATTGGAAGAGTGCAACAGTGTACAGGCGGGTATGCTTACTACTGAAGAGAGAGCTTTCATGGTGGAAAACGTTTTTCATAAAGGCGATCGGTTTACAGAAAATATAAAACTAAAATTTCAGGCACGGTTTCCTAATTCAAAGTGTCCAAACCAGGATACCGTTCAGTATTTTATAAGAAAATTTCGTGTGACCGGCTCAGTTTACGATGTACCGGGAACAAGCTGGCCTACGCTGTTAACATACGAAACACTTGATGAAATCTCCGATATAATGCCGCATAGTCCAAGAAAATCAACCCGCGAATTAGGTCAAGAAACACGAATCTCTAAGTGGACAGCACATAAAGCTGTAAGAGACAAGCCTCAGTTGTTTCCTTACAAAGATACCAGCTCCTACAAGCGGCAACCCTGCTGCCAACGTAACTGCTGAAGTTACCTCTCGCAGCAGCAAGTAGGCGCTACGGAGAACATTCCCTGGCACCCTGTATTATGCGAGGTGGACGCGACACAGTTCTGGCAGGAGCTATCGTGTGGATTATTTGTGTATTTGTTATTTGAATATGATGATTATTTATCCATGCACTTCAATAGTATATCCTTATTAAAATATAACATACAATATATTGTATTTTATCCCTTTCTTCCTTACAACGTTTTAAGAATATTGGTGTCATCACTTGCAGATTGCCTTCTATTTTCACCCAATGGCTTTATGAAACGATTTCCGCATCATCGACGTTAATCTTCAATTCTTAATTTGATAAAAGCTTTCCAGCGTTGTGTGTTGCTCTCTCCGTCGCTAAGGGAACAAATCGTTTAGACTTCTGCCCAAAAGGCACCCGTTTAAACTTAAAAATACGTTAGCACAAGCAAAAGCATTTCTACAGAAAAAACAACACTGACATCAAAAGAACTTAGTAATTTTTGTCTGGAGCATGGTACTTCATTGACGATGAACTTGGGACTGTTGCAGCAGCAGAAAAGAGGAGCATTTGAAATGTGGTGTTACCAGGAAAATTATCCAGATGTAGAAATTTGTAGTTATTTTCAGTGTTGGCAAATTGACAATTTATATTGCATTTTTCAGTTGGCCAACACAATATAATAAATAGTAAAGAAACACAGATTTGTATATTTTAATTTTAGCATTATCTCAACAGAGTACTCTTAGGTCATTCCCGTATATTGGTTTACAATTCTACAGTAGTTTTTTTTTAGTTATTGATATCTATCAGTTGGTGAAAAGGGACTGTTTGATGATGGGATCGCCATTTTTTTTAGTCTTGCAACACTTTTTTTTTCAGGGTAATTAATGCTTTAATATTTATCAGTTATAGTCACTAAACTTACTAAGTTTTCTGACAATGTTTTGTGTTACGAGGGCAGAAACGGTCTGTAGGTGTTCGGTAGTGTTTTGTAAAGCTCTTGTGTCTTAAATATTTGTATCTGATGAGCGAAGCATTTCATCCCTTAGTTGTCTCCATCTCCAATCAGATAGAATTTATTTCAGGTTATCTTCTAACATATTCGAGTAATTGGAATTATTATGTTGACCGAATGAAAGTCACACTATAGATCACCATGTTTGTAGTGATGGGGGACAAATGGTAAGGTTACATTGTTAGTAAATTATTAAAGGTGACGCGGACTATAGATCATCCTGTTTGTAGTGAAGGGGGACAAATAGTAAGGTTACATTGTTAGTAAATTATTAAAGGTGACGCGGACTATAGATCATCCTGTTTGTAGTATTGGGGGACAAATAGTAAGGTTACATTGTTAGTAAATTATTAAAGGTGACGCGGACTATAGATCATCCTGTTTGTAGTGAAGGGGGACAAATAGTAAGGTTACATTGTTAGTAAATTATTAAAGGTAACGCGGACTATAGATCATCCTGTTTGTAGTATTGGGGGACAAATAGTAAGGTTACATTGTTAGTAAATTATTAAAGGTGACGCGGACTATAGATCATCCTGTTTGTAGTATTGGGGGACAAATAGTAAGGTTACATTGTTAGTAACTTATTAAAGGTGACGCGGACTATAGATCATCCTGTTTGTAGTATTGGGGGACAAATAGTATGGTTACATTGTTAGCAACTTATTAAAGGTGACGCGGACTATAGATCATCCTGTTTGTAGTATTGGGGGACAAATAGTAAGGTTACATTGTTAGTAACTTATTAAAGGTGACGCGGACTATAGATCATCCTGTTTGTAGTGATGGGGGACAAATAGTAAGGTTACATTGTTAGTAACTTATTAAAGGTGTCGCGGACTATAGATCATCCTGTTTGTAGTATTGGGGGACAATAGTAAGGTTACATTGCTAGTAACTTATTTAAGGTGTCGCGGACTATAGATCATCCTGTTTGTAGTGATGGGGGACAAATAGTAAGGTTACATTGTTAGTAACTTATTTAAGGTGACGCGGACTATAGAACATCCTGTTTGTAGTATTGGGGGACAAATAGTAAGGTTACATTGCTAGTAACTTATTAAAGGTGACGCGGACTATAGATCATCCTGTTTGTAGTATTGGGGGACAAATAGTAAGGTTACATTGTTAGTACCTTATTAAAGGTGACGCGGACTATAGATCATCCTGTTTGTAGTGATGGGGGACAAATAGTAAGGTTACATTGTTAGTAACTTATTAAAGGTGACGCGGACTATAGATCACCATGTTTGTAGTATTGGGGGACAAATAGTAAGGTTACATTGTTAGTAACTTATTTAAGGTGACGCGGACTATAGATCATCCTGTTTGTAGTATTGGGGGACAAATAGTAAGGTTACATTGTTAGTACCTTATTAAAGGTGACGCGGACTATAGATCATCCTGTTTGTAGTACTGGGGGACAAATAGTAAGGTTACATTGTTAGTAACTTATTTAAGGTGACGCGGACTATAGATCATCCTGTTTGTAGTATTGGGGGACAAATAGTAAGGTTACATTGCTAGTAACTTATTAAAGGTGACGCGGACTATAGATCATCCTGTTTGTAGTATTGGGGGACAAATAGTAAGGTTACATTGTTAGTACCTTATTAAAGGTGACGCGGACTATAGATCATCCTGTTTGTAGTGATGGGGGACAAATAGTAAGGTTACATTGTTAGTAACTTATTAAAGGTGACGCGGACTATAGATCACCATGTTTGTAGTATTGGGGGACAAATAGTAAGGTTACATTGTTAGTAACTTATTTAAGGTGACGCGGACTATAGATCATCCTGTTTGTAGTATTGGGGGACAAATAGTAAGGTTACATTGTTAGTAACTTATTTAAGGTGACGCGGACTATAGATCATCCTGTTTGTAGTATTGGGGGACAAATAGTAAGGTTACATTGTTAGTAACTTATTTAAGGTGACGCGGACTATAGATCATCCTGTTTGTAGTGATGGGGGACAAATAGTAAGGTTACATTGTTAGTAACTTATTTAAGGTGTCGCGGACTATAGATCATCCTGTTTGTAGTATTGGGGGACAAATAGTAAGGTTACATTGTTAGTAACTTATTTAAGGTGACGCGGACTATAGATCATCCTGTTTGTAGTATTGGGGGACAAATAGTAAGGTTACATTGCTAGTAACTTATTAAAGGTGACGCGGACTATAGATCATCCTGTTTGTAGTATTGGGGGACAAATAGTAAGGTTACATTGTTAGTACCTTATTAAAGGTGACGCGGACTATAGATCATCCTGTTTGTAGTGATGGGGGACAAATAGTAAGGTTACATTGTTAGTAACTTATTAAAGGTGACGCGGACTATAGATCACCATGTTTGTAGTATTGGGGGACAAATAGTAAGGTTACATTGTTAGTAACTTATTTAAGGTGACGCGGACTATAGATCATCCTGTTTGTAGTATTGGGGGACAAATAGTAAGGTTACATTGTTAGTAACTTATTTAAGGTGACGCGGACTATAGATCATCCTGTTTGTAGTATTGGGGGACAAATAGTAAGGTTACATTGTTAGTAACTTATTTAAGGTGACGCGGACTATAGATCATCCTGTTTGTAGTGATGGGGGACAAATAGTAAGGTTACATTGTTAGTAACTTATTTAAGGTGTCGCGGACTATAGATCATCCTGTTTGTAGTATTGGGGGACAAATAGTAAGGTTACATTGTTAGTAACTTATTTAAGGTGACGCGGACTATAGATCATCCTGTTTGTAGTATTGGGGGACAAATAGTAAGGTTACATTGTTAGTAACTTATTTAAGGTGACGCGGACTATAGATCATCCTGTTTGTAGTATTGGGGGACAAATAGTAAGGTTACATTGTTAGTAACTTATTTAAGGTGTCGCGGACTATAGATCATCCTGTTTGTAGTGATGGGGGACAAATAGTAAGGTTACATTGTTAGTAACTTATTTAAGGTGTCGCGGACTATAGATCATCCTGTTTGTAGTATTGGGGGACAAATAGTAAGGTTACATTGTTAGTAACTTATTTAAGGTGACGCGGACTATAGATCATCCTGTTTGTAGTATTGGGGGACAAATAGTAAGGTTACATTGTTAGTAACTTATTTAAGGTGACGCGGACTATAGATCATCCTGTTTGTAGTATTGGGGGACAAATAGTAAGGTTACATTGTTAGTAACTTATTTAAGGTGTCGCGGACTATAGATCATCCTGTTTGTAGTGATGGGGGACAAATAGTAAGGTTACATTGTTAGTAACTTATTTAAGGTGTCGCGGACTATAGATCATCCTGTTTGTAGTGATGGGGGACAAATAGTAAGGTTGCCTTGTTAGTAACTTATTTAAGGTGTCGCGGACTATAGATCATCCTGTTTGTAGTGATGGGGGACAAATAGTAAGGTTACATTGTTAGTAACTTATTTAAGGTGACGCAGACTGTAGATCACCATGTTTGTAGTATTGGGGGACAAATAGTAAGGTTACATTGTTAGTAACTTATTTAAGGTGACGCGGACTATAGATCATCCTGTTTGTAGTATTGGGGGACAAATAGTAAGGTTACATTGTTAGTAACTTATTTAAGGTGACGCAGACTGTAGATCACCATGTTTGTAGTGATGGGGGACAAATAGTAAGGTTACATTGTAAGTAACTTATTTAAGGTGACGCAGACTGTAGATCACCATGTTTGTAGTGATGGGGGACAAATAGTAAGGTTACATTGTTAGTAAATTATTAAAAGTGTCGCGGACTATTGATCATCCTGTTTGTAGTGATGGGGGACAAATAGTAAGGTTACATTGTTAGTAACTTATTTAAGGTGACGTGGACTATAGATCATCCTGTTTGTAGTGATGGGGGACAAATGGTAAGGCTACATTGTTGGTAACTTATTTAAGGTGACGTGGACTATAGATCATCCTGTTTGTAGTGATGGGGGACAAATGGTAAGGCTACATTGTTAGTAACTTATTAAAGATGACGCGGACTATATAATCACCATGTTTGTGGTGATGGAGGACAAATGGTAAGGTTACATTGTTAGTAACTTATTTAAGGTGACGCGGAGTACGTCAACATCTCCCTCAATACTACCTAGCTATAGCTATGTTTATTTTAGAAAGAGGGGGGTATTATAAAGCGGTCTCCGTTGCCAGCCAATGACCGCAATTACCAACATAAAAACTCTCCAACTCCCCCTCTTCATCGCACATTCCCGTCGTTTACGCTAGCTACAGCTACTAAACAAGAGAGCGTGCCTACCATTTGGCAACACCGCTCGCCTATCGATCGCTCTGGTTGGTCGGCGAAGCGGGCGAGCGGGCAGGGTGTCTGAGGTCGAAGAGGAGAGGACTTGGGGTGGGTTGTTGTACGAGGGACGAGATGCGTAAGGAGAGACAGCCTGGCGTCTAGCGAAAGTAAGACGCCCTCCAAGGATTTCTTTTATGAGAAACCCAAGTGAGACGAGCGAGAGAAGTGTAATACACACATCAAAAAAAGTTTTGCATCACCTCGGTTCCCAGATCTCCGGCATATAGACGTTGACTGTGTATATTGTATCCAAGATACAGTCCCTTTGACTGTTCATAGATGTCACTAAAACTGCTCAAAGATGTAAACAACCATGCATGAGCAGGGCCTATTAGACGGAGGGGGTACGACAGCCGATCAGTTCCAGTCATTCCACCAGGACGAAGGTACGCTGCTCATGTTGTCTGTAGTTCTACCATGCCTAGAAGGTCAATACCGCAGTTCGATCGCGTCCGCATTGTTACTTTGTGTCAAGAAGGGCTCTCAACAAGGGAAGTTTCCAGGCGTCTCAGAGTGAACCAAAGCGATGTTGTTCGGACATGGAGGAGGTACAGAGATACAGGAACTGTCGATGACAGGCCTCGCTCAGGCCGCCCAAGGGCTACTACTGTAGTGGATGACCGCTACTTACGGATTGCCGCTCGGAGGAACCCTGACAGCAATGCCACCATGTTGAATAATGCGTTTCGTTCAGCCACAGGACGTCGTGTTTCAACTCAAACTGTGCGCAATAGGCTGCATGATGCGCAACTTCACTCCCGACGTCCATGGCGAGGTCCAGCTTTGCAACCCCGACACCATGCAGCGCGGTACAGATGGGCCCAACAACATGCTGAATGGACCCCACGGAATTGGCATCACGTTCTCTTCACCGATGAGTGTCGCATATGCCTTCAACCAGACAATCGTCGGAGACGTGTTTGGAGGCACCCTGGTCAGGCTGAACGTCTTAGACACACTGTCCAGCGAGTGCAGCAAGGTGGTGGTTCCCTGATGTTTTGGGGTGGCATTATGTGGGGCCGACGTACGCCACTGGTGGTCATGGAAGGCTCCGAAACGGCTTTACGATACCTGAATGACATCCTCCGACCCATAGTGCAACCATATCGGCAGAATATTGGAGAGGCATTTGTCTTCATGGACGACAATTCTCGACCTCATCGTGCACATCTTGTGAATGCGTTCCTTCAAGATAACGACATCGCTCGACTACAGTGGCCAGCATGTTCGCCAGACATGAACCCTATCGAACATGCCTGGGATATGTTGAAAAGGGCTGTTTATGGACGTCTTGACCCACCAACCACTCTGAGAGATTTACGCCGAATTGTCGTTGAGGAGTGGGACAATTTGGACCAACAGTGTCTTGATGAACTTGTGGATAGTATGCCACGGCGAATACAGGCATGCATCAATGCAAGAGGACGTGCTACTGGGTATTAGAGGTAGTGGTGTGTACTGCAATCTGGACCACAAATGCTGAAAGTCTAGCTGTATGATGGTACAACATGCAATGTGTGGGTCTCATGAGCAATAAAACGAGCTGAAATGTTGTTTGTGTTGATCTCTATTCCCTTTGTATTTAACGGTTCCGGAACTCTTGGAACCGAGGTGATGCAAAACTTTTTTTGATGTGTGTATAATATTTAAATGGTCAAATCCTAATAATTATCATGGGCGGCCGTTTGGACCCCCTTAACATATGTATTTAACTCTAAGGATCCAAATTTATTTTAAAAATATAAAAGTAATCCAACTTTTTTTTAAATCATGGACAATATTTTGGGCTGTAATTTTTTTTTCTTTGGAACAATTTATTGTGAGCAGTTTAGCGTGCACAATTTTTAGCCTATTTTCAATTTTGAAAAAATAGGCTTATGAGATCACCTTTTGTCCGTGTGTGTGTGCGTGTGTGTGTGTGTGTGTGTGTGTGTGTGTGTGTGTGTGATTCGTGTGTGTGTCCCCCCCTAATAAAATCGAAACGGCTGGAGCGATTTCAATGAAACTCGGGAAGTTCATAGCACTATTCCCGGCGACCTCGACCGTGCCCTTCAAATTTTGTTACGTCTCTCCAATCCAACATGGCGGCTGTGCGAAATACTTCACTGGCATTCAATATCTCCGAAACTATTACCGATATCGCCCTGAAATTGTGTACGGTGATAAAGGGCACTACTAGAAGTTCACCTATGAGACTTTCAAAAACCTGGTGACTACAAAACCAACATGGCGGCCAAGCGAATTTGAGACATTTAAATAGACTTTTCTCGCGATTTAACTATCTAAATGTAATGAAACTTGGTACAGCAAATGTTTATACACATTGTAATGCACGGGAGTCTAATTTAGTTCAATTGTTTACATAACCTCAAAATGGCGGCTGTGCGAAATATTTCACTGACATTCTATATTTCCGAAACTATTACAGATATCACCCTGCAATTTTGTACGGTGATAAAGGGTACTGATACAGGTATACCTATGTATATTTCATAAACCTGTAAAGTACGAAACGAACATGGCGACCAAGCGAATTTAAAATATTTTAATAGACTTTTCTCGTGATTTAACTCTCTGAGCGCAGTGAAATGTGGTACAGTAATTGATTTTGCAGATTGTAATGCACTGCCATCTAATTTAAGTCAATTGCTTACATAACCTCAAGATGGCGGCTGTGCGAAATTTTAAAATTAAGTTTTAATTTCTTGTGTCGTAATCATGCGATCGAAGTGAAAGTTTGAATAATGAACCTAGGCAATAATTGTCCTTGAATGGTACATATCTCTATGGCCTATACACATAACACTCCTAAATGGTGAGCTCCCGAAATATTTAGACGGTTCTCAATATCTATGAATCTTTTACAGCAACCAAACTGATTTTTTTTTTGTTCATAGAGACTATGAACATATGCTCACCTATAGGACTTTCAGGAACCTGGTGAGCACAAATCCAACATGGCGGCGACGCGAAGTATAAATATTTAATTGGACGTTTCTCGCGAATTAACTATCCGAGTGCCGTGCAACGTTGCACGTTAAATGCTTATACAAATGTTGATCCACTGGCATCTAATTTATTTCAATGGTTTGCATTATCACAAGATGGCTGCTGTGCGTAATTTTAAAATCTCGTTTTTACTTCTTGTTGTCTAATCATGCGATTGAAGTTTGAATACCACACGTACACAATAATCTTAATGTAATAGTACAAAAATAAAAATCCAACCTGGCGACCATCTGAAATATTTAGACGGTTCTCAATATCTACGAATCTGCATATTAAGGCTTTCACGGCCCGGATTATTATATAAATAATTCATGCTTTTGGGCTAATGCCGTGTGTATTTTTAATTTAAAACCATACGTTTCGGAGAAACCTTGCCTCCTTTTTCAATGGAAATAAACAATGTGGCCAAAGAAAGTATATCAATGAGATTACAAAAAATATAGATAAATTCCTCTGTTCGTCACCAGAGAGCAGCTGCCAGAAATAACTGTATGGACCATGGTGGAACGGCGGACAGAGTAGTAAGTAACAAGAAGGTAAAGGGGGCGGTGTGAAAATATAGAAACTCCTCGAAGAATGAGGAGGGAGGGCGGGAGGTGGGAGGGTTAGATGGATATAAGGAAACATAAACAAAAGGGAATAGTAGCTGAACGATACCTTACGTCAAACAGTCAACGGCGAATAAACAGATGGAAACTCCTCCAGTGACGAACAAAGGAGATCAAATCCAGGCTCTGAGCCCTAGAGGGAAAATGTACAATTTTTAATATGTGAAGAACAGAGAGACTGAGAGGAACTATCTCCCTAGATCCTTAATAACTGGTAGCCAAGTGTCACTTAGCTGATATCCAGTGTCTCTGTTAAAATTATTGGGATTTTTACGAATTTCAACTGCCTCCCTTATAATTCTAGACCAGTTGTGCTTAACAAGGGCAAGCGCATGAGCATCCTTGAAACATACATCGTGCCCTGAAGACAGGGCATGTTCAGCTATAGCTGATTTGTCAGGTTGGTTTAGACGGATGTTCCTTTGATGCTCTTTGATGCGAGTGGCAATGGATCGTTTTGTTTGTCCAATGTAGACTTTTCCGCAAGTACATGGGACTTCATACACCCCAGGTTGTAGTATTGGGGACAATTTATCTTTGTTTAATGCTAAACGTTGACCAATTTTCGTCATAGTGCCGAAAACTGTTTTTATCTTGTGCTTGCGGAGAATCTTAGCAACGCGGTCAGTGGTGTTGTGAATATAAGGGAGGTAAGCAGTTCCTCTCACGTCGGAGCTCTGAGAAGGTTGTCTATCCCTCCTTCTGGGATGTAAGGACCTATATATAGTGGATTCATTATAGCCATTACCCTTCAACATGGTTTGTAAGGCATGTAACTCTTCCTGAAGAGTTGATGCCTCACAAATACGTTCCGCTCTTTTGGCTAGAGTTGTTATAATTCCTTGTTTTTGTGCTGGGTGGTGGTGGGAGTCCGCATGTAAATAACGGTTAGTGTGAGTTGGCTTACGGTAGACGCTGTGCCCCATGGAGCCATCCGCTTTCCTCCTCACAAGAACATCCAAAAAAGGTAAGCATCCGCCTGACTCTAGCTCCATTGTGAAGTGGATTGAAGGATGCAGCTGATTTAGGTGGTTCAGAAAGTGGTTCAGTTTCTCAGAACCCTCCTCCCACACCACGAACGTATCATCCACATACCTCCACCAAATCATAGGTTTGAAAGACGCCGAAGATATAGCCTCCCCCTCAAAATGTTCCATGAAAAAATTTGCCACGACAGGCGAGAGTGGACTTCCCATGGCCACACCATCAGTCTGCTCGTAATATTTACCATCCCACAAGAAATAGCTGGAACACAAGCAGTGGTGGAATAATCGGGCAATGTCCTCAGGAAACAAATCCTTGATGAGTGACATGACCGAGTCCACCGGCACTCTGGTAAACAAGGACTCTACATCAAAACTCACCAAAATAGCATTTGGTTGAACGGCGATGGTTGACAATTTTTCGACGAAATGGGTTGAATCCCTAATGTAGGACTGTGTGCGCCCCAAGTGCGGCTGAAGCAACTTGCAGAGATATTGCGCAAGAGCATACGTTGGAGAACCTATTGTGCTAACAATTGGTCGAAGAGGGACGTCTTGCTTATGGATTTTTGGAAGACCATACAATCTCGGAGGAACAGCATCTCTCGGAATAAGACATCTTCCCTCTTCTTTTGGAATAGAGGACAGTTTAACAAGCTTAGCAGTGGCATTGGATACACGAGTGGTTGGATCACGAGTGCACAGTCTGTAGACAGGATCAGATAACAGAATCGAGATTTTACTTTTATATTCAACGGTATCCATCACCACTGTCGCATTTCCCTTGTCAGCGTGAAGAATAGAAATGGTGTCATTATTTCTTAGTTCCTTCAATGCCTTTCTTTCACCCCGAGTTAAATTGGGTGTGGGTACTTTAGAGGATCTTAATATCCTCACACTTTCTTGTCTAACTTCTTCAGCTTCATCTGGAGGTAAATTGTAGATGGCAGCCTCAACGGATGTGATCAACTCCTCTGTAGGAATTTTGGAGGGTGCGAGAGCAAAGTTGAGACCTCTGCTTAGTAAAGTTGTTTGATAGTCATCTAAAGGGGTATTAGAAAGATTGACTACAACTTTACTAGTATCAAGAACCGTACGAGGAGCTGTTTGTCTCGAGGACAATCGAAGGAACTTAGCTCTTTGTCTATCTACAGCCCGACAAAAATTATTCTCGGCCTGAATAGCGGAGATACGTTCAAAGAACAGCCACAATTCCTCTGAGAGAATGCTACTAAGAAGCAGATGTAAGTGTAACAACTCACGGGAAACTGCGTCCAATTCACAACACCACTGACCGCGTTGCTAAGATTCTCCGCAAGCACAAGATAAAAACAGTTTTCGGCACTATGACGAAAATTGGTCAACGTTTAGCATTAAACAAAGATAAATTGTCCCCAATACTACAACCTGGGGTGTATGAAGTCCCATGTACTTGCGGAAAAGTCTACATTGGACAAACAAAACGATCCATTGCCACTCGCATCAAAGAGCATCAAAGGAACATCCGTCTAAACCAACCTGACAAATCAGCTATAGCTGAACATGCCCTGTCTTCAGGGCACGATGTATGTTTCAAGGATGCTCATGCGCTTGCCCTTGTTAAGCACAACTGGTCTAGAATTATAAGGGAGGCAGTTGAAATTCGTAAAAATCCCAATAATTTTAACAGAGACACTGGATATCAGCTAAGTGACACTTGGCTACCAGTTATTAAGGATCTAGGGAGATAGTTCCTCTCAGTCTCTCTGTTCTTCACATATTAAAAATTGTACATTTTCCCTCTAGGGCTCAGAGCCTGGATTTGATCTCCTTTGTTCGTCACTGGAGGAGTTTCCATCTGTTTATTCGCCGTTGACTGTTTGACGTAAGGTATCGTTCAGCTACTATTCCCTTTTGTTTATGTTTCCTTATATCCATCTAACCCTCCCACCTCCCGCCCTCCCTCCTCATTCTTCGAGGAGTTTCTATATTTTCACACCGCCCCCTTTACCTTCTTGTTACTTACTACTCTGTCCGCCGTTCCACCATGGTCCATACAGTTATTTCTGGCAGCTGCTCTCTGGTGACGAACAGAGGAATTTATCTATATTTTTTGTAATCTCATTGATATACTTTCTTTGGCCACATTGTTTATTTCCATTGAAAAAGGAGGCAAGGTTTCTCCGAAACGTATGGTTTTAAATTAAAAATACACACGGCATTAGCCCAAAAGCATGAATTATTTATATAATCTACGAATCTGTTACAGCAATTAAACTGAAATTTTGTATGTTGGTTGTGGCAGTTAACATAAGTAGGATATATGAAAATAGGCTGTATAGTTCTTCACGGAACTCCTTGTTTGAAATCTATTTACCATGGCAAGCAGATTTAGTACCCACACGATAAAGCGTGTTCAGAGACAAATTACAGACGGTTGTCTGTGTTCAGCGGCACATTGCCGACAGCTAGTTACCATTTCAACAATGGCAAGCGCACTTAGATCTCACTCGTATAGGCGTGTTCAGCGGCACATTGCCGACAACTAGTTACCATGACAACAATGGAAAGCGCACTTAGATCTCACTCGTATAGGCGTGTTCAGCGGCACATTGCCGACAACTAGTTACCATGACAACAATGGAAAGCGCACTTAGATCTCACTCGTATAGCCTAGGCGTGTTCAGCGGCACATTGCCGACAACTAGTTACCATGACAACAATGGAAAGCGCACTTAGATCTCACTCGTATAGGCGTGTTCAGCGGCACATTGCCGACAACTAGTTACCATGACAACAATGGAAAGCGCACTTAGATCTCACTCGTATAGGCGTGTTCAGCGGCACATTGCCGACAACTAGTTACCATGACAACAATGGCAAGCGCACTTAGATCTCACTCATATAGGCGTGTTCAGCGGCACATAGCCGACAATTAGCAGTTACCATGGCAACAATGGCAAGCGCACTTAGATCTCACTCGTATAGGCGTGTTCAGCGCCACATTGCCGATACCTAGTTACTATGGCAACAATGGCAAGCGCACTTAGATCTCACTCGTATAGGCGTGTTCAGCGCCACATTGCCGACAATTAGCAGTTACCATGGCAACAATGGCAAGCGCACTTAGATCTCACTCGTATAGGCGTGTTCAGCGCCACATTGCCGATACCTAGTTACCATGGCAACAATGGCAAGCGCACTTAGATCTCACTCGCATAGGCGTGTTCAGCGGCACATTGCCAATACCTAGTTATGCCCCAGGGTATGCTCTGTTGGTTCTCTGTCACCTATTATGTTCAATAAAGAACAACTGCGGCCTCACGAGATGTGACAAGGAGTCTAGACAGGTTGTACTGACGTCAACCGAAGATGCCAATCCGTACATCAGGGCGAGAACTCAAATAGACAAGTACTATACCTTGTACAGCGAGCGGCAAAAAGATCTGACGGTTTATGTCGTTGTACGGCTGAGCGAGTCGAAGAGGACGCGTTCCATCTCGTAACACAATTTTGTTATGGGTGAGTAATTTTAGAGCTACAGGTTCAGCCTAAAAACGTACGTCGACAGGCCGTCCAAGGTGAGCCAGGACACCAGAAAATGTTGAGCGAGTGAGACAAGCTGTGGAAACCAGTCCACGGCGGCCGGCTCGTAAACAGGCTGCTGCTTTGCAAATGTCTGATCGAACAGTGAGACGAATATTGCGTTTCGATTTGCATTTTCATCCGTATAAAATGGTTATTGTCCAGCAGTTGAAGCCTAATGACTATGCAAAGCTTCAGTGCAAGACTGGAAGAATGCTTGGCAAAAGATGGACATCATTTGAAAGACGTTATCTTCAAATCTTAAAAGTTAAAATCTATTGTTCTTTCATGTTTTCCATTAATTGATATGTACACCTTGCTGTTATAAGTAATAAAAGAGTTTGTATCATTTAAAATGTTTGTGTTGTTGTGATTTAAAAAACCGTCAGATCTTTTTGCCGCTCCCTGTACTTGAGTGAGCATGGCATTTTGTTTGATAACCTGTGTTATGGTGATGGCTGTATTAGTGTGTTTATTCGTAATTCAGGTGAGGACAGGAAAGAAGGCGGCCGTGTCCTTAACTTAGGAACTATCCTGGCATTACCCTGTAGTAGAAATGGGAAACCACGAAAAACTACTTCCAGGATGGCTGAGATGGGAATCAAACCCACTTATTCCCAGTTTTCACTCACGAGGCTGAGTGGACCTTGTTCCAGCCCCCAGATGAGAATTAAATTTCTTCGTCGTGCCCTGAATCGAACTTGGGTTTTCGGGGCTCGATTCTGGTCTGTACATTGTATTCACATCTACTGTCATCCACAGCTTTAAGCCATAGACCGGTTTGATGCAGCTCTTCATGTCTCCTTGTTCTGATATAACCGTTTCATTTCTACATCCTACATCTGAAGCATTGTGTTTAACAAATTCTAACCTTGGTCTACCCCTACCGTTCTTGTCCTCGACCCTTTCTTCTCTAACTATAGTGCGGGACACAGCATTGCAGGCCTGAAGGCCAACAAGCCCTCCGCTACGCTCTCCACCCACGCCCGGCGGTGTTGCCATGCTATTGCACCGTACCTTCAGTCGCTGGATGCGAGAACGTACAGGACAACACCGCACCAATTACGCGTGACCTTCAGGCTTTCAATGCTTCGTCCCGCACTGTAACTATGTATTTCTGCGTGTCTAAGCATGTGTCCCATCAATCTATCTCTTCAATTCATTAGCAGTCGCCAGAAATATCTCTCTTCACCCACTCATCTTAATACTTATATCTACCCATCGCATCTTCTTCATTCTCCTGTAACACCACATTTCAATGTCAATTCTCCTCTTTTCTTTAGCGAGAACAGTCCAAGTTTCACCACACTCCAGTCAAAGAATTTCAAAAATGTATAATGACTAAAACTACATTTGATGACAATATATTACTTTTCTCTACAGGTGCTCTCAATTTCCATCACAACTCACCTTTTATATCCTCTTTACTTCGTCCATCACTGGTTCCTGTCCTTTCTAAGTAACAGAAGTCTCCTTTTTCCTTTAGCTTTTCACCAGCCAATTTGACGTCCATAGGGTCTTCTTATTTCTTTCAGCTGCGTTCCGTCATTTTTGTTGATTTTCATCATGAATACTTTCAACAAGACGGCGTCGATACCATCAAAAAGTGATGCGGGGTAATCGCGGCAAACTATGGCGTAATTTGGCCGGCCAGGTGCGGAGCAAGTGGACCTCGCAATACCCCGCTCCGCTGACTCATATCGTGATTCATATGGGCGTGTATCTGCAAAGCTTAGACGTTAATGATGCACGTTTAGGGAGTATTGTGATTACTGTGATTGTTGGTCATGCCTAGACACCAATTCACATTGCGCAAACATGTGTATATCCGTAATTCGTATATGAAAAGCAGAAAGTCTTGTTCTGAGACAAGACAAACATTTCGAATCAAGTTTCCAGGAAGATCTGTGCCTAATGCCAGTATAATTAGGAGACTTGCTAAACGATTCAATTAAACAGGCTCCGTAAATAATAATAAAAAAAGTTAACAGACAACGTTAAATTAGACGAGATTGTTGACAGACATTCTTTCATCAGAAGATGTCAGGTGTGTGTTACAAGAGAGGGAGGACATTTTCAGCATCGACTATGAGCACTGTAAGTACACACTAGTGAACATGTTTGGTAATATTGTAAAAGTGCGCGCCAACCAGCGACTGAATTGTGTACGCGCGATCGAGATCAGCGCCAATCACAGCCGGCTTAGCTTGCCGTGATTACCGGGGCGCACATAGATAATGACTCTGTACAAATCCCGTGGTGTATCGGCTACGATGACAATTTCATAAGCAAATCTGGAGAGTTGTTTTTTTTTCCCTCTAATTTCCTTCATTACTTGTTACGTTGACTCACCTTGTAGCGATAACTGCTTCTCAGTAACGGGTACTGTTTGTTCTCGCTGGACCAGGAAGGATAATCACCGGATCCCTAGCTCCAATGAGCCCACTACTGATCCACACAGTTCATTAGACCCGCCCACTGATCTGCATTTGTAATTGGAGAGGATCAATTTATAGGGCGTCCAGTGTTCGATAAATCAATGTCGGGTAGTGCGAATCGCTGTTCCTTTAATAACCAAGTACGGCGCGTGTGTGTGATTCTTCTGGAGCGAGACCGTGTTATTTAATAACAGTGTGACCAACTAAAGAACGTCACGCATACAGGGCTACCATTTCACTCCTCATAGGCAATTAGTATTTATTGAAATTTAATTTCAATATTTTAGCCTGATTTTTCTGATTATTACTCCTTTTCACATTTCATTGTTGATGTTTGTTCTTATAATTTATTTCTTTATATTATTTTAATTATCTCAATCTTAAGATCGCAAAATTAATAAAATTATTTCAGTAGTATACTGTAGATTCCTCCTGCGGCGCTCACAAGCGACCGATCGTGTCAAATGAGCATTCAAATGAAAGAGAATAGACATTAGCAGTGACGAATTGCACTCTAATTTCATAAATATCGATCATTTCTTTAAAAAATTACTTTAAAAATGTACGACGTGTGCAATTTTCAGATACTGTTGCTGTAGGAAAATACCCTCCATATTGCTGTCCACCTCACATTTTGGCCGCTGTGTCGCCTGTTTCATAACATTTGAATATTCCGAGGTCTTTCCTTTATCACTTTGCATAAATTTCAGAAACAGTAAATCAAAGGAATGTGTAGACTACTCAAATCGTATAATTTCATGAATATCGAATAACCGGCGAGTGTTACGGCTCAGCTGTCAATCAATGGACTCAGCAACCAAATGACATTAGCAGAGACGAATTGCATTCTAATTTCATAAATATCAATTTTTGTAAGAAGTGTGCGATTTGCAAATACTGTTACTGTAGGAAAATACGCGCCATCATTGCTGTTCAGTTCGTATTTTGGCCGTAGGGACGCCTGTTTCATGTGCAAACTATTAAACATTATTCATTTACAGGATCGCCGTCAATCAATGGACTCGGATCTCAAATGGCATTAGCCGTGACGAATTGCATTCAAATTTCATAAATATCGATCTTTGTAAGAAGTGTGCGATTTGCAAATACTGATGCTCTGGGGAAAGTGTGGTTTATGAACATGCGAGATTTCTCTCACGGGTTCGCTAGTATTATTTTAATTATCTCAATCTTGTTGTTGTTGTTGTTTGAGTCTTCAGACTTTTGACTGGTTTGATGCAAATCTCCATGCCTCCCTGTCCTGAGCTAATCGTTTCATCTCTACATAGGTACGGTACCACACCCTACATGCGAGGCAATCTGCTTAACATATGCTAACCTCGGTCTACCCCCACAGTTCTTGTCCTCGACCCTGCCTTCCATAACTAAGCTTGCTATTCCTGGGTGTCTTCGTATGTGTCCTACCAACCTATCTCTTCACTTCACTTCATTAGCAGTCTCCAGAAACAGCTCTCCTCTCCCACTAGTCTTAATACCTCTTCATTCGTAACCCTATCTACACATCTGATCATCATTTCAAAGGCTTCAATTCTCCTTGTAAGGATGTCTCATCGAGTAAGATGCCACCCCATGAGACAAATTTACCTCAGAGCAATTAGTAAACAAGGGAACACTGTGTTATCTCGGCCTTGCGAAGTTATGTAACGTCCTCTTGCTCCTTTCACAACCAACGCAGCAGTACGGTATCATATTGGTTACAAAGCTCAGCTCTTTTAGGTTAGAAAATAGCGCTTTCTGAGAGTGCTGTTTGCATCTCCGTGTGGCATGGCAGGTGGCCTTGCCAATGAAGTATCTTTTCTATGTTCTTTTTATGCTATTATATATATATCTGACTATTTTTGTTAGTAGTCCATACTGAAAGATTTTGTATTAGAGCATCTGTGGAGATTTTAATGAATTTGGTTATGATAATGTTAGTTCCATGAAGTAGGATTATTGAGTTGTTTTGATGGCGAAAAGAATCACACGGAGAGAATAGTATTGGTAGAAAGAAATTAGATTAATGAACGAAGAAAGGAGTAATGATAGATAAAAAGGTGTGTGGAAAGTCATGCTTAATTGTAAGTAAAGATAAATATATGTGTTCTTTTTAATTGCTCTCCCTCATTGTGATATAACAAGCACGCCCCGATAACCCAAAAAAGAGTATGTACGGTCACAGTACTGCAAGGAAGTCTGTCATGCCTAATGAAGTGCGGTTCTTCTAACTTACGCCAACAGACACCAAAAAGTCATGCTAATACTTCGTTTGTGGGGCTATGCACTACCGTACTCAATGAAGGTTAAATGTGGCAATTGTAGCTCTATCAGTCGACATGATGTCTGTGGCTTGAGACAGATTCGATAACCGAACTAGTCGACCTAATTTCTAGTTACAATCGATACTTTCGGTCCACTGATTGCTTTTGATGTAGTGACGTTACAGTGAATATTCTCAGTCCAGCGGTTATCGCCAAAGGGATGTCCGTGTGTTTGTTTTCCTCGAAGCAATGTGGGACAAAAGAATGTCACTCTGCAGTGTTGTGGCCTAATTTAAGGGTGATACAGTAATACAGCAAGAAACTCATTATACATCACCATTATTGGAGTTCAGTTTTGAAATAATATTGACGTCCATTTTTGGAATTACAAGATGCTTTGCCCTCGGGGATTTCCATGTGGTGTGTGTGGTCTTCTGCTTCTTTTTTAACGACTGGATACCCATATGATTAGGGCTCGGATTTTTAGGTGCTAAAAATCGGGGAAATATTTATTTTTATGTATTTAAAATACCTGAAATATGTGACAAAAAAGTAGAAATATTTAATTATAATTTAGTTTATTAATGTGAATATAAACAATATGCAGTACTCACGAATGCTATTTATGCTATGTTTCACTGACTGCTGAAGAATTACAACACACAACGAGATACATCTTCAGGTTGTCCATCACAAATGACCGACGATTATCGCGCAACACTTCTTCTGAATGCGCGAAACTGCGGCAATATGTTTCTTGCCCTTGAGGTGTTGTGTAACTTGAGATCGCTGTTCAGCCTTTATTGCTTTGCCACATGGTTGGCAGAACAGAACACCCCCATCAGAAGTAAAATTATCCTTAAATTTTGCAACAGACGATAACTTGTAGTTGTTTTTACTTTAGGCATCGAGAAACTGCTTACACTTCACAGTGCCAGAAATGAACTGCATGTGTATGACACTGGTTCCAGGTAGCTGTAGCACGTGGTGCAATGTGGCTATGGACAAGGAAATCCCTGGCTTCCACAGTGAGTTGGACGGGGCGACAAGAACACAGCTGCAAGCAGACATACGCTCTGCATGAAGATTAGATAGCTCACAGGTTCTTTCCCGTTGAAGTAACACATAACAAAAATGCAATAAACTGAAAGATCTAGACTGATTTGAAAAAATGTAAATAGTATGTCTTTTTATGTGCTAATAAATGAAAAGCAGAAATTTATGTAACTATAGAGAAAAATGTTTAAAATATGTATTTACATAAAAATCCGAGCCGTAATTATGACACTTATTTCATCAAAATGATTTCCAATTGACATTTCCTCATTTGTCAATAATAATTAAATTACTATCCCTTGGTCGTTTGGGCCCCCTATGGACCACGGTGCTTGTTGTCTGCCACTTGTGGTGTTTTTGCTGGATTGCTTGGTGGCTGCGATTGTGCTGAAATCTTGAGCCTTTCTATTGGCCCAGTAATCTTTCATTTTCTTGCTGAACTCTATTTTACGTTCCTCGCACCATTTCCTGGACGAGTTGTGGTGAACTTCTATAATGGTTGTGAGGAAAGGCCTACTGTCATTTATTGTGTCTTGCTGAATATTAAGTTCAGCAAGATCTTTCTCATGTGTTTGATCCACAAGGACCCTTCTTGGCTACCTTGGAGATCTTATAAGACAGCCTGTTGTACAGCCCCGGGGGGGGGGGGGGGGCAGTACCCCTGAGAGCCACCCCCCCCCCCCCCCATCTTTCACTAAAACCACCCCAACTGGCAACATCATAAGACCAGAACATTATCTTTACACAGCAAGAGGCGGCCACCCAGCTCGGGAGGTTAGCCAACCACTTGCAACACATACATAAACATCTACACCAACAACTATCTGGGGCAGCTACGGTGACGTAATGCTGACCATGCAGCACCTAAAACTATAAGAATGGAGTCCTAACAAGGAGCCATTATCTGTTATACAGTGTGCGTCGCCAGCGGCCCTAGCCAACGTCTGTTCCTGCTGCATCATCAGGTGAGATTCAGCAAAGTGCTCAGACTCCTTTATTTTGTAAACACCTACCCCCAAACTTGTACACACTAGTTGTATTTTACATTTGCCTAAGACTTCCCAAGAGGGACTTACAAATTCACACTCGCTGACCAATAAACACATGGTCAGTAAATTACACTTGCATTGATAATTACACTCCTCTTCACATCCTCATACCCCTCCTGACCTTCGTCACGATTGTCCGTGGCCGTAGTAGCCAGTAACTGCTTTGTCAGACTGCATTGTATTTCCCAGCACGTGACTCGACTACATAACGTCGAGCCGCTGACATCAGCACGCCTATTGTATTACCCATCCCGTCCAGCTGGCAGGCCAGTATAGTAGCCTGCATTTAGAGGTCCATCCCCTAATAAACACTTGCATCTTTGCAGGAACACCCCCTAGCGTTTAAACACTAAACAACACACTACACTAGTAAGCTCTCCCAGCTACGGGAAGCTACTCTCACCTAGGAACTACTTTCCAAATTAGCACAGTGACACAAGTGTTTTATCCCAAACTACCCCCAACTAAGGGATCTAAAACACTGTGGTGAGATGGTCCATTCTGTACAGGTGGCTGTAGAAAGCCAGGCGTCTCCTTCTGATGGCATCGGTGAGGTGTTCCTGGTGTTTGTAGAGTTTGTACCATCGTCTTCCATCTGGTAAGATCCTTGGTCCCATTATTTTCCGCAAGAATTTCCTTTCCTGTTATCTCCAGGGCCCTTAGGGGGGTGTTCTTAGTTAGAAACAGGCACTCAGCAGCGTAGAGGATTGATGGTCTGTCTACTGCATTATAGCGGAGCTCTTTCCGGTCACGGAGGGAGTCCGTCATTTTGTGTAGGTGATCTCGTCATCCGCTTTATAAGTTTTTCTTTTTTTTTTTCTGAGAGGCCGAGTGGGTTAGGGCCAGCAATATCAATGTTCCAGTGAACCTTGACTCAACGACTTGTTCGTTTTTGAATGATTTTCTTTTGTCTTCCCGTAATATTTGTTTATTCTTATAATTATTTTTATTTAATTTTTTGTTTTATTAATTTTAGGTCTTTTCAAATTTAGGTGTCCACCTCTACATTTTAAATTCAATTCCAAATTTGTATACTTTAATCTGTGTTAAAAGGGGGAGATGACCTGGTAGTTCCGCCTCTTTGAACAACAATAACTAACTACTGCATTATAGTGTCTTACTTTGGCATTCTTCGGCAGATGTTTCGAGGCGTACAGTTTTCTGCAAGCCCTGTCTCGTTTGTTCCTCCTTTGTTCGAGAGCCATTATTTCACTGAGATCTTTCGGCACCAATTCTCCAAGGTATTTAATATAAATAAATCAATAAAACGTACTATTTGCGGACATAATGTGGCCTTCTTCAGTGGTGTTGCTAAAAATATATAATAATTGCGAGCAAACCTTTGAAAATACTTCAATTTAATTAATGAAAATGCCCCGCCTATCAATACAAATTCTATTCAAATTAGTAGCCCTCATGTTTCTGTCAACAATGGGGCCTTCTTCAGCAACATTAGAATCAAACCTTAAGAAACTAACCTAATAATATAACATAATATAATCTCTACATATAACAAGAAGTTCCGTGACGAACTAAAGAGCCTACTTTTCTTAAAATTTAAGATTCATGCCAATGATTAATCTATATGGATCTATCTAACTTAATGACGAAATTAAGTTGGTAATAACAAAATTTATAATTACTAAAATACTGTATAACTGGCATAATGTAGCCTAATAGAGAACTACCGTTGGCAGCCCTGGTGACTGAATATATTCTTAGTTCCATCTCTTAAGGTACATAATGCAAAATTTGGTTGAAGTCCAATGGATAGCATGGACGTTACATGCAGTTAAACATTGGATCTAACAGCGCGCGTAAAATCATGTTGGCAACATTGACATGCATGTATTGGTCAGAAATAATCTGAAATAATATGATCTATTGTTCTGTCAATTTTGAATGAAATCCATTAGTTAGTATAGAAATTACATGCATTATAAAATTGGACCTATCAGCAGGCTTAGAATCTTGTTGGTAGCACTGACGTATATAACTTACTCCAAATTAGTATAGAATGTCAGGTACTATACGTGTGCATAGTTTAAAGCTGTCGGCTTGCATACTTTCTGATATATGGGTATTTGGATTTCTTAAAAAATGACAGCATTAATTAACAGTTGGCAGCCCTGGTGGTTCTTAAGTATAAGGTCAGTCATATCTGTTTATGTACACATAGCACATACGAAATTTGGTTGAAATCCAATTGATAGTGTATACGTTATATGCATTTAAAATTTGGACCTATCAGCAGGCTTATAACCATTCTGGCAACACTGCCATGTATGGCCTCCTGGAAATTAAACTGCAATATTATTATCTATAAGTGTGCCAATTTTGAAATAGCTCCCATTCATACCATCCAAGATATCCAACATCGAGCTCAAATTTCAATTGCGATTTTTCAGCAGTTGGTAGCACTGACATCATTTTCAAATATGGCCGTGAGATATTCACTTACAGATCTTTACTTCTACCAAATTTTGTTTCGATTGCTGCAGCCGTTTAGGAGTTCATAGGGACACACACACACACACACACACACACACACACACACACACACACACACACACACACAGCCAGACAGACAGACAGACATACAGACAGGACAGAAGGACATTTGCCCGATCTCATGTCTACTTTTTCCTCATTTTTGCAAAATGTGAAAAGTAGGCTAAAAATGAATGTTACGTGATAATTTGTATGTATGTGTGTACGTCTCCTAAGCATTCACATGCAATTCATCCGATTGCGATGAAACTTGGTGAAACGATGAGTAAACTCCAGGGAAGGTTTCAGGCTTAGTAAATCCATTTTACAATAGGTAACGCATGAGTAGATTCAACAAATGAGTGACGGCGCGCGAAGCGTTTAAACAAAATCCCGTATGCGTTCATATACCATTCATCCGATTGCGATGAAACTTGGACGAGTTGTTCTGTACGCTTACGTTAAGGCTTCTAACTTAGTAAATCCATTTCACAATAGGTAGCGCACGAGTAGATGCAACAAATGAGTGACGATGGGCGAAGGGTTTCAACAAAATCGCGTATGCGAACATATACCATTCTTCCGATTGCGATGAAACTTTGATGAGTTGTTGTGTACACTTACGTGAATTGGACCTCCTTTTTACGTGGAATCCTAACCACCTGGCACGACATTTCACTTCGAAAATCTCACATGCATTGACCAGGAATCAAACCCAGTCCACCTTGGTGAGAGCTTGACTGCTGCGCCACCACACCCCCGTGGCAGCAGCATTAGTGAGTGAATTTGTAACTCAGATGAGGATTGGGAAGGAGACAGCCGTGGCCTTAAGTTAAGTATCATCCCTGCATTTGTCTGGAGTAGAAATGGGAAACATCAGAAAAGCACTTCAAATGATGACTGGGATAGGAATCGAACCCACCTGTTCTCAGTTTTTGCCTCTTGAGGCTGAGTGTACCACAAGTTCCAGTCCTCAGACCAGAATTACAATATGTTGGCAGAGCCGGACCTCCGCGGTGCCAGGTGCAAACTTTGTTAATTGACACCCAAAGGGTAGCTGGCATGTCGAATTTTGTCGTTCCTTGGAACGCTATGAAAGTCAAGGGGGTTAGATATCTAAGCTCATTGACACTATAGCGCTTTCTAGTAGAGAATGGACGAATTTTGTGTCGGCGCAAAATCCCGAGAATAATTTTGCCATTATGAGCACGGCCTACTGAATTCAAATGGGTTCTTTAACATACCAACAACGTATGACATGCATGTCGTGATTTTTGTCGCCTTTCAAAAATCACTTACCATGGCCAGGAGCAAACCTGCAATCTTGGGGTTGGCCAGTGCCCGATTAGGACTCACAGTGGCCCTAGGCAATTGTTAATTTGAGGCCCCCTTTTCCCTTTTTTCAATCCCCTCCCCCTTCCCCCTTCGGCTTCGGTGGCGTAGTCGGTAGCATGCTGAACTACTATGCCCAAGATAGCGGGTTCAAACCCGGCCGAAGTCGTCGGATTTTTTAAGATCGTTAAAAATCCTTCAGTATGCCTTCCTTCGGAGGGGAAGTAAAGCCGGCGGTCCCATGTCATAGATTTATGGCATGTAAAAGATCCTTTCACAGACTAAACTTGTGTAAAGCAAAATTTGTTAGGTTAGATTACGTCAGAACGCTCTATCAAAGTTCCAACGTAGTTGGAACTACTTGAAATTGAACGGAACTTGTAGCTCACCCTTTTGGGTGTCCGCTGGAAGCAGCTACAGACTCAGGCGAGCCGAACATGTCCTCGGACACTCCCGGCACTAAAAGCCATACGATAAATAAAAATAAATAAATCCCCCTTCATAAAAAGTCAATCAAAACTTTGAAAGAGATTTTATGTACAAATTAACAATGAATGATGAATACAATACATATACAAATACATATGTACATTTTCAGAAAACTTTTTTCTGCATTTTGTTTCGCAGAAAGTTTCAATAACATCATCGAAGTTGATTTTCCTTAAAATGTCTGATTCTCAGTCGGATTCTAATAGAAGTCAAAATTGAATCCTTCAAAATTAAAATGAACCCGAATTCGAATTTCTGCATTCTGTTTGCGATGCACCCCGCTTCATTCCGAGTGTCATTATTTTCCGATTGGTCATCTTCAATGCTTTCTAAAGCCTCGATAATATTATGAAACGAATTATAAACCGCTTTCGTTGCAACAGCATGTGCTTCCCAGCGCGTATCTGACAATGATTTCAAAGTATTAGCGTTTTTGATATAATATTTCAAGACGCCCCAACGGTGAGGGTTATCAGAAAAGAAATTATACAATGATTGCATTATCGAAAAAAATCAACTGCGTAAAAACAGCATTTAACAGCAGATTGTCCGACTAAATCGAAGGAATGTGTACCGCAAGGAACGTAAATTGCTTATTTATTCAGTTCTAATATTTTGGCTTGCATGCCCTGATACTTTCCAGACATGTTTGGTGCGTTGTCATAGGACTGTCCTCTACAATCTTGAATTTCCAAACCGCAATCTTCAGTGACGAAGTTCACAGTTTGAGTTTTCAAACTTTCGCCAGTATGACCTTCTGTTTCAAGAATTTATTTGACTCCCCCCTCCCCGCCCAAATTTTATTTTATTTTCAGATGGAAGTTTCTCATTTTTTGGTGGCCCTTTTGAGCCGGGGGGGCCCAGGCTATTGCCTATTGTGCCTTATGGTTAATCCAGCACTGGGGTTGGCATTCCGACAGGATAACCTCTCACCCTCCGCGGTGACCGCCAAGTATGCTAGTCACTGTGCAAAGAGGCGGACATACAGGGTCTTTCATATAAAGTAAGAACGCCAAACAGCGAGTTTGTTATTTACTCTACCTGTCCCCAATATATTTTACATCAAATAATCCTCCCACTCCCCAATATATACTTATCTGTGTTCGTACATAGCCCACTTTTATGGCCGTAGTTTAATGTAATAATCTCATATATGAGGGGATTATCGATACCCCAGTGGTAATGTTGCAAATTGACTTCTAATCCTCTGATAAAATAGCTTTTCAATTCCTCCATAACTGGTTACAAAATAGATATACGTTATGGCGAACAACATTACCTCATATACTGTATTAAAACTGTAAGGTAGAAATTTAACCTTTTATTAAAACTTAAATACCTTGATAAGTATCAGGTGCGTTCAAAAAGTAACGAGCTGGAGGCTGGAATGCGCAAACCGGAGACGACATCGGCTAATCGTGGCGTGTGTAACGAGGTATGGTTCCGACCAGAGCGTGGAAGATCACAGCCCGTCGCTTGAGGGCACGCGTGCACGTCACTTGACGATACAAAGCGAGCAGCAGCATGCATCAATCGTCCAACTAATACCAAGGCAGTAGGCCATTCGGCATGCTTCCTGGTGTGGTTGAAGACTGGGGCACCCATTGGGCACACACTTTCCGCAAGTACAGGGTCTTTCAAATAAAATAAGAACGGCAAGCGGTGGTTTTGTTAACCGGTGCTGTGGTGGCCTTGGCCGAGCTTGTGGCGCGACGTGGCCCCCTACTTTAAGCGTGTGTACAATCCTATATGAAATATTACCTTATAAGAGATGCTGGATATGTCGTCCTTCCTGGGTAATGCAGGCATTGTATCTGGCAACCACATTCTGGCTGACGTGAGTGAGTTCTGCCACTCTAATGTTTCTGATTTTTTTATTTTATGTACCTAATTGAGCACCGAGCCAGTAGTGTCAAACTTATTTTCAATTACGTGAATCTGAAAATTGCTGAACAAATGCATCACGTACCCGCCGAGCCGACTCGTATTTAAAATGAGGTTTACTTACAAAAATACGATGTTGTAATGATAAATGTCTCACCATGTTAGCATCTGAGGTTCAGACTGGCGACTGAACAACTGCACGCTTATTGCAAGTTCAAATATGTACTAAACGCGCGCTTTCAATACTACAGCAGGGGGCCGTGGCGCGCCACAAGCTCGGCCAAGGCCACTGCAGCAACGCATAACAAATCCGCCGCTCTTACTTTATATGAAAGACCCTGTATAATGAAATGAGAATCACCAGTGACGTTGATCCTATATCTTGAGAAAATAACGAGTAATTTCGTTACTCCGTTACAGTCGAAAGTTACGGCGATAAAAGGAGCAGTTATTAATAACATCATCAGCGTAAAATAACTGCTACTAGCAACGTGTTACTTTGTGAGAGAAATAGGTTATGTTTGAAGAGCGGTACGTGCTACCGAGCCAGTCAGTGGCTCTGTAGATAACGACTGATTGATGAGGTGGCCGCTAGGAAGCTCCGGCTCTCACCTTCACGGCAATATACAATTTCGTGATAGGTTACTCAAGATAAACGAGTGTTTTCAATAAATCTCAAGGTATACAGTGTCTGGCACAACAACATTCTAACTGATATATCGGCTGTAAATATAATCGTAGCTCCACGATGAAGAACATGTTCTCAGCGTAGGAAATACACTGACATAATAATAACTATTCTTTCTTTCTTTCTTTCTTTCTATCTTTCTCTCTCTTTCTTTCTTTCTTTCTTTCTTTCTTTCTTTCTTTCTTTCTTTCTTTCTTTGAGAGAGAGCGCGCGCTCTTTCTTCCTTTTTCCTTCCTTACTTAGAGAGAGAGAGAGAGAGAGAGGGAGAGAGCGGTCTTTCTTCCTTACTTCTTCCTTCCTTACTTAGAGAGAGAGAGCGGTCTTTCTTCCTTTCTCCTTCCTTCCTTCCTTAGATAGAGAGAGAGAGAGAGCTGCCTTTCTTCCTTTCTCCTTCCTTCCTTAGATAGAGATAGAGAGAGAGAGCGGTCTTTCTTCCTTTCTCCTTCCTTACTTAGAGAGAGAGAGAGAGAGAGCTGTCTTTCTTCCTTTCTCCTTCCTTCCTTAGATAGAGAGAGAGAGAGAGCGGTCTTTCTTCCTTTCTCCTTCCTTCCTAATATAGAGAGAGTGCGCTCTTCCCTTCATTTTCCTTCCTTCCTTAGATAGAGAGAGAGAGAGAGAGAGAGAGAGAGAGAGAGAGCTCTGTCTTCCCCTCTTCTTCCTTTCAGAGAGAGAGAGAGAGAGAGCGCGCTCTTTCTTCCTTTCTCCTTTGATATAGAAAGAACGCTCTTTCTTCCTTTCTCCTTCATTCCTTAGATAGAGAGAGAAAGCTCTTTCTTACTTTCTTTCTTCCTTTCTAAAAAGGAAGTAAGAAAGAATTACGAATATGAAAAATATTATTACTTTTATAAACGCATCCTGCCCGACGAACAGGTATCCATGGCAGGTTGCATATATTCACCCTTAACCATGCTCCTCCCTACCAAACTTTTCCCTCTCAGTTCCCGAGTTTATTAAACTCAGGTTACATCGATAAAAGTTTTCGGAATGTAAGATACACACAGAAGTATATGTTATCTGTACGAAGGACGGACAACCAGCTAGTTATTGTTGTTAGTTTATTGCGTAGATTCTTGTCTATTATAAGAGAAGAAGTGTCAATGTAGGTGGCAAGTGTTTTGCCTGCGGTGTTTTATAAAATGTAATTCAGAGCGGCGCTTGGGACGGTCCAATTAGCGACTCTTGGAAGCACTTTGCATATAATGGGAGCGAGTGTCGCATCTACCGCCTTATTTCAGCTTGGTCTCTGGAGATCCTGTCCTCCTCAACCTGTGGCCTGCTAGCCAAATTGCATCACAATGCATAAGTTATTAGTTTGCTTAATATTTTTTTTAAATGCTTCTGATACACTTTTCTGATAAACTATTAGAGCTATCAGACTGAAATTTGGTACGGATATGTCAGATTGCATACGTGCAATCTTACATGGACAATAATATAACTTTACATTATTCTAACATGACTACGTTTAATTTCATTCTCAAGAATCCATTGTTTTGATATGGAAATTAATTGCGATAAATAAAACGGTCAATTAAAACCATACAAAGTAAGTCAGCATAGCCTGAAGTGTCAACATTAGGTCTCAAAAATATCAAATGTTTTGGGACAACAGTTATTTTGAAAAAAGTACCTATCGTATTAATTATTGATAATTAATTATAATAATTTACATAATAATCTTTAACAAAATAATGACATGGTCTATAAGAAGCGCTCTATTTTCCACCGTCTACCTACCCTTAGCAACTCCCTTCCAAACATTGACATATTCTCTCCCTATAGAACATTCAAACATAACATTAGAAGATCCCTTTCACCCTCTTTTCCTAACCCCTCGCCCTCCTAATCACTCACTACCCCAATCACTCCCTGCGTCCTTCCCGAGATTTATCCTTTCTGCCATCACTGCCAATTGTTACCTGTTGTTGTTAAGATTATTATTTGAAATTGTTAAAATATTAGTGTAAAATGACCTTTTCATGGTTGTATCTAATAATTATTAAATAAATAAAAAAAGTACTTTTACAATGAATGTATGTCGACCACTTATTATTTTCCAACGGAGTCGGGGGTGAGATGCGATGGAAGTGATGGTGATAATCGTTGTTTTAAGGAGCCTAACATCTAGGTTATCGGCCCTAATGGTCCGGGTGATAGCGAAAATGTCAATGAAGTGGAAACCAGAACGAAAATTAAGTGAGAAGGAAAATACTTACAAAAAGGAACTCAGATTGAAACTACTCACAAAATGGAGAGCGGTAATACTTACAAAAAGGAATTTAGAACGAAAATACTCACAAAAGGAATAGATTGAAAAATACACACAAAATGTAGGTTAAGTTCAAAATACGTACAAAATGCAATGCACAGTCAAAATACTTACAAATGCAACGGAGATTGAAAACACCTACAAAAAGGAGGATATATGCACACACAAAAAAACTACTTGGAATTTAGATACACGGGGAGCCAAGTAACAAAAACAGTGCGGGAATCTTAAAGAGAAAAGGAAATATAATGAAAAGAAAACAAGAGGTTTGACCTCTCGAAGAAGGAGGGATCAGGAA
This sequence comes from Meconema thalassinum, assembly GCA_946902985.2. Lineage (NCBI taxonomy): Eukaryota > Metazoa > Arthropoda > Insecta > Orthoptera > Tettigoniidae > Meconema > Meconema thalassinum. The sequence continues at coordinate 221,810,251 of OX336397.1, read as the reverse complement.
AGATGAGACAAGGGCCAATTAAGGCGGGAAAGTGAAAGACTCCCTAGGCCTCGGATACCCTAATACCGTCGGGGTCGGAAAAGAAGGGAGGTCGACAGGAAAAAAGACGGAGAGGAGCCCGGCACAAGTAAGTGGAAGCAATGCCGGACTCAGCTGGGGTCCCGTGGTCGCCAACCCACGTCCCACAAGATGTGAGCCCCTGGGGGATGCGATGGAAGTATTTGTGGCAGATGGTTTTTACGGCCGAATGCCCTTCCTGACGCCAACCTCATGAGAGATGAAATGAATGATGGTGAATGAAACTGGACAAGGATGTGGAAGGAAGCGGCCGTGGGCTACTGTCCCATCATTTGCCTGGAGTTGAAAATGGGAAACCACGGAAAACCATTTCAAGGACGGCCGACGGTGGGGCTCGAACCTACGCATCTACCAAGTCAGCAGAGTGCTTGGCCCCATGGCCTAGAGCTGCGCTTTAGCGAGCGTCGGTTTAGGTATTTACAATATTTAACAAGAAGTTCCGTGAAGAACTAATGAGCCTACTTTTCTTAAAATTTATGATGCATGCCAATGATTAATCTACATGGATCTATCTAGAATAATTACGAAATTAGGTTGGTAATTTCGAAATTTCTAATTAGTTCGAAATACTGTATACCTGGCATAATGTAGCCTATTGGAGAACTACAGTTGGCAGCCCTGGTGACTGAATATATTCTTAGTTCTATCTCTTAAGCTACATAATACAAAATTTGGTTGAAGTCCAATGGATAGAATGGACGCTACATGCAGTTAAACACTGGATCTAACAGCGCGCGTAAAATTATGTTGGCAACAATGACATACATGTATTGGTAAAAATAATCTGAAATAATATGATCTATTGTTGTGTCAATTTTGAATGAAATCCATTAGTTAGTATAAAAGTTACAATCTTTTTAAATCTGACCCATCAGCAGGCTTAGAATCATGTTGGCAGCACTGGCGTAGGCCTATATTAGTTACTCCAAATTAATCTAGAATGCCAGGTACTATACGTGTGCAAAGTTTAAACTGTCGGCTTGCATACTTTCTGATATATGGGTACTTGGATTTTAAAAAATTGAGAGCATTTATTAACAGTCGGCAGCGCTGGTGGCTCTTAAGAATACGCTCAGTCATATCTGTTTATGTACACATAGCACATATGAAATTTGGTTGCAATCCAATTGATAGTGTAGAAGTTATATGCATTTAAAATTTGGACCTATCAGCAGCCTTATAAACATTTTGGCAACACTGCCATATATGGCCTCCTGGAAATTAAACTGCAATATTTTTATCTATACGTGTGCCAATATTGAAATAGCTCCCATTCATACCTTCCAAGATATCCGACATGGAGCACAAATTTCAATTGCGATTTTTCAGCAGTTGGTAGCACTGACAAAATTTTCAAATAGGGCCGTGAGATATTCAGGTATAGATCTTTACTCCTACCAAATTTTGTTTCCATTGCTGCAGCCGTTTAGGAGTTGATAGGGTGGGGGGCACACACACAGCCAGCCAGCCAGCCAGACAGAAGGGCAGACAGACAGACACAAATTTGCCCGATCTCTTAAGTCTACTTTTTCCTCGCGTGTAGCGGAGCTCTTCCCGGTCACGGGGAGAGTCCGTCATTTTGTGTAGGCTAAGGATAGGTCATACAAGATCCACCCACTCGTACCTAATGAGAAGGGAAGACCCCCACTTTGTACCTGTTGAGCCGTTTTCACCGTGGCCCACATTTTAACCGAGTGTGTGGATCTTGCTGACTTAGGAAGAAACCTTGGTTTGCAGATGACACTCAAACTTATATTAGCCGATAACGCGGTGGCTGCTGATCTCGTCATCCGCTTTTTATAAGTGAGAGTGGTTTAGGGCCAGCAATCTAAATTCTCCAGTGAAAATTGACTCAACGACTTGTTCGTTTTTGAATGATAATGTTTTGTTTTTCCGTAATTTTTTTTCATTTTTATAATTTTTATTTTTATTTAATTTCTTGTTTTAGTTTTATTAATTTTTGGTCTTTTTAAATTTAGGTGTCCACCTCAAAATTTTAAATTCAATTCCAAATGTGTATTCTTTAATCTGTGTTAAGAGGGGCAGATGACATCGTAGTTCCGCCCCTTAAAACAACAATAATGAAAATCCACAGCCTGCTTCCAGTCTCCGACCGGGTCAGGAATGGAATGAATGAAACCCCCATCTAGCGGCGAGGATATGAACTGTGCCGGCTGCCGAGGCCTGACGCACTCCTCTGGGGCAATGATTAAATGAATGACAGATGAAATGAAATGATAGTGGAGAGTGTTTCTGGAATTAAATATTAACAGGGAAAACCGGAGTACCCGGAGAAAAACCTGTCTGCCTCCGTTTTGTCCAGCACAGATCTCACATGGAGTGACCGGGATTTGAACCACGGACCCAGCGGTGAGAGGCCGGCGTGCTGCCGCCTAAGCCACGGAGGCTCCCCTTAAAACAACAATAAATAACTAAATTTGTATGATAACCTGTGTTTTTGTCGGGACTGCAGTAGTGTGTGTGTGTGTAGTCAACCTATATTAGGAACAGAAATGGGGTAAGTCTCAGGACTTGGGAATCGAACCCGGGCCTCCGCGGTGAGAGCCAGGAGTGCTAGCCATTACGATTAAGACCAAACCCAGAACTTTGGGACAGGAGTCTCAATAGGCACCCCTAGACCAGAGAAGGGTCATCAGCCCCTGCTATAAAGTATATACCTGTCGGGTTTAGTAGCGACCACGGCCGCAATAAAGTTGGGCGAGCGGTTAAGAGAGATCTCGGGGATGTTAACAATGACAAAGCGTCTCCATCGTCCCATTTGTCTTGCGCTTTATCGTATTTTTTGACACTTTTCTCGAGTCGCTGCCCTTATTTATTGCCTTAATTTCGCCCGTTTGACTCCCCCTTCTCTTCTCACCCCTGTGATGGAACATCTTCTGGAAGGAAGACAAGCTTTGCATGAAGAACTTTCACCTCGCTACAAGACGTGGATCACCAATGAATTCTAACCACGGACAGTAACAGGGGTGAGTTGTTGACTTCGGGAATAGTGTGGAGGTCATTATTCGCATTTTAAGAAGGTATGTAAAAAAAACTTCTTATATAAGCCATTGGTCACTAGACATAAATATATACAGGGTGATTCTTATTAACGTTTAAAACTCTCTCTAGCGATGTAGATGGCATTGAGACAAGTAATTTGATATGGGACACTTAGGGTCGCAAGTGTCCGGAAATACCTTAAAAGTGAACCACATCTGTTAAACATATGACGTTATCAGGTGACGGCTCAGCTCGAGCGGTCTGGTCCGTGCACGGATTTTAGTCACCGCCAATTGACTAGCATCTACCATTACAGGAGAGCGGGTCGGGAAGCACCGAATTTGGTGCAATATATAAGGTGTGTTCAATAAGTAACGAGCCGGAGGCTGGAATGCGCAAACCGGTGACGACATCGGCTAATCGTGGCGTGTGTAACGAAGTGTGGTTCTGACCAGAGCGTGGTAGGTCGCAGCCCGTCGCTAGAGGACACGCGTGCATGTCACGTGACGATACAAAGCGAGCAGCAGCATGCATTAATCGTCCAATCAAGACCTGATATTTATATTTTTAACGGTTTGCCCAGCGTAAGCTCAAGAAGCGCACGGACGCCAAGTTTGTTTTCGACTTTTTCACTGAAATCGGTGCTGCTTGGCTTCCTTTGATCATACATAAATTATTTTCTACAGAATCTTTCCTCGAGATATCCTTTACAGAATGGTGAAAAAAAATCATCAAAATCCATCCAGTGGTTCTCGAGATTACCCGTGACATCCAAGAATCGGGGATTTTTGTCTTATACTAACGAAGTAGAGATTGTCGGGTAACACATGCACCAAGCAGTACTATGACGTCACACACCTCAGTGCATCTGGGTACATTTCGTACCGTCACCGTAACGTAACGCCAGACCCCAGCGTAGCGACGAAGTCGACAAGATCATTTAGAATGATAAAAAGAAAACGGAACCCAGCTCAGGTAACCCTCAGAATCCCCTATTCTAAAAATTTCCCGACGCAATTCCTTATGAGAAAAGGAGTAAGTCCACGGGGGAAGAAACATTACTAAGCAGGACAAGAAAAGCTGCCAGCAGTTGGTAAAAAAAGAAATGATTTAAAATATAAAGTGAGACTAGTTTACATTCTTCATTTGATTTTAATAATTTGCACACCTCGGTAATAGCGCCAGGATTCGATCCTGCAACCTTTGGCACAGCAGGCGAGAACGTTACTGCTGAGCAATGCAGCTATAGAGCATCCAGCGTTTAGAAAGGACTGTGGAGCCTTATGGCGACAGTGTTGCTATAACTCTAGGCAAAGGTAGCGCTGACGTCATACGTTACTTTCACTCGCTTCGAGTACTGCAATTTCATAAGTTAGCGAGACCAACACAACCCTAGCAGCTTCCTGAATTAGAACATGCACAGGAAGGAGCAGTTTTGCAGGTGTTAACGGATTTGACCAGTATTAAGGATACCGTACGCGAAGAGAACCAATAACGACATTCATTTCGTTGTGATATGACGCATTACTGATTGACAGATGTCGAGAGCACAAACCTTCTTTCCTTCTCAGATGTATGCAGATGATGATAATTTTTACGTCAGAAATACTGTTGATCATCACTTTTTGTTGTTGTTATTAGTTAGGCTGTAATTTAGTCTCCTTCAATTTTATTCTTGTGGTTTTGTTTAAATTAATATTTGTAAAGTTGTAGTGAGTTAGCCGTGAGGTTAGGGACGCGAAGCAGTGAGCTTTCATTCGGGAGATAGTGGGTTCGAACCCAACTGTCTGCAGACCTGATTTGATCGAACAGAAAATAAAACAGACACAACAATAACACCAATGACGAATAGTGCTTCAGAACTTATGTTGCCGGCGGAACTGAGCACGTGCTCCGCTCCGGGCGAGCATGCAGCACAGGCCGAGGCTCTTCTTTCCAGCGTGCTAACCTCGAAAATATTTAAATTACTAAGACGTAATCTAAACGATACTTGTGTGCAAAAACAAAGATACTCAATTAGCAGATAATTGTAGGAAGCTATTATGACGAAAAATATATATATTTAGAGTTCCTTCATGATAAAATGTGAGGTAACAAAACCAGTGTAGGGGGGGTCCGTTAAAAGTAAATGCCCATAAGACCCACAGCCTTTTATAAACGCTGGATGCACTATAGTCACTACTACTGACCTCACAGTGACATAGGTTATCAGACAAGATCTACACACACACAAGTACATGGGGTTACATGACCACGATGTGGCAAAGCCCTTAAATGATCAACAACAACAACAAGTTGTAACGCCTAGGGTAGAAGGGGGAATTACCAATAGAACATAAAGCATCAAGGAACCAAAATGGCGGACGATCATACCTAGTATCTATACACCACGCTCCAGGCCGCCTGGTGGACCAAAGCAAGGGAACGCAGAACACGTCAGGGCGTTGCCATGACAACCGCAAAGGGAGCACGTAAACAGCGTTCGCAGATTCCACGAGGGAGGGGTAGACATTTTGTGTCAATACTGCTTTCTGCATAAAAACACTCCACTTCGCTCTCAATGCGAGCTTGTACACAAGAGCTGTAATATTATAATTGCCTACAAAAGATCTGCCAACACTCCAAGGGGAAAAGATCACAACCGTAGGCCGAAAGGGAGAAATGGTGATAATATTACGAGTATTATAAAGTGAATAATTGATTCCCGTTTGAAATTATAACAGTTTGGAACGCATGAGATACGAGAGTGGCATATAGCCTATTATATTAAAATACTCTTACAGTTACACTACTACGGGCATGAATGAATCCAGGGCCGTAATACATGGTTTTCAAGTTCAGTTTGTTTGTTATTCTAAATTTAGGGAATGGAGAGCGTTGTCCAAAATATCAAGTGGACAGTGTTACCAGCAGAGTCTCAAAGTGTATGTATAATTTGGTGCAATTAGGAGGAATGTTGTAGATTTGTGATAAAGGGCCTAAATGCAGGAAATGGAGTGGTCTGTCCGAAATTTAAAGTGGACAGTGTCATCCGCAGGGTTCCAAAGGTTAGGTGTACAAAAAGGGATTCAGATCGGTGAAACGGTGTAGATTTGTGCCAATGGACCTAAATGCAGGGAATGGAGTGGTCTGTCCGAAATTTCAAGCAGACAGTGTTACTCGTCGGGTTCCAAAGTGTAAGTATGTGAAATTTAGTTCAGATCGGTGAAACGGTGTAGATTTGTGCCAAAGGGCCTAAATGCAGGGAATGGAGTGGTCTGTCCGAAATTTCATGTAGACTGTGTTACTCGCGGGGTTCGAAAGGGTAAGTATACAGATTTTGGTTGAGATGGGTGAAACGGTGTAGATTTGCAGGCAATGGAGTGGTCTGTCCGAAATTTCATTTAAACAGTGTTACTCGCAGGGTTCCAAAGGCTAAGTATACACATTTTGGTTCAGATCGGTGAAAAGGTGCAGATTTGTGCCAAAGGGCCTCAATGCAGGGAATGGACCGGTCTGTCATAACATTCAAGTAGACAGTGTTACTCGCAGGGTTCCAAAGGGTATATATACAAGTTTTGGTTCTGATCGGTGAAACGGTGTAGATTTGTGCCAAAGGGCCGAAATGCAGGGAATGGAGTGGTCTGTACGAAATTTAACATAGCCTAAACTATTCCTCTTAAATCTGGCTATCATATAAAAAAATATTTTTCGAATCCGACTGGTAGTTCCAGATTAGCGCGTTTAAAAACAAAAACACAAACTCTTCAGCTTTATTATATTAGTATAGATATGGTACAAAGCACATCCAGGTGTATTTATTCATGAATGTTTTTCTTCAGGATTAGCGAAACACCCAATCCAATTGGGTACAACCGTGTTGATCGACTGAAAAACTTTAAATTAGATTACTAAGGCAACACCAAAAATAGCTTGAAACACCATAACATATTATTATCCATGTTTAAAAAAATACAAACAAGATGTCATCGCTCTGTTTGTATCGTGTCAGCTAGCCTCAGGTGAAGAGACCACGCAACACAGCTCTTCACCTTGTTATGTGCTCCACCAAGGCAGAGTGGCCACAAACAACAGAACATCAACACATAACGCTCGGTGTGTCCATCATCGCTCAATGTGGGCAATACGGCTCCCTCTAGCAGGGAATAATAATAACTAGAGCTAGAGATTTTATGTGCAACACCATTTTCTCAGGGATGTTCCTTGATGCTCTCTGCTTATTTTAACACCGGCTTATTAAACATGGCAGGAAGAATGGGAACGTGAACATCGTGGCAGGTGGACCGCTAGGCTCATCAAGCAACTGAAGCCATGGTTGTCGAGGGAACATGGTGAGGTTAATTATTACATTACCATGTTTCTCTCTGGCCATGGTTATTATGATGCATACCTCCATCGAATGGGAATTTCACCGAGTTCACGGTGTAGTTATTGGTGATGTTCAATGGGACGATGTTCAGCACACATTCTTTGCATGCTTGAGGTGGAGAAATCTTCGAAGGCTTCTGGAGACAAAAGTTGGAGTCATTACACCAGACAATGTGGTGGATAAAATGCTCAGCAGCAGAGAAAGTTGGGCACAGATTGCTGTCTACATCTCTGAGCTGCTGAAAACAAAAAAAAAGAGGAGGAACCGAGAATATTCGTTGCTCAAGACAGTGAAGATGATGGTGAGTAATTTCATTATCATCATGTTAAATGAAATTGACTGAGACCTCTGGTCGTAACAGTGGCTCCACCCTGAAGTAAGGCTGAACAGGCAGTTCAGGGGTGGCCTTAAGCCAAGTATAGGGTTTGTGGGTTTTTAGTAGGTAAGAATCCTGCACAGTTGTAGGTCCGGAAGCTTGCAATCTGTCTTTTGAAGATTTCCCCACGGTTTCCCTCGAAAAAAAAAGGTGGCCACTCAAATCGGTCAACGATTTTCCAGGAGTTTTCCAGGAATTTTCCTGGTGTAATTCTCTTTTTTCCAGACTCGAAAATAAGCGCGAGTCGGGGGGGGGGGGAGGGGGGGAGGGGTGCTTTAGCGGTTGCCTACTTCAAGACCAAAATAAAGCAGTTGTGTTTGGTTTACTTATACAGATGTCGACAAAAATTGGTGGTAATTGCGTTATTGATACGCAAGCCTACACACAAATGATTTAATTGTTGTTTTAAAAAAGCCTTTGCGACTCAAATATCCGCTTAAAAAAGAAAAGAATGCCGCCTGCAATTTTATTGCGGTGAACTTGTCTATACTGAATATGTTTTACAAAAATACTATCGCTTGTTCTCCCACACAGAAACAGGTAGCCTGAGGAAATTTCTTTCGTTAACGATAGAGTGCTCACACAAAACCGCAGCGGGAGTATGGTTTAAGATGGAAAGATTTGTATAATTAATTAACAGTGGCTATTTCCAGAAATTTTCAATTTTTTTCGTCATTTTCCAGGAGTTAACCAGGAGTTTTCCAGACCTAATAAAAATCCAGGAGTTTTCCAGGATTTCCAGGTTTTCCAGGAGTAGTGGCCACCATGATTAAAATAATAACAAAATTGATTATTCATGTTTTTTTTTTACCCGCGAGAACTGGCGCATGGGTATTTTTTACCCGGTGCTGAAATAATGCTGTATATTTTCGTTTTGGTCAGCCCTTATTTTCTTTCGCTTACTGTACCTTTCTTCCTAGCCTTGGACTTCACCCTGCAAAAGAAACATGTCCATAGATTTTGGAATACCCAAGTTATTTCTATATTATTTACGGTCGGGTCTTCGGGTGACAAATTTCGGCTTACGTTAGTTGGAAAAATCTATAAGAAATCAGGGGGAAAATCCACCTATTTAGGTCCATCACAATCACATAGCTCACGTTTTTGTTGATCCATGCTTATAGTCTAGGGACACCTTGGTCATCAGCTCGTTTGATCAAAGAACTGTCAATTTTACTGTTACGAAAATTATTGACATTTTATCTGCATATTAAATCTAAAATGTATAAATAAACCTCATATTATATTGGGAATAGTTCATAGGAAGACACCAGTGTAAAATTACTTCATTAAAATCCGTGTGACTACGACAAAAAGCGAGCGACACACTATGGGTCAAAATGGCCCAGCGCAAGTCCTCGAGTTATATTTTTCCCAAGGGTTAATCATGGCGTAATTTTCACAGAGTTCCCATGAACATTTCCACCTGGTAAAATTAAACTAAAGTATAATAATCGAGGAGGTGGGTCATGGTTTGTTCTTCACCACAATCACAGCTGGTCGACTCTCAAGGTAGATCCTACTTCTTAATGTTGGTCCCGACCATAACCTAATGAGACCCTTCGTGCCCTGCGTGATGGAGGAATTACTGTACTTCTAAAACTTTCAGATTCACATTATGTAAAGTTGTTTGTCGAATCATTCGATTATTATGGACTGAATAGTCTGATTATATCACTCGTGCGAATATTTCGAAATTTTATGATGATAATTGTCGTTTTAAAGGGCCTAACATCTAGGTTATCGACCCCTAATGGTGAAAAATGATAATGAACCAATAATAAATTAAAACTAACCGCAGCTAACAATCAAGAAGAAGAAGAAGAAGAAGAAAAGGAAAAGAAAAGGAGAGTAAGGAAAATAATAGAAAAGCGAAACGCCCTCAACCCTTGAAAATGAGGATTGAGGGACTTAGAAAGAAGGAGAGTCAATAAAGGCAGATAGGAAAGGGGGAAGAGGCGAGGACCCGTCCCAAAGGCAATGGAAAAAGGGGGATAAAACAAGACCCAGCTCAGAAAACCCTCAGGGGCGCACATCTGAAGGAATACGAATCAAAAATATAAATATTCCATACAACATTTTTGAAATATATCCGTGCCATACAACTTTCTATAATATTTTTAGTATCCGTGGAGTTGATAGTAGTTCTAGTAATCATGTCACTCATGTAATTGTTTTAATAATAGATCATATTATACTTACATAAAAATTGTACCCTTTGTTACCGTACTATAATTTGTTTTCTTTTAATAGATATAATACATTAGGTAGGTTCTTTATTTAATTATTCTATATTCTAATTAGTATAATTCATTTTGTATGAAGAGCCTCCGTGGCTTAGCACGCCGGCCTCTCACCACTGGATCCGTGGTTCAAATCCCGGTCACTCCATGTGAGATCTGTGCTGGACAAAACGGAGGCAGACAGGTTTTTCTCCGGGTACTCCGGTTTTCCCTGTCAAAATTTCATTCCAGCAACACTCTCCACTATCATTTCATTTCATCTGTCATTCATTTAATCATTGCCCCAGAGGAGTGCGACAGGCTTCGGCAGCCGGCACAGTTCATATCCTCGCCGCTAGATGGGGGCTTCATTCATTCCATTCCTGACCCGGTCGGAGACTGGAAGCAGGCTGTGGATTTTCATTTTCATTTTGTATGAAGTGTCTGCTAATTGGCTCGCTTAGTTATAAGTATATTTAGTTTTTCTTAGTTGTTAAGCTAAGTTTAGTTTTTTATATTTTTTATTACATAACTTCAAGCCAGAACATTGTATATGCTACATAAAGGGTCGCTTTAGCCTCAGTGGCAGTTATCTATGAATACATTCAACTCAATTCAACTCCATCTTCTGAACTCACACGCCGTGAGCCTTTGAGGGTGTAGCACAATCCATGGTGCACCAGAAGTGGTGGGGCTACATACACCCTGCCTGCTTAAGGGCCGTGGGGAGAAGACAGGAGATATCATGAAAAGAAAAAGAAGGCTGACCCCTCACAGAAGGAGGATATCAGGAAAGATGAGACAAGGGCCAATTAAGGCGGGAAAGGCCTCGGCCTAGGCCTCGGATACCCTAATACCGTCGGGGTCAGAAGAGTACAAGAGTTGACCAAGAGAGGTCGACAGGAAAGAAGACTGAGGGGCGCCCGGCACAAGTATGTGCAAGCAATGCCGGGCTCAGCTGCAGTCCCGTAGTCGCCAATCCACATCCCACTAAATGTGAACCCCTGAGGGGTTTGAAATTTGAATCAGTTGGAAATTCCAATAATTTGAGTAGTCGAACTATCCTTATGTTCGAATCAAATATTCACATTCGAAACTATTCGAGCAATGATTAAATATCTACTGCCCTACTATCTAGGAATAATAATAATAATTGTTAATCATCAAATTTCAGACGCATCTAAAACAAGGACCAAAATGAAGCTGAAGATACTTCGTGTGAAGATCTGATCAAGTAAAGATTATGTTGTACAGCCCGGGGGCAGTACCCCCTGAGACCCACCCCGCCATCTTTCATCAAAACCACCTTCATAGGCAGACCATAAGCCTCATGCATTTCTTCAGACACAAGCGTGCCCGGCATACTGCTGACGGCCACGCTTACGTAATATAAACACAAACACGGTAACTGGAGCGACAGCTATGGGGAAATGCTGACCAGGCAGTGGGGGAAGGCCTTAAAGCCTAGGCCCGGAGGAGCCCCATCATCTGTTCTGTTCTTGGCCAGCGGCCCTGCCCGACGAGGTCCGTTCCAGCTCTTCACCAGGTGAGATCTAGCTGTGCTCAGAGTCCTTTATCTTTGTAAACACCCACCCTGAACATTTGTACACTTTACAAATTGTACTTCATTTTATATTTGTATAAACTCCCCAAGAGGGACATCACATCACATCTACTGGCCAATAAACACATGGTCAGTAAACATACACATTTATTACTAATCACACTCCATTTTACATCCTTATACCCAACCTGACCTTAGTCATAATTGCCCCTGACCGTAGAGACCAGTAACTGCATCGTCAGGTTCTATTGTACTCGAGCAGGCGACCCGACTGCAGGGCACCGAGTCATCGACTCTGCACATTCGCTGAATTGCTCACTCTACTTAATTGGCAGGCTGGATTAGCAGCCTGCACTTAAGACATTCATCCCCTGGCAGATAATTGCATCCTGCAGGGACGCCCCCAATAGATTAAGCCCTCACACCAACACACTACACTGGTAGTCTCTCTCAATCACGGGAAACTACCCTCATCCGGAAGCAGCCCTCAAAATTAGCACACCTACACTAGCCTGTTTATCCCACCCCCAACCAAGGGATAAAACAATATCGTGTTTCTCAGTTGGGTATGGTGAAGTAAACAGTAACCATGTGTGGTGTGGTGTGGTACCACGGGGATCCGGAAGTAAAACATGACACGTTGTCCTACCTTTGCCGTGCAGTTGCTGGCGGTTGGAGTCAGCCTTGAGGTTCTCCGCGGTGTGTACCAGCTCGTCCAGCTGAGGTTTCTTCTGCTCCAATTCCCGCAGGACATTCTGAAATCAACACAAATACACTGTTATCCTTTGACAACACGCACCTATTAATATTTAACAAGTATACTCGTGGTGAATTTTGTACACCAAGAGAATAATGTCACGAAATCGCTTAGCGTAAATATTTAATCTTAGTAAACTCATTAAATCAACTGTTCTACAAGCAGAATTGTTAAGGTTATTTTGTATCGTGATAATTTTCCCTCTATAATTCTTCCTCGAATGTATCTGCGTCTCATCCAACTTATTGCGTTATAACGTCATCGATTTCCTCATCATGTAAGTCGCTTCGGATTTTTAACTCGCATACAAGCCCTAAAAACACAGAACTGCACGAGACACGGAGATAGTTTGGTTGGTTGGTTCCTTAGTTTAGGGGCTGCGACAACGCGGTCATGTAGCCCCGTGTACTTTGGGTGTGTGTAGAATCTGTCTGATAACCGGTGTTAATTGTGATGACTGTATTAGTGTGTGTATCTGTTTTTTAATTCAAGTAGGGACTGCAACTTTGAATTTTCAAATAGTTCCTACTTTTGCCAGCAAACGCCACCGTCAACGACTACTAGGCCTAGTTCATAACTAGCTACTAGACGCCACGGCAGTCGGCTCTTGGCAACGAACGTAGCAACCTAAGAGCGTTGTTTACATTCTTAACCTAACCAATTTAGTTTCACACAGGTGTAATTAGTGGAAAGATCTTTAACATGCCATAAATCTATGACATGGGACCGTCGGCTTTACTTCCCCTCCGAAGGAAGGCATACTGAGGGATTTTTAACGCTCTTAAAAAATCCAACGGCTTCGGCCGGGTTTGAACCCGCTATCTTGGGCATAGAAGCTCAGCATGCTACCAACTACGCCACCGAAGCCGCCGGAGATAGTTTCTAATTCTGTTAAAATATGATTTAATCTCATAACAAGAAGTTCCGTGACGAACTAAAGACCCTACTTTACTGAAAATTTAAAATTCATGCCATTGATTAATCTATATGGATCTATCTAGAATAATGACAAAATTAAATTGGTAATATAGAAATTTCTAATTAGTTCGAAATACTGTATACCTGGCATAATGTAGCCTAATAGAGAACTACAGTTGGCAGCCCTGGTGACTGAATATATTCTTAGTTCCATCTCTTCAGGTACAGAATACAAAATTTGGTTGAAGTCCAATGGATAGCATGGACGTTACATGCAGTTAAACATTGGATCTAACAGCGCGCTTAAAATCATGTTGGCAACAATGACATACATGTATTGGTCAGAAATAATCTGCAATAATATGATGTCCTGTTGTGTTAATTTTGAATGAAATCCATTTGTTAGTATAGAAGTTACATGCATTTTAAAATTGGACCTATCAGCAGGCTTAGAATCATGTTGGCAGCACTGACGTATATTAATTACTCCAAATTAATCTAGAATGTCAGGTACAATACGTGTGCAAATTTTAGAGCTATTGGCTTGCATATTTTATGATATATTGATATTAGGGAAACAAAAATAGAGACACCATTTTTTAACAGTTGGCAACACTGGTTGCTCTTAAGAATACGCATAGTCGTATCTGTTATGGTGCACATAGCACATACAAATTTTGGTTGAAATCCAAATGATAGTATAGAAGCCACATGTATTTAAAGTTGGACCCCTCAGCAGGCTTAGAATCATGTTGGTAGCACTGACGTATATAAGTTACTCCAAATTAATACAGAATGTCAGATACTATACGTGTGCATAGTTTAAAGTTGTCGGCTTGCATACTTTCTGATATATTGGTATTTGGAAAAAATAAATTGAGAGCATTTATTAACAGTTGGCAGCCCTGGTGGATCTTAGGAATACGGTCAGTTATATCTGTTTATGAACACATAGCACATACGAAATTTGGTTGAATTCCAATTGATAGTGTAGAAGTTATATGCATTTAAATATTGGACATATCAAAAGGCTTATAATCATTTTGGCAACACTGCCATGTAAGGCCTCCTGGAAATTAAACTGCAATATTATTATCTATACGTGTGCCAATTTTGAAATAGCTCTCATTCATACCTTCCAAGATATCCAACATGGAACTCAAATTTCAATTGCGATTTTCAGCAATTGGTAGCACTGACATCATTTTCAAATGTGACCGTGAGATATTCAGGTATAGATCTTTACTCCTACCAAATTTTGTTTCGATTGCTGCAGCCGTTTAGGAGTTGATAGGGGGGGGGGGACACACACACAGCCAGACAGACAGAAGGACAGACAGACAGACAGTCAGACAGACAGAAGGACAGACAGACACACATTTGCCCGATCTCATAAGTCTACTTTTTCCTAATTTTTGCAAAATGTGAAAAGTAGGCTAAAAAATAAGACTGAGTGAAATAACTGAATCAATATTATACAGGGAGCGGCAAATAAAAGTGGCTCGGGTAACAAAGTTTCAGGTTACAGGTAAAGCAGCGTCCCTGTACGTAGGCAACACCTAATGCAGTACCGTACAGTGGGTGGTCTATACTGTGTCAGATGTCAAAAGGGCTGTTAGTAGAGATTGCATGTTATTGAAGGCAGGTGGTAGTATTGTCTGGCGGTACATGTCATCATAATACTGTTTGACAGCTAAGGTGTATCGCAACAACTCCCATAGGCTTCTAGAACTGCAGCAGAATATTTCTGATGAGATTGCAACAATTCCAGCGGTCCAGCTGTGATCTGCCTTCCTCAACTTGCTGACCAGGGCTGAAAGTAGTCAGAGAAGAATGGTGGTCATTTTCAACATCTGCTATTAGCAGGTTAGTGAACTATCTCCATTCCTTTGGTCTCTTTCTTTGTAACTTGGAACTCTGTTCCCCGGGCCTCTTTAGCCTACTTTCGATTTTTGCAAAAAATGAAAGTAGACTTATGAGATCAACACAGGGCGAAAAAAGTGTGTCTGTCTGTGTGTGTGTGTATGTGTGTGTGAGTCTGTGTGTGTGTGTGTGTGTCTGTGTGTGTGTGTGTGTGTGAGTGTGTGTACTCTGAATGTCTGTCCCCCCCCCTATCAATTCGAACACGGTGAATGCGAATTGAACGAAATTCGGTGCAAAGGTAGCACTAGCAAAGGACACCTCAGTGTCATGTTTTATATCGCCGCCATCTTGACGGAAACGTAATGGCGGCCACACAAATGTTCAAAGCTTAAATCAAATTACGATTAACCTAATCATCCGATCTCTACCAAATTTTGCAACAACATACCTTTATGGGGGGGGGGAGCATCCTTTGACGAAACTAATAGGTCATCAGCGTAATAGTTTGCGGATGGCGGCCATCTTTGTGTGAAAATCGATTCCCCCTATTAATTCGAACACGGTGCAACTGAATGTAACGAAATTTGGTACAGAGGTAGTACTAACAAAAGGCACCTCAGTGTCATGTTTTATATCGCCGCCATCTTGACGGAAACGTAATGGCGGCCACACAAATGTTCAAAGCTTAAATCAATTTACGATTAACTTAATCATCCGATCTCTACCAAATTTTGCAACAACATACCCTTATAGAGGAAGCATCCTTTGACCAAAGGAATAGGTCATTAGCCTAATAGTTTGCGGATGGCGGCCATCTTTGTGTGAAAATCAATTCCCCCTATTAATTCAAACACTGTGAAACCGAATGGAACGAAATTTGGTACAGAGGTAGCACTAGCAAAGGGCACCTCAGTGCCATGTTTTATATCGCCGCCATATTGACAGAAACGTAATGACGGTCACACAAATGTTCAAAGCTTAAGTTAAATTACGACTAATATAACCATCCGATCTCTACCAAACTTTGCAACAACATACCTTTATGGAGGGAGCATCCTTTGACCAATCTAATAGGTTATTAGCCTAATAGTTTGCGGATGGCGGCCATCTTTATGTCAAAATTGATTCCCCCTATTAATTCGAACACGGGGGAACCGAATGGAACGAAATTTGGTACAGAGGTAGCACTAGCAAAGGGCACCTCAGTGTCATGTATTATATCGCCGCCATCTTGACTGAAACGTAATGGCGGCCACACGAATGTTCAAAGCTTAAATCAAATTACGATTAACCTAATCATCCGATCTCTACTAAATTTTGCAACTACATACCTTTATGGAGGGAGCATCCTTTGACCAATCTAGTAGGTCATCAGCGTAATAGTTTGCGGATGGCGGCCATCTTTGTGTGAAAATCGATTCCCTCTATTAATTCGAACACGGTGCAACCGAATGGAACGAAATTTGGTACAGAGGTAGTACTAACAAAAGGCACCTCAGTGTCAAGTTTTATATCGCCGCCATCTTGACGGAAACGTAATGGCGGCCACACAAATGTTCAAAGCTTAAATCAAATTACGACTAACCTAATCATCCGATCTCTACCAAATTTTGCAACAACATACCTGTATGGGGGAGCATCCCTTGACCAAACTAATAGGTCATCAGCGTAATAGTTTGCGGATGGCGGCCATCTTTGTGTGAAGATCGATTCCCCCTATTAATTCGAACACGGTGCAACCGAATGGAACGAAATTTGGTACAGAGGTAGTACTAACAAAAGGCACCTCAGTGTCATGTTTTATATCGCCACCATCTTGACGGAAACGTAATGGCGGCCACACAAATGTTCAAAGCTTAAATCAAATTACGATTAACCTAATCATCCGATCTCTACCAAATTTTGCAACAACATACCCTTATAGAGGAAACATCCTTTGACCAATCTAATAGGTTATTAGCCTAATAGTTTGCGGATGGCGGCCATCTTGTCAAAATTGATTCCCCCCATTAATTCGAACACGGTGGAACCGAATGGAACGAAATTTGGTACAGAGGTAGCACTAGCAAAGGGCACCTCTGTGTCATGTTTTATATCGCCGCCATCTTGACAGAAACGTAATGGCGGCCACACGAATGTTCAAAGCTTAAATCAAATTACGATTAACCTAATCATCCGATCTCTACCAAATTTTGCAACTACATACCTTTATGGAGGGAGCATCCTTTGACCAATCTAATAGGTCATTCGCCTAATAGTTTGCGGATGGCGGCCATCTTTGTGTCAGAATCGATTCCCCCTATTAATTCAAACACGGTGAAACCGAATGGAACGAAATTTGGTACAGAGATAGCACTAGCAAAGGGCATCTTAGTGTCATGATTAATATCGCCGCCATATTGACAGAACCGTAATGGCGGCCACACAAATGTTTAAAGCTTAAATCAAATTACGACTAACATAACCATCCGATCTCTACCAAACTTTGCAACAACATACCTTTATGGAGGGAGCATCCTTTGACCAATCTAATAGGTCATTAGCCTAATAGTTTGCGGATGGCGGCCATCTTTATGTCAAAATTGATTCCCCCTATTAATTCGAACACGGTGGAACCGAATGAACGAAATTTGGTACAGAGGTAGCACTAGCAAAGGGCACCTCAGTGTCATGTTTTATATCACCGCTATCTTGACGGAAACGTAATCGCGGCCACCCAAATGTTAAAAGCTAAAATGTAAGTACGACCAACCTAATAATCTAGTCTCTACCAAATTTTGCAACACCGTATCTTTATGTGGGAACCATATTCTGACCAAACTGCAAGAACATCAGCCCAATAGTTTGCAGATGGTGGCCAAGTATGTGCGCAAATCGATGCCCCCTATCAATTCAAACGCGGTGAAACCGAATTGAACGAAATTTGGTACAGAGGTAGCACTAGAAAAGGGCACCTCATATTCATGTTTAATATCCCTATAGCACGTTGTATTTCAACAAGCTACTACAACCAACATTCAACCATACTCCTTGAAAAGGACAAAGAGTTATAACAATACCCATGCATTTAGGAGAAAGTAGGCTATATGTTCGTTACTGAACATCTTGTTTATTTGCGACATCCTGTACTAAAATATAGCAACTCGTGTATTTTGTTCTCCACACCACGCAACAGCTCAATGCTCATTCCTGTGAATCAGCACAAACGAATCCGGCAAATTGTATCGTCACGTGACGTGCATGTGTGCCCTCTAGCGGCGGGCTGTGACGTTCTACGCTCTGGTCGGAACCACACCTCATTACACACGCCACGATTAGCCGACGTCGTCACCGGTTTGCGCATTCCAGCCTCCGGCTCGTTACTTTTTGAATTCACCTTTTAGTTAACGTTAAGCCTCTACTTCAAGTGATTGCGGCTTTGTCGAAGAGAAATGGAACAACAGGAAAACGTACGGTAGTTCTTCAAACGGAAGAAGAGGATTCCTCTAACAATGGCATGTTCCTAACACCGGAAAAATATTTGATTCCAATTTCTCGCTAAAATATTTTTCGAGATATAAAATATAAATTATATATTTTCAAAAAGATTCAGGAACAAGTAGTTCCGTGAAGAACTGTATAGCCTATTTTCATATATCCTACTTATTTCAATCGCCTCTATCAACATCCAAAATTTCAGTTTGATTGCTGTCAGAGATTGATATTGAGAACTGTCAAAATATTTCGGACGTTCGCCATGTTGGATATTATATATGTGTAAGCCGTAGAGTTATGCAACATTAGATGACGATTATTGAGTAGGCTCATTATTCAAACGTTCGCTTCGACGACATGATTAGGACACAATAAATAAAAATGTAATTTTAACATTTCACCCAGCCACCATCTTTCGGTTATGAAAAAAATTGAACTAAATTATATGTCACTGCATTACAATCTGTAAAAACATTTGCTGTACCAAGTTTCACTGCTTTTGGATGGTAAAATCGCGAGAAAAGTCTATTTAAATATTTCAACTTTGCTTGACCGCCATGTTCGCTTTGTAGTTAACAGGACTCCGTCTTGAGGAAAGAATTCATGATGAAAATTAAGAAAGGTAGAACAAAAATACTAGAATGCAGCCGAAATAAATCAGAAACCACTATGGACATCAGATTGGCAGGTGAGAAGCTGAAGGAAGTAGGAGACTTCTGTTACTTACGAAGCAAAATAACCAGTGATGGACGAAGCAAAGAGGAGATAAAAAGTAGGTTGGCTCAGGCAAGGAAAGCATTTCTAAAAAAAAAGGAATCTGTTGACATCGAATATAGATTTAGGTATTAGGGAGTCATTTATGAAAGCCTTTGTCTGGAGCGTGGCGCTCTATGGAAGTGGAACTTGGACTATTGGTGCAGCAGAAAATAGGAGAATTGAAGCATTTGAAATATGCTGTTACAGGAGATCAGATGGGTAGATAGGGTTACAAACGAAGAGGTATTAAGAAGAGTGGGAGAGGAGAGATGTGTCTGGTGACTGCTAATGAAGAGAAGAGATAGGTTGGTAGGACACATGCTAAGACACCCAGGAAAAGCAAGCTTAGTTATGGAAGGGAGGGTCGAGGACAAGAACTGTAGGGGTAGACCAAGGTTAGAATATGTTAAACAGATTGCCTCGGATGTAGGGTGTGGTAGCTATGTAGAGATGAAACGATTAGCTCAGGACAGGGAGGTATGGAGCGCTGCATCAAACCAGTCAAAAGACTGAAGACTCAAACAACAACAACAACAACAGTTGACAGGTTTTTAAAAGCCTCATAGACGATCCTCTATACCAATGGTTCCCTCCCGTACCCCTTTGTACATATTTATCTAAAATAGTATCCCCTAAAAAGAAAATATTTAAAACGTTTAGTATTTTACGGGCAATATGCACATAACTCAATAATAATAAAAATAACTTACAACTATTTATAACTTATTTATTCAATACAGTATAACTAATATTTTAATATATTATTTGTTTGCTGGAGCCTCCGTGGCTTAGGCGGCAGCACGCCGGCCTCTCACCGCTGAGTCCGTGGTTCAAATCCCGGTCACTCCATGTGAGATCTGTGCTGGACAGAACGGAGGCAGACAGGTTTTTCTCCGGGTACTCCGGTTTTCCCTGTCAAAATTTCATTCCAGCAACACTCTCCACTATCACTTCATTTCATCTGTCATTCATTTAATCATTGCCCCAGAGGAGTGCGTCAGGCCTCGGCAGCCGGCACAGTCCATATCCTCGCCGCTAGATAGGGGCTTCATTCATTCCATTCCTGACCCGGTCGGAGACTGGAAGCAGGCTGTGGATTTTCATTTTCATTTGTTTGCTGTTATTATGCATTACATTTCAATAAAATGCTAATTTTCGATTTTTCTTTTATTTACTTCTGCAAATGAAGATGTATAAACATTTGAGGAAAATAAACAATTACAGTACATGGAAATTTTAAATATTTAATTTTATTGAAAACCAATTAACTTTAGCGATTAGTTTGAAAAAATACAAAAATCAAGACAATAGCGGTGCAGCGGTGAAACTGGGATTGGGGTAGGATGGGTTGTCGAAGGGGACCATTGACCTTACAGTACGTGCCTGAATAAGACGGCACGACTAACTCGTATGATGGGAACATGGCGACCGCCATTATTGTTTATATTTTGCGTACCCCTAACCGGTTCGTTGCGTGACCCAGGTTGGGAACCGTTGCTCTATACACACAGACACACACACACGGACGAAGGGTGATCTCATAAGCCTATTTCTTCATAAGATGAAAATAGGCTAAAAATCAAAAAAATCATTTATTTTCAAAAATCCTGTGTTAATAGTTACTGAGAAAAGGTACATCAACATTTGGAAATTAGCATAGGACAATCCGGTGTGACAGAAAGCCTCCGTGGCTTAGGCGGCAGCACGCCAGCCTCTCACCGCTGAGTCCGTGGTTCAAATCCCGGTC
This sequence comes from Meconema thalassinum, assembly GCA_946902985.2. Taxonomy (NCBI): domain Eukaryota; kingdom Metazoa; phylum Arthropoda; class Insecta; order Orthoptera; family Tettigoniidae; genus Meconema; species Meconema thalassinum. The sequence continues at coordinate 221,789,124 of OX336397.1, read as the reverse complement.
ACTCCATGTGAGATCTGTGCTGGACAAAACGGAGGCAGACAGGTTTTTCTCCGGGTACTCCGGTTTTCCCTGTCAAAATTTCATTCCAGCAACACTCTCCACTATCATTTCATTTCATCTGTCATTCATTTAATCATTGCCCCAGAGGAGTGCGTCAGGCCTCGGCAGCTGGCACAGTCCATATCCTCGCCGCTAGATGGGGGCTTCATTCATTCCATTCCTGACCCGGTCGGAGACTGGAAGCAGGCTGTGGATTTTCATTTTTCAATCCGGTGTGACTCAAGGGGTGGAACATATGATATTGCCGAGTTCGCTCTCTAGGAGGACAGATAGAATATAACAACAGAACAAAGCATCGTGACTGCAGTGCGGACATCTAACTCTCTGCAGATCTCATTATTCATGGACGAACTTGGCTACAGTGTTCTGCTCCATACAATTTTCACAAGTTACAAACAGTTCTCTATTCTTGTTTCTGGCAGCGATACAACCCATTCGTAACAGTTATTTGATTTCTTATATCGAACAACCATCACTGACATGAATTTGCAGGTTTTGTTTTATAATTTTAAATGATCTTGTCGACTTCGTCGTTACGCTGGGGTCTGGCGTTACGTTACGGTGACGGGACGAAATGTACCCAGATGCACTGAGGTGTGTGACGTCATAGCACTGCTTGGTGCATGTGTTCCCCGACAATATCTACTTCGTTAGTATTAAGACAAAAATCCCCGATTCTTGGATGTCACGGGTAATCTCGAGAACCACTGGATGGATTTTGATGCGGTTTTCACCATTCTGTAAAGGATATCTCGAGGAAAGATTCTGTAGAAAATAATTTATGTATGATCAAAGGAAGCCAAGCAGTAACGATTTCTGTGAAAAAGTCGAAAACAAACTTGGCGTCCGTGCGCTTCTTAAGCTTACGCTGGGCAAACCGTTAAACATATCAATATACTATGAGCGTAAGAAGTGGTCAGCATGAAAAGTTCTACAAAAAAGTCCGCGAGAGCATATCTCTATCTTCAATACATCGCCCACTATAAGTGTTTTTAGACTGGATGGAAGGGGCACGTCTCCGCGCGCTCTGGTGAGCGTGCGGCATCTCGCGCGCTTGACCTTGCTTTGCCCTTGCTTTGCACTTGCCGTTCGCGAGTAATTTGAAACAAGATAAGCAAGATAAGTATTATGCAGATAATTTTCTTACATGCCAAGAGTCTTTAGCATTTTTCAGCATTTGTAGCATTTAAAATGATACAAAGTCTAGTCTTTCAGACCGACTGTCACTTTTTAATTTTAGTACCGGAAATGTCTACATGTTATTACGAGATGTGTTACGTCAACACACTTCTTGACTCCCCATCAAAAATAAACAAGTAGTTCCGTGATTAACTATTTCCATATATCCTACATGTGTTAATTGCCTCTATCAAAACACAAATTTTCAGTTCAATATTCAAACGTTCACTTCGATCGCATGATTAATACACAAGAAATAGAAACTTAATTTTGAAACTGGGCACAGCCGCCCATCCTGAGGTTATGTGAGCAATTGAACTAAATTAGATGCCAGTGTATTACAATGTGTATCCACATTTATTGTACCGAATTTCACAGCGCTGAGAAGGTTAAATCGCGAGAAAAGTCAATTAAAATGTTTCACCTTCGCTTGGCCGCCATGTTGGTTTTGTAGCTAAGAGGGGTTTGATGCTCTCATAGGTAAACTTGTAGTAGTGCCCTTTATCGCCGTAAAATATCCGGGATGATATCGGTAACAGTTTCGGAGATATAGAATGCCGGTGAAATATTTCGCACATCCGCCATCTTGCGGTTATGAAAACAATTGAACTGAATTTGATGCCAGTGCATTACAATGTGTATTAACATTTGCTGTACGAAACTTCATTGCGTTTGGATGGTTAAATCGCGAGAAAAGTCTATTTAAAAGTTTCAACTTCGCTTGGCCGCCATGTTCGTTTTGTAGTTAACACGTTTTTGAAAGTGTCATAATTAGGCCCGGATGTTGATGACATGTCATCTTTTTTACTGAGCTGTCTAAAACAATGCTGAAGTACATAGAAACTCCGGAAACCCGTCTTCAAATATGTCATTTTTATTTTGCATCTTTTTGATTTTTTTTTTGCTATTTTTCAATTTTAAGCGCTTTTTCTTAAGTTTGGTAGGATTTTTTTTGGTGTTATCTTATAGAAATCGGCCTTTTGAGGCCTTTTTTTTTTCAATTTAGTCATGTCATAGCTTTATATGAGGGAGTTACGTGTCTGAGAGTTAAGAAGAAGCTAGTAGCTGATACAAGATAATTTAAAATATTGAAATATTGATTCCATTTCCTTAATCAAGCGGGTGGAAACTAGTCTTTGCAACAAAACTGAAACAAGTGCTGGGCAAAAACACCGGGTATAAAACATTATGCAAAATCTCAGACATTCTTTCTGGTGAAAACTACTGCATGGATGGGATTGAGGAGGATTTAGCAGCAAACGACCTTCCTCACTTCAAGTACGCTTCGATCACATCAGTTGATGTTGAACACAACTTTTAGAGATATAAAAACTTGTTGGCTGATAACCGCAGATCATTTACATTTGACAACAACAGAATGACATTGATAGTGCAGTGCAACTCAGACTAAAGTGAACATAAACCTATCGTTAAGTGCTAGAAATCTATTTTCAGTTTGAGCTTAAGATGTCATTTTTTAAATATTGGTGAGTTTATTATTATAAGATCATTTTCTCCATTTTATAGTGCCATTTTTCGAATTTTTAGGACATTTATTCCAGTCATATTTGAAAGTTTTAAATTCCTTTTTTTAAACTTTTTTACTGCATCAACATCCTGGCCCTACTTATAAGTAAGAGGGGCGGCGTTCGATGACCGGTCGTGTTGCCAAAAGCACAGTAACAAGCAATAGTGGCAGCGTGTTCTGCAGGAGGTTCAGATGATGTCTACCGTCGCAACGATGCATTTCCGGACTTATGTTGATATGGACAATTTTGACTAGCGCTTAGAGACAGCCCAGCGGGGCTAACGAAGCGACCCGAACACTCACGACCGCAACCGATCATCCATCCCCCTTCACGATCGTTTGACACGCACCGAGACAGACCAGTGCAGCGGGGCAAACCGAACGTACCCGAAACATCACAACCTAGACCGATCATTAGGGCTAGGATTTTTATATAAATACATAATCCTTCCCTTTGCTTATACATAACTAAAAAGTATAAATGTCCATGAATTAGAACCTTAGCTATTACATTTTATTGTTACATATTTGATCATAATGACATTTGCTTTAGATATTTTTACTTTAAAATTAATATTCTGTGGTTTTACTTTACATATTTGATCAAAATAACATTTTCTTAACAAAACTTTACTTGATTTATTTAAAATTATATATTCTGTCTCTTACCGACAGCAGTGGCTACGCAGGCTAAAGCGCAGCATTAGGTCATGGGGCCAAGCTCTCTGCTGACTCGGTAGACGCGTTGGTGTATTCTTTGGAACACACGGTATGATAGAGTATACTTTTACTTCTCTTTGCCAGTTCATTCCTTCCTTTTTCTCAAACACCAACAGTGATCTAATTTCTCCTTGCTGTTTAGGGTCCTCATGTTACTTGTGAGTCTGTTCTAGATATATATCTTCCATGACCCACCTAGCGTCATCTAGCAGCGAATCTCTGAAGTTCCTCAATTCTTCCCTGTACAAGAGGACTTCCTTATCAATCTGGCCACCAGATCTCGTCGCCATCGCCAGCTATCATCTCCGTGATCAAGAGAACTTCGTCTACTTTTTCACCCACCAGGCTGCGATAGTGTCGCCTACTATCAACTCTTTGAAGACCATTTCATTTTTTTTTGTCATGTTGGTTATTCTTATATGTATTCCTTTTGTCTCCTACCCCCACTTTTTCCCTTCCCTGGTCCCTCTGTGCTTCGCTGAGCGTGTCTCACTTGTACGTCGAAAGACGATTCAGTCAGAGCTCAGCTAGAGCTCGCCTCCTCTACTAAAAAGGCATTCTTTTAATTCCACGCCATGTTGGAACTTTAATCTAAACCGTCAAAGGGAACTTCACCATCGCCATGAAGCAAAGATAAGTACCGACTTCAGGTTTTAACCTCATTCTCATCGTCTTTTAATAACCACATGCTTTTAATGATCATTTTATAGGCAGTGTGAGATTACTATATTTGGGGCAATAATCATCCTTCGCGGGATTTTCTATGTTGGGCTTTTGTCTGTCTAAGCCAATCTTAATAGAAAGCAGCATTTCTTATGAGAGATCTTCTCACAACGTGGGATACCATTGAATTACCCACTGTCTATAAAATACTTAGCTCGTTCCACCGCTGGAATAACTTTGGCCCTATTCTTCAGTCAGGATTGCTCTGGAACCTTCCAGAATCTTCACTCTCTTCACCAGTCATACCGTCATGTATTTTCCACTCACATGTGGGAATACTTTTTCAAACTAAGGAATCTTCCTTATGACTACTGATCAATAGCTAATTTTTCTTCCTCCGATGGGATTTTCTCTGGCGCATTTAACTGTAATCTACAACTTTCTCAAGCAATAGACTCTCGCCTATCTAGTGTAACTAGTTATTTTCCATCATTGCAATAACTTTCCTTGCCATAAACGTTTGTGCTACTACGGTGAACTTTTCATCTATTCGAACAGACCATAGTGAAAAACAGTGTTTGTTCAATATTTCTTCCGCGTCGCGCTCGTCCGATTATTATAAATACGGCCATGAACACTTATCCTCAACCCCATTTGATCTTTCCCAAACCTCTTACTAACAAACCATAATAATAAAATTGTTACTTTAGGTCTTATTCAATGAGGTGTCACTCTAATGACGTGCCCCTCCCTTTTTGCTTAAATATCATTAATTAAAGTCTGTAAAACTTCGTGTCTAGTACACGCTTTAACTTATATTGTTTCTCCCTTCTAATCAGGGAATACAATTTTTTCAACTCATAAGTGAGTTATTTCTAGGTTTCACGAAAGGGAAACTTGCCCTATTTGTCTCGTGATTCTTACTTAAACATAGGAGGTCTAGAAACTTCCTTTCGATTTTCTCTTCAGGTTTCACAATAAGTGACCTGTCCTATTTGCATAATCCAACAAAGTAATTCAGCTTTAATATAAGATGTTATAGGAACTTCTCTTTTATTCTTCCTGCTTTTTGTTGTTGTTACTTTCGAAGTTGTTACTCTTTCTAAGATATTTACTTAGAAATTCCTTAAAGTACACACCTTGTACTTGATTTATTGTCTAACTTTAATCACTTTAATTATCTTTAAATTTTTTTATTTTATCTTCGCCATTTCAAAATCTTGCGAGGATTTTAAAACATATAAAGGTTTGAAACCAAAATAATTGTTAATTGCCTGGCGCAAACTTTAGATGTTTTTCGGAGGTCTGTGACCCCATTTGTTACAAAGTCTAAATTATATATTTGTCAAAAAACTACTACCCAACATTGTTAAATTCATTACACTTTTCGCATTGTTAAATAAATTCAAAGTTTCTTTTTTGACTCATCATTTCTCTAACATAACGGTTAGGCAAGATCCTGTCTTCCTTGACTCTTCCCACTTAATGCAAATACATCTCTTGGAAGGGTTTTCACCACTTGTTGCATTTGAGCAAGAACTCTTAGTTGACAACTTGGTAAAGTCTCTCTTAGCTTTAAGAGCTAATTCTAACTGGCCAGTAAGGCAAGCATAGCTCGCTACGCCAGCTTCCTGCTTGTGGAGATTCTCTCCAACACTTATGGTTGGTTTTTCAAAATATAAGTGTTTCTCATTGTCTAAACTTTTAGTCGGCTCCTTGCTGGGTAAAACCTTAGCCATTTCCAAATACAACTATTGGTACACTTACCAAAATTATTCTCAAAGGTATAATTGTTTTATCCCTATCCTTCTTGGAAGCATTTGGTCGCTCTTTAGGAATTCTACAATTTCGAAAACAAAAAATATCGAAACCTATTCAAATTATTGGCATTCTTCAAATTACTTGTCTAAAAACTAACTCCTTTGAACAGATACATAATAAATCTGTTACTCTTTGTCTTGCCAGACCATCACCCTTCCCCATAGTAGGCATATGTATGCTTGAGAGGGAATACGCTAAAGCCACCCTCTTGCAAACCGCCCAAGTTCCAGCTGCGTCTCACGTTAGCTTTGCCCAGGTCCCTACTCACTTTAGGTATCGGAGAGCTGATTTGCAGTGGCAGTCACCTTTTAGTATATTTAAAGTTAAACTTATAACTTTTGTAGGACTCTCCTCCTATTTCTCCATCCTTTTTCTTCAGTCCGAAACCCACTTCCTTTTCTTCATCACCTTCCCTTGGTGGTTAGGTTATTCCCAAGTCAATAATCTACCCACGCGTGGGTTCGAGCCCCACCGTCGGCCGTCCCTGAAATGGTTTTCCGTGGTTTCCCCATTTTCAACACCAGGCAAATGCTGGGACGGTACCTTCTGACAGGCCACGGCCGCTTCCTTCGACACCCTTGCCCAGTTTCATTCATCATCATTCATTTCATCTCTCATTAACTCCTCTCATGAGGTTGGCGTCAGGAAGGGCATCCGGACGTAAAAACCATCGCCACAAAGACTTCCATCGCATCTCATCCCCGACCCCGTTGGAAAACGGGAATAATAAGGGGTAGACATACATACATACATACATTCTGTCTCTTACTGTAAACGAAACCTATTTTTTCGCAAGTGAAATACATTTGTTCCCTCGAGACTCAGGGTCATAAAACGGATTTTCCAAGCAATTCATAAGCTGTTGAGAAAGCGCCACGGAAGATATTAGTGGAGATAAGGGGATGGACGCCTTGCCGGAGATTCAGCGGCTGGCCTTGAGTTTATTTCAGTTGTCCAGTGAGTGTCTGAGACTCGAAGAATTAACGCACGGAACAACAAATGAAGCGATTATTCACAAAACAAATAACCCGTTGATAAACGAAAGTAAAATGGCTGCCCAAGAATCATGCCCCGCTTGGTCTGTCTTATGGGTGGCTGATCGGTTAAATTCGTGAGCATTCGGGTCACTTCGTTAGCCCCGCTGGGCTGTCTCTACGCGCTAGTAATTTTCGCTCCATTTCCAGTCAGTTTGTCGGTGTACTTAAAATTCCCCCTGTATATATATCCACAGCAGGCGGCTTCGGTCGAGTAGTCGGTAGCATGCTAAGCTTCTATGCCCAAGGTCGCGGGTTCAAACCCGGCCGAAGTCGTCGGTTTTTTAAGAGCGTTAAAAATTCATCAGTATGCCTTCCTTCGAAGGGGAAGTAAAACCGGCGGGTCTATATCATTGATTTATGGCAAGCAAAGAACCTTCCACTAACTAAACTTGAGTGAAGCAAAATTTGCAGGTTAGATTTGATTAATGCTCTTAAGTTCCAACGTTGGTAGCCAAAGTAGGAACTACTTGAAATCATCGTCTGCAGACCTTAATTGAATTAAAACAGACTAGCGGGCCCGTGCGAGAAATCTCGCGTGTTCATAAACCACACTTTCCCCAATAGGTTTATAATGAGACACTTAAGGAAAAGGTTATTTTTTATTTCAACCAAATGATTATAGAACACTATTTACATTTCAGGATAAAGGAAAGACCTCAGAATGTTAATATGACATGAAACAGGCGTCACAGCGGCCCGTGGACAGCAATTATGGAGCGTATTTTCCTACAGCAACGGTGTTTGCAAATCGCACACGTCGTATATGTTTTTAAAGTCAGTTTTTAAATAAATTATAGATATTTATGAAATTATAGTGCAATGACACACTGCTAATGTCTATTCTCTTTCATTTGAATGCTCATTTGTCACGATCGGTCGCTTGTGAGCGCCACAGGAGGGATCTATACTACTGAAATAATATACAGGTGGCTTTTATGTACCTTTGGAGAATGATAGGTCGTGTAGGGAACGGGTATGGAAGTAATTTGAGATAGGGAACTTGGGTTCGGAGCGGCCTCCTTAACCCCTAAAATAAGGGTTGATTAAGGCCCTCCACCCTGTCAGTTAGGCAACCGACCTAAGCCTCTATTTCCTTTCTCAATTATTTAACTCTTTGCAAGATTCATCTCACCATGTGGAGCTGGCGTAATGGATAGCGTTGGCCGGTAGTCCCGGGTTCGATTCCGATGAAATGAATCTTGCCAAGAGTTAAAGGATTGAGAAAGGCAATAGAGGCTTGGATCGGTTGCCTAACTTACAGGATGGAGGGCCAGAAACAACCCTTATTTTAGGGGTTAAGGAGGTCGCTCCGACCCCAAGTTCCCTATCTCAAATTACTTCCATACCCGTCCCCTACACGACCTATCATTCTCCAAAAGTACATAAAAGACATCCTGTATATGATAACACACACTAATACAGCCATCACAATTAACACCGGTTATCAGACAGATTCTACACACATCCAAAGTACACGGGGCTACATGACCGCTTGTCACAGCACCTAAACTGAGGAACCAACCAACCAACTTATCCACTGAATCTAAGTTAAGCATAAGTGAACAGGCTCTGATTATGTTCACCTGACGAACGACAATCTAATTTAGCCCCCCAAATTGAGTGAGAAGTGTTTTCATTAAGTTTATTTCAGGCACTAGGTAATTAATAGTTACTCCTCACTCAATCCAATGTTGACAACTGAAATGCTTCAAAAATGGCTTCTAATATTTCAACATCATATATATATATATATGTATATATATATACCGCGAACAGGCCAGCGAGGACCACGCAAATATCACTTCTTTATAGGTCTAGTTTCCTTCTTTCTCTTCCAGAAGTCTTTCATCCTGGTCGACTGCGCAGCTCTTCTTTCAGCAGTCCATTCTACTCTGTTGAGATTCTTCTTCTCCCCGACAAGAATTTTGAGGCAATTTTTTAGCCCATTTTCAATTTTGAAAAAAATAGGCTTATGAGATCACCTTTTGTCCGTGTGTGTGTGAGTGTGTGTGTGATTCGTGTGTGTGTGTCCCCCAAATAAAATCTAAACGGCAGGAGCGATTTCAATGAAACTCGGAAAGTTCATAGTACTATTCCCGGCGACCTCCACCGTGCCCTTCAAATTTTGTTACGACTCACCAATCCAACATGGCGGCTGTGCGAAATATTTCACCAGCATTCAATATCTCCGAAACTATTACCGATATTACCATGACATTTTCTATGGTGATAGAGGGAACTACTATAAGTTCACTTATGTGACTTTTGAAAACCTGGTAACTACAAAACCAACATGGTGGCCAAGCGAATTTGCGACTTTTAAATAGACGTTTCTCTTGATTTAACCAACCAAACGCAATGAAACTTGGTACAGTATATGTTTATATACATTGTAATGCACCGACATCTAACTTCGTTCAATTGTTTACATAACCACAAGATGGCGGATGTGCGAAATATTTCACCGGCATTCTATATCTCTGAAACTATTAGCGGTATCTCCCTAAAATTTTGTACGGAGATAAAGGGCACTACTGGAAGTCCATCTATAAGATTCTCAAAAACCGGTTAACTACAAAACGAACATGGCGGCCAAGCGAATTTGAACATTTTAAATAGACCTTTCTCGCGATTTAATGTTCCAAGCGCACTGAAACCTGGTACAGGAAATATTTATACACATTGTAATCCACTGGCATCTAATTTAGTTCAATTGTTTACATAACCTCAAGATGGCGGCAGTGCGAATTTTAAAATTAAGTTTTATTTCTTGTGATGTAGTCATGCGATCGAAGTGAAAGTTTGAATAATGAACCTACGCAATAATTTTCCTTTAATGGTACATGACTCTATGGCCTATACATTTAACAATCCAACATGGCGACCATCGAAATATTTAGACGATACTGAATATCTACGAATCTATTTTAGCAATCAAACTGCATTTTTAATGTTCATAGGGGCTATGAACTTAAGTTCACCTATAGGACTTTAAATAACCTGGTGATCACAAATCCAACATGGCGGTGACGCGAATTATAAATATTCACATGGACGTTTCTCGCAATTTAACCATCCGCGTGCAGTGAAACTTGGTACAGTAAATCTTTATCCGAATGTTAATCCACTGGCATCTAATTTATTTCAATTGTTTCCATAACCTCAAGATGGCAGCTGTGAAAATTTTTTAAATCTCCTTGTTTTTTCTTTTGTCCTAATTATGCGATTGAAGTTTGAATACTACACGTTCACAATAATCTGCATGTAACAGTGCATAACTCTAGGACCTACATATATAAAATCCAACATGGCGACCATCCGAAATATTTAGTCGGTTCTCAATATCTACGAATCTATTACAGCAATCAAACTGAAATTGTGTATGTTGATAGTGGCAATTAACATAAGTAGGATATATGAAAATAGGCTGTATAGTTCTTCACGGAACTACTTGTTTTTTCTGTACTCTATTCGATTTAGACACTCTTCTTCAGTAATTTTGAATTTTTGAAGTTCTTGTTTCATTTGTTTTACATAGCCTCCTTGCCCTTTATAGTTCCAGATTTTATCAAAAATTTGTTTGTTTAACCTTGAGCAATCCATGCGGACCATATGTCCGTAGAACTGAAGTCGCCGTTTTCTGATCATCACTTCAAGGTTGTCGATTTTACTATAAATTTCTGAATTGGATCTCAGTCTATATAACCTTCCTGTGTTTTCCTAGGACCATAAATCCTTCTTAAAATTCTTCTATCATGAGCAAATTCTCCATTCCGGTTATATTTGTAGTTTCCATGCCGTACAAGATGACGGGTCTAACAACTGTATTAAAATGTCGTAATTTTGCAGGTTCTTTTTATTGTATAGATTTTTTTGTACAAAAATGTAATCTTTCCAATTTTCCTTTTTTGTTCTCAATTGCCAATTTATCCGTCCCATTGCTACTAACTATTTCTCCAAGATATTTAAATCGGTCAGTGACCCTGATGCTCCCATAATTTGTTTTTATCATTTTCTTAGTGTATTTCTGATCACTTATCATCTCTGTTTTTACCAACGAAAACTGTAAGCCCGCTTTTTCCGCCGTTTCTTTCAACTGATCAATTTGGTTAATAGCTTCTTGTTCTGATTCAGCAAACAACGCTACGCCGTCAGCAAATGCTAAACCTTTGACTTTGAGCTTCTGATTCTTTGTACCAATTTTAGCACTTGAATCGTTCTTCTCCCAAAACGTCCTCATGACTTTATCCAAGACCTAATTGAAAAGCAGTAGTGATAGACTGTCCCCTTGTCTTAGCACAGTTTTTACCTCGAAGGACTCGCTAACTTCATTTAAAAATTTGACTCTGGAAATCGTACATCCTGTATAGTGAACCGTGTAACTTAATAACCTTTACCAGGGCCCATCCCTTGTTCACCAAAACTTAGAAATAGAGAAATAACAAAAGACGGCAGAGGAAAGGAGATGGGGCAGAACAAGGCAAGCGCGGGTGAGGCAGAAAACTTCCATTAACTGACGTCATTACTGGGCGGGAAGTGGAACGGGCTGAGTGTAATAAGAGTTTAGTAATTTCACCACCACGCTGCGCTGCCAGCCAACCCATTAATGAAACAAAGCACTAGCGCACCTCGTTCAACAAGAAAAATTCCCTCCCCATTCTTGCTCCCAATAACCTAAAACACGTATCACACACACACACACACACACACCCTTGAGAATTCCAACACTAAAACATCATATTTTATCTTGAAGATAAAAGAGCACGTGCGGTTACGTGTTTTCTTTTAACGATGTACGATCACGGCCTTAATTGCTCCTATAGTCTCATTTTAAGGTCGCGCAGTTGTAAAAGAAAATTAATGGTTCGTTCAAAATAATTATTTTAGCTTCCAGTCGGTCAACATAATAGTACATTATCCAACGAGCCTAGAATGGCAATAATTAAGACACGAGTATAACGGATGAGTTAGCCGTGGTCGTTACGGCATGACTGCTGGCAGTCGCTCATATCCGGGAGGCGAGAAGGTTCGAATCCCCCCGCCGCCAAGCTGGAAGATGGTTTTCTGTGGTTTCCCATCTTCCTTCCAGGCAAATGCCGGGGTTGGTCCCTAACTATAGGCCACAGCCGCTACCTTCCAACCCCTCGTCCTTACATTCCAACTTTCCTCCCCAACGGTACTTGTAGTTCACCCAATGGGTGTCCGCCTCGAAGCAGCTACAAAAACTGGCGAGCCGAACATGTCCTCGGACACTCCCGGCACTAAAAGCCATACGCTAAAAAAAAAGACACGAGTATGTTTATAAATCGAGCGAAGCGAGTTTTATAATTTCCATCCGAGTGTCTTAATTACCATTATAGGCGAGTTGCATACGACTGTTTATGTTCGAAAGTAATTATAACTTTATTATATGTTTTAACATAAATATTCATAAATATCTGTGGGATTCTGACGGTTGAATTCTTCTTCTTGGGAATTGTGTGGGCTCAGCATTTGATCTCTACCCAATCACAAATCCCAAAGCTTTGAAACATTGTTTATACTGAAGTAGCACCAACAGATAGCGCACAGGTACTATGTTGGATCATTTTGTTATTTTGGTCATATAACACAAAATAGGCTGTTACAAACGCTTTAAAATTAAAATATATCGTATTATCAACTAGTATTCTTCAAATTCGATGCGTAAAGAATGCCAACGGAAGGCTAATCAATTGGGTGCCAATTAGAAAAGTTATGACATCTGGCGGAAAATTTTCGCATAAGAAATCCATTTACTGAACAGAGAGCTGGATTATAATTTCCATGGAGCTAATGTCATACGCCTGCTTCCTCCATGACGTTCTGGTGTGTTTATGTCAACAGCAGCATTCACTAAAATTATCGGCGAAATCTTACGAATGTGTAGCGCTATTTCTTTTACAATATTACCCAGTTTGTTTATGCACTGTAACTACGATGGTTGATCCAATATAGGCTACATTGTCAACTTGCAAATCATGTAATTCATGTCCGACATGTTGGATTTTGAGTGCATGTCAGAAGCTATCCTTACCTAATATGTAATGAAAGAAATATTGAGCTCTGATTGGTTGGAGAAACTGTGTTATAATGAAAAGTAGTACTTTAATGACCCCCATTATAATAGACTAAAGTTTTCTGACATATAATAAATACATATAGACATCGTCGAACATAAAAATCATTATTAAATTATGTTATTACCATATGATAAATACAGAGCTGGAAGAGCAATCACATATGCCACTAAAAGGTGTAACTCGTGTGTGGTATGCATTTATCATTGATAACTATAAGGTGCGTTCAAAAAGTAACGAGCCGGAGACTGTAATGCGCAAACCGGCGACATCGGCTAATCGTGGCGTGTGTAACGAGGTGTGGTTCCGACCAGAGCGCGTAAGGTCACAGACCGTCGCTAGAGGGCACGCGTGCACGTCACGTGACGATACAAAGCGAGCAGCAGCATTCATCAATCGTCCAACGCTGCCAGTCGCATTGCAAACAGTGACATGGAGGCGTCAAACGAAGAGCAAAGAGGTGTTGTTCGGTTTCTGACAGCGAAAGGAGTAGGGGGAACGGACATTCATCGCCGAATGTCACAAGTGTACGGCGAACTCTGCAAGTCCCTTGCAAGGGTCAAGGCGTGGCACAAGCGCTTCAGGGAAGGACGGGTGTCGTTAGCCGATGATGCCCGGTCTGCGGCACCCCCCTGCATTACCGATGACAACATCCAGCTGGTTGATGCACTCATTACCCAGGACCGCCGAGTGACAGTGAACGCCATAGCCGCTGTGGTTGGATTGAGCGTCGGAAGTGTGCACACCATCATGAAGGAACGACTGCACTTGCGGAAAGTGTGTGCCCAATGGGTTCCCCACAGTCTTCAACCACACCAGGAAGCATGTCGAATGGCCTACTGTCTTGGTCTTGGTTGGACGATTGATGCATGCTGCTGCTGGCTTTGTATCGTCACGTGATGTGCACGCGTGCCCTCTAGCGACGGGCTGTGACCTTCCACGCTCTGGTCGGAACCACACCTCGTTACACACGCCACGATTAGCCGATGTCGTCACCGGTTTGCGCATTACAGCCTCCGGCTAGTTACTTTATGAACGCACCTTATATTTCTTAAAATTATATAATGGCTTAGTCGAATAACACATTCTATGTAAATGCTTTATGCACCAAAGTAATGGATAAGAAGCAAAATTGAATTTGGGTGTGTATAAACTTGTAGGCTCAAATAATTATATATTCAAGGTTAATTTTGTTTTCCCTGAGAAAAAGTTACATATGCATCTTCAGGTTTGCATGATTTCCTTTAAATCATTTTAATTGAATTAGGAGAATATTATATAATTTTGGTGAGAAATACAGAAAGTTACATTTCACTATACACAAAACCCTCGTTTATTCGGATTAAGTGGGACGGGAACTGATCCAGATTATCAAAAATTCGAAAAAAACTTAACAACAATTACATGTTATGCAATCTATTAACATAAGTTTTAAACCTTTTTTAAATTGTACAAAAAATATAAGAACACTTTTCTTTTAGATTTACGACTGTTTTATGCACTAAATTAATGTGCGAGTTATTTCTGTTTTACATTTGCATATCGTTTGCGCACAGCACGACCACGAAGATGTTTTAGTAACATCAGTTCACACTTCAGGCTAATGCCGGGACGATACCTTTGATAGATCGTGGCCTAATTACTACCAATTCATGTCCTTAACTATCCTTGGCAGAAAAGATATTCAAGAAAAGTTGATCCCGCAAAAGAAATACTTTACAACAATGATTTTATTTTTATTATTTTCGATCTGGATAAACCGGATTTTTGGATTTTTGAGGGCTGGATAAACGAGGATATTGTGTACTTAGGTTGATATAAAATAGAGAGATTCTATGTAATACTTCTGGTTTCATACTCGTTATTTACAACTTGAATTCTATTTCTATCTAAAAAAACACTGATAGTCAGTCTGAAATGCTACAAATGCTGCGTGAACACAAAGTCCGTTAGCAAAAAAAAAACATGCACAAAAAAAGTGCAAACCAAGGACAAAGGAGGTAGCTGGCTGGATGACGTCACGCTCACCGGAGGGCACAGGGAAATGATGATGAAGATAATTGTTGTTTTAAGGGGCCTAACATCTAGGTTATCGACCCCTGATGGTTTGGGTGATAGTGAAGATGATAATGAAATGCAAACTTAAAACTAAAACTAGCTACTAACCTACATACTAGAAGAAGAAATGGAAAACTAAAGGAGAATAAGGCAAATAAAGGACAGGAGGAAAAGAAATGCCCTCAACCCTCGAAGAATGCGGATTGAGGGACTTGGAAGGAAGGAGAGCCATGAAAGGCAGATAGAAAAGTGAAAGAAGAGAGGGTCCTCCCCACAGGTAAGGGAAAAAAGGGGAAACCCGGACCCAGCTCAGGAATCCCTCGGGGTCGTAACTCCCGAACTCACAAGCCGTGAGCCCCTGAGGGTGTAGCATTATCTAGGATGCACCAAAAGTGGTGGGGCTACATACACCCTGCCTCCTTGAGGGCCTTGAGCAAAAGGCAGGAAATAACATGACAAGAAAACGAAGGCTGACCCCTCGAAGAAGGAGGGTATAAGGAAACATGAGACAAGGGCCAATTAAGGCGGGAAAGGAAGAGACTCCCTAGGCCTCGGATACCCTAATACCGTCGGGGTTGGAAGAGAACAAGAGTTGACCAAGTGAGGTCGACAGGAAAGAAGACGGAGAGGAGCCCAGCACAAGTAAGTGGAAGCAATGCCGGACTCAGCCCGTGGTCGCCAACCCACGTCCCACTAGATGTGAGCACAGGGAAACGGGGAAGCTTAAGCAGTACTATGACATCACACACCTCAGTGCATTCTCGGTACATTTCGTCCCGTCACCGTAACGTAACGCCAGACCCCAGCGAAGTCGACATAATCATTTAAAATGATAATAATAATAATAATAATAATAATAATAATAATAATAATAATAATATCGTATGGCCTCGGGTGCCTGGTGCAAGCTTTGCTATTTGACACCCAGAGGGTAGCTTGCATGTCGAATTTCGTAGTTCCTTGACTATGAAAGTCAAGGAGGTTAGATGTTAGATATCTAATCTCATTGAACACAATAGCGCTTTCTAGTAGAGAAATGAGGAACTTTGTGCTGGCGGAAACTCCCGAGATTAATTTTGCCATTATGAACTTGGCCTACTGAATTCAAATGGGTTCTTTGACATGGCAACATCGTATGACATGCGTATCGTATTTTTGCCGCCTTTCAAAAATCACTTACCACGGCCAGGGGCGAACCTGCAATCTTGGGGTTAGTAGACCGACACGCTATCCACTCACCCACCGTGGCAAGCTATTTAAAATGATAAAATGTAATTACATAATATGCATTTGTAACTCTGTCTACCCATCTGATTTGAGAGAAGTTTCTGGCGACTGTTAATAAAGAGAAGAGATAGGTTGGTAGGACACAAACTAAGACACCCAGGAATAGCAAACTCAATAGTAGGGCTCGGATCGATATGCTCGATAAAATCTCCAGATATGCTCGGAAACCATGTGTTTTATGCTCGATAGATAAGCTCGAAAAAAAAACATTATATGTGGTTAAATATGCAGAATATGCTGGAAAAACACCGTTAAAAACTATAGAAAGGAAAGTGAAACGAAAAAGCCAATAACATACCTTTAAACACGAGCTTTATTTTCTAATTGTATCTATGATACACTGCAATATACTCGCATTCAAGTTTCAAGTATATATAAGAGAAGTTTTCTCATAAAAGTTACAGTTTAAAAGTTCATTTTCAAAATGTTCAGAATTAGGCGAGTCAATGAAGTAGATCTGCATTGGTCTGTACAACAAGAAATTTTTCTGTGTTTTCCATTTAAGAATGATTTTCTTAAATCAGTCAATAAAAGTTTCAATGACGAGAACGACCTCACTAAAGGTTAAAACCTGGGGTTTTATTATTCGCACTGTATAGGCTTTTCAATAATTATTACTGTTTTCGAACCTTAAGGATGGTCAGGGCCCGAATTTGGGGAGGGGGAATGGAGGAATTCTAAGGAAAACAAACTATTTAGACGAAAACCACAAGAATATGCATTTATATTCTCGATAAATTTCAATTTTGTTGGTCCCACAGAGGTGAAAATACCACCGAAAGGCTTCTTTCAATGCGTAGTATTAAGGGGGAAAAATATGCAAATATGTTCGAATCCAAGCCCTACTTATTAGTTATGGAAAGAAGGATGGCTAAGGTTAGAATACGTTACCAGTGGCGGATCCAGAGGGAGGCACCAGGGACAAGTGACCCCCCCCCCCCCCGAAAAAACCAGTTGTCTGCTACATTGATATTGCCGATAAAAATTATTGTTTCTGCAAACTGCACTGCAAGTAAAATCTTTGCTGAATTGCCTGCATTCATGAATGTGGTCAATGTTTGTTATCATATAGTATGTAATGGCAACACTGTTAATATAATCGCTACATCGACAGTGTTGCAAGTGCAGAGAGATCTTTCAGCAACCTGCAACTTGTCAAATCAGGGCTACGAACGCGAATGGCAGAGGAAAGGCTGAATGGCTTGTGTCTGTTATTTGTTCATCGTGATATAATGTTGACGTTGAAAAAGTTCTAGAACGTTTCTCTAAAGGGGTTGAACGAAGGATCGTCCTGGATCTTATTTTGTAATAGGCCTGTATTTTGCCTAGGATAGTCACCAAATAGAATCCGAATCGGTATTCAATACAATTGTTTCATGTATTTATATTTATGTCACTAGTAGTGATTCAGTGACTGGTACTGTGTACATACAGAATTTGGTAACATTTATGTAGTACGGTAGACTTGTATATTGTCTTCAGATAGTCACTATGCAAATGTTTTAATACATATTAGACTGTGTAAAGTACATTAAAGTGTGGAAATGTAGGCCTACATATTCTGTAGAGTTAAAAAGTTTTTTATACAAAATGACAATGACTTGTGTTATTGAAACTGAAACCAATAAACCATTTTAATACTGTATAATGACAATCTTGTAGAATTATAAACTCTGGTTGTTGAATGTTATGTGTCGTGAGTGTAGATTAAATACATTTTAGTAATTTTATTACATATTTGTTCTAGCTACTCTGAAATCCTAGAGTGCCCCCTCCGAGGTGAACCTCTGGATCCGCCACTGCGTTAAACATATTGTAGACCGTGCTAGTGATATAGAGATGAAACGATTACCTCAGAGACATTAAGGTACAAAGCATCAAAAGTCTGAAGACTTCAACAGCAACACAAGCGAAGAAAGGTAACATCAGCCGCTACTAAATTAAGTCGTAGGTTAGTAAAGCAAGAGGATCTATCTCTTCCACCTGGCGAGCAACTTACTTTCTTTTCATAAGACTTTCAAACAGAAACACATTAATGTCTCGCGACACCATCTGCGTCGTGAGCGCGTGTGTAAAACAAGAATACTGTCTGCTCCCTCTCTCTCGGTTCTCGAGGGACATCAAAAGCTACTGTAATGACATCAGTCACAGATAAAAGAAGAAGGAGGAACAAATCCCATTAAACAAAGCGAGTGCATTCGACAAAGAGTTGGTTCACACACCGCTGTAGAGAAAGAACTATCCAAGCTCAATGGCGCTTCTCATGAAAAGTCTCGAAACTGTTGCACACCGATCATCATCATATACAATTGTTCAGTGAGTCTTCAGTCCTTTTACTGGTTTGATGCAGCTCCCCATCCCTCTCTGTCCTAAGTTAATCGTTTCATCTCTACATAGCTACAACACCCTATATTCGAGGCAATCTGTTTAACACATTCTAACCTTGGTCTACTCCTAAAGTTCTTGTCCTCGACCTTTCCTTCTATAACTAAGTTTGTTATTCCCGGGTGTATTAGTATGTGCCCTACCAACCTATCTCTTCTCTTCATTAGCAGTCGCCAGAAATATCTCTCCTCTCCCACTCGTCTTAATACCTCTTCATTTGTTACACAATCAATTAATTTGATCTTCATCATTCTCCTCCTGTGACACCACATTTCAATTCCCCTATTTTCTGCTGCTCCAACAGTCCAAGATTCACTTCCATAGAGTGCCACGCTATAGTCTAGACAAAGGGTTTCAAAAAAACTTCCTAATAAAATAGCCATTATTCGATTTCAAAAGGTTCCTCTTCTGTAGAAATACTTTCCTTGTCTAAGCCAATCTATATATCCTCTTTGCTTTTCACCTGCCAATTTGATGTCAATAGGGGTTTCTGCATCCCATTATTTTTGTTATATATTTATTGATTTTCATCATGAAATATTTTTTTAAGACAGAGTCCATACCATTTAAAAACTCATTCAAATCCTCTGGTGTGTGGAATAAGATTATCATTACTTTGCCCGTCTAAGGAGAGCGATTGAACCTGCTTTCTTGTCTTGCCAAAATCTCTTCATCTTCTCGCTATGGCTCTTCCATCCAGGTTCTGAAATGATTGGGTGGTCTGCTAATGTGATGATTGTCACCTAGTTCACTGAAATTAGATCTGCCCAGTACCATGTCATTTTATATGTCTATTTCCTGAAGGCCCTTTTAACCTAAGCAGCCAATTCTTAGCTTTCATTGAGAGAGCAAGATTAAAGCCTTGTTCACACGGCCTGTGGCTTGGCGAGCCTGGTCTGAAGTTGGTCAGACCTCACGCCGTGAGAACACAAAGACTCGTTTCTTGTTGTACTTCAAAGGCTAGGCGACTCACAGATGAGAAACCTCAGTACAGCTCGAGCACCCATTCCCAAAGATCTGTTGTGGTTTGTTGTTCTGGTTTCTGCAGGTTTATGCAGTTTTCTGAACATTTCCAGTACTTGATTACGGATAATTATGGACTGGTCCAATGTACACTGGTCAAAACAATTAGGGGATCAGTTGAGATATCTAGGTTCGGACGTATTGTCATCGGCAGAATGACCTATAATGGTTCGACGTCTTTTTGTCGGTTCTACGGAGTGGAGACAACAATGTTACGGCACCCGAGATAGTGGTAATACCAGAAAGTTGCTGCAGAGGGGGTTGGTGTGGACGTGTGTTTACTCTACCAAACGAATGACACAGGCAGTTGGGTTCAAATGGTGTAGTGAGCAGGTAATGCAATGCAACGACAACGTAACTTACCCGAAGGTATGGCATGGAGAGCCATAGGAAGGTTGGAAACGGGAAAGACACAGAGGGAGGTGGCTGCAGGTATTGGAGTGTCCCAAAGTGTAATTTCCAGGACCTGGCTGCGATTTCAGACAACAAGAACCGTTAAAAGAAGGCCAGGCCAAGGTCGTCCACGGGTAACATCAGCAAGAGATGACCGTTATCTCCGGTAAACAGCCCGTCAAGACAGGAGGCTGAATGCAATTCAGCTGCAACGCACCCTCTAGGCGGCAACAGGACGCGCAATATCAACACAAACAGTCCGAAATCGCCTTCGGGAAAGTGGCCTCTACGTACGGAGGCCTATGGCGTGTGTCCCATTAAAACTACGACACCGTTTAGCCCGCGGAAACTGGGCGGAGGAACATCAGGATTGGCGTCGTGACGAATGGCACCGGGTTCTGTTCACAGATGAGTCAAGATTTTGTGTTCAGCCGGACAATCGTCATTCCCTCATCTGGAGAAAACGTGGAACTTGGAACAATCCCCCTTATGTGCAGGAAACAGCACCATGTTATGGTGGTGGACGAATGGTGTGGGCAGGATTCAGTATTGGCGGACGTACGGACCTCAATGTCGTTCAGAATGGCGCTTTGACTGCTGAGAGGTATCGAGACGAGATCCTTCGACCGTTTCTTGAGCCCTACGCTGGTGCCATAGGCGATGGATTCATTCTAGTGGAAGATAACACACGTCCCCGCAGAGCTGCACTGGTGGACAACATGCTTCACGACGAGGGCATTAATGAATGGAGTGGCCAGCTTGTCCACCGGATTTAAACCCGATTGAGCATGTCTGGGATTCACTTGGCAGACGCATTGCAGCCAGACCAGCACCTCCCACAACGGTTGCCGAGCTGGATATTGCACTCATGGAAGAATGGCCAAATATCCCTCAAGAGCTGATTGATAACCTCATACTGTCCATGCCACGCAGGTGTGCAACTGTCCTGCCCGTCCGAGGTGATCACACACCATATTGGAGGGCAAGGAGAATGACCTTTTCACTATTATGGCAGCTCCATGGTGCCTCGCTCTAAGTAAACGCCATGTAAACCTCCAGTAAAGAGCTGAGACAGCACAATATTGTACTGTAGCACACACAAATTACAATTGTAACCGAACTCTGAATAAAAGACGTTACCATATGTATCTTGTGTATGATATCTCAGCTAATCCCCTAATTGTTTTGACCAGTGTAGATAGATAAGATGTAGTAATTATGGAGTTTTTAGGTCTGTACAAAGGAGAACCATATAGAACCCTAAAAATATTGACCACGAAGATAGAAACAAGATATATGATGCTTGGAAGCGAATCCAAGATAGCAAGAGCGTTGAGTGTTCCTTAAAGGAGCTCAAAAAGAAGAAGGAACATTATGGCGACTTACTGAAGCCGTTGAAGGTAAAAAACAGTACGGGAACTGGGACTGGAACTAAAGAAGTTTTCAAGCCAGATTGGTTTTGCATCTAAACACATTGTACACTGTACCTACAGGCTTTGGCGACTTCTAAAGTGTATTCGCCGGGTCGAGACAGTGCAGGTAAATACTTACACGTGATCACGTGACTGCCCCGGAGAGGGGAAACACGCTCAGTTTACGTGATCGGCTCAGTCGGACAGGGCTAGCCAAGATCATTCGAGATAGTTTATCATGCCTTGCCGGAAGAAAAGACAAATCTGTACTGCGGCCCGAGTTAACTATTTAGTTACTTTCTTTCTAATATATAGGGTGTAACAAAAAGGTACGACACAGAATGCCGGACACATTCCTCACAAGTAGACGAAGAAATTATGTTATATGAACATGGGTCCGAAAACGGTTTGTTTCCATGTTATACCCCACTGTCTCCAACTCATTAATCATGGGAAACACACAAGAACAGAACGTTAAAATCATGAGGAACATGCACTCTTGGTTACGTCTGGTTACGTTGTCATTGCCGTAGGTGCACCGCCAGTGGTTTGTTTAACATGGCCCTGTTGCCATGCGGTATAGCAGATGTGTCATTAGCTGTGCGACAAAACATGTACTTCATGCACGATGGAGCACCTCCTCATTTTAGTGCTAATGTCCGTCGGCTTCTAAATAACAGATATGGTGACAGATGGATAGGTAGAGGTGGACCAATTGCCTGGCCTCCACGCTCTCTGGGCCTAAAATCGCTGGACTTTTATTTGAGAGGGTATTCGAAAGCTCTTGTGTATCGAACCCCAGTACAAGATGTTCAGAGTCTCCGTGGCCGTATTATGGAAGGCTGAGAGTCCATGCGCAATCCTCCAGGGGTACATCAGCTCATCCGAGATACACTACGATGGCGGGTTGATGCACGTATCAATGCGCACGGAGGGCATATTGAACATTTCCTGTGAGAAAGAGTTGCATGTGGTTTGCTGGTACGTTCTGTTCTTGTGTGTTTCCCATGATTAATGGGTTGGAAACAAAGCGTTTCCGGACCCATGTTCATATAACATAATTTATGTTCGACCCTCACTATTATGTGTTAGAAAACTGTATCATAATTATGGTCATTATAACGCTATTTTTCATTATGAAACAGTTTCTCCCACCAATCACAGCTCAAGAAACAGTTGTTTGACCAATTAGATAAGGTTAGCATCGCACCTGCGTGGAGTTCCAAGGCCTTCTGAACTGCGTTGCCTAGTGTCATAGTGAGGTAATCGGAAAGGCCATGGTCAAATACAAGGCATTCTCTGTGTATCATGCGCTCTTTTCAGTACATAAAACTGGCGAAATCTCGACAGATATTTATGAATATTTATCTTTAAACATAAAATAGTTATTATCGTCGAACATAAACAGTCGTATGCAACTCGCCTATAATGGTAATTAAGACACTCGAATGGAAATTATAAAACTCGCCTACGCTCGTTTTATAAATATACTCGTGTCTTAATTATAGCCATTATAGGCTCGTTGCATAATGTACTATACTTCGTCTACTTGTGAGGAATGTGTCCAGCATTCTGTGGCGTACCTTTTTGTTACACCCTGTATAGTAACGAATATTGTCAATATATGGTAAACTACAGCACACATGAATCATAAAATAAATGCGAAACATTTCATTACGCTCAGTTTTCAGTGAAGGCTTTGGTGGCGTAGTTGGTAGCATGCTGAGCTTCTATGCCCAAGATCGCGGGTTCAAATCCGGCCGAAGTCGTCGGATTTTTGAGAGCGTTAAAAATCCCTCAGTATGCCTTCCTCCGGAGGGGAAGTAAAGCCGGCAGTCCCATGTCATAGATTTATGGTATGTTAAAGAACCTTCCACTAATTACGCCTGTTTGAAGCTGAATTGTATAGGTTAAGAATGTAAACAACGCTCTTAGGATCCTACGTTCGTTGTCAAGAGCCGACTGCGGTGACGTCTAGTAGCTAAGCTCTGAACTAGTAGTGTCGTTTGGCGGCAAAAGTAGAACTATTTGAAAAATTCAAAAGACCGCAGTCTTTACTTTAATTAAAAAACAGATAACACACACTAATCACAATTAACACCGGTTATCAGACAGATTCTACACACACCCAAAGTACACGGGGCTACATAACCGCGTTGTCGCAGCCCCTAAACTTAAGAACCAACCAACGGTTTTCAGCAGACTGTGTCTGAACAACTGCTGCTAGTATGGTTGACATTTATAATTAAGCGGTCTTCAGTTTCTTCGATAATGTCATCAAGTTCCCATATTCCCACAGCAGGGCACAATACGGGTGTTATTAGTCCTGCTGAGTCAGTAGAGCTCGACAGCGTCTACAACGGAACAACGACTGTATAAAACCCGCGCATACACGATCAAAATTAATTTCTTGCCTATACTAAGCAGTTTAGAACTAATTACATGATTACTTAATTAAATACATAAACAAACAATAAGCAATGAAATCATAGCTCCGAATAAAAAAAGAAACCACACTGTACAATGCAAACGATAATGTAAGCTACACACAGCAGAGAATGCGGCGTACGTTCAACAGGCGCTACTCTACGCGCCCCTTAAGGGCAGCCCTGCAATCACGCGCACAGCTGTGTTTACTTCCACTGTCTCGACTCGGCGAACAGACTTTAGACTAGTGCCCCTCGAGATCCGCTCCATGGAAACGACTTGAGGTGGGAATACGACAGTCTGTGACTTCGCTCGCCAAGCCACAGACCGTGGGAACAAGGCATTTGGAATACCAATAGTCAACCTTATTGTTACGGCTGCGCGGTTAGTTAATCACCTCGCTGCGTGATTCATAGCCGCCTCGGGCTACCCCCTGCCTCTGTGCTAACCAGCGATTTGCACAACAGAAGACAGGCAGTAACAAAGAGACCGTCTCGAATGTTCGTGGCCCAACCAGTGTTGGAATTCTCAAGGTGTGATCCCTGGTCTACTCTAGAAACATCTGTGAGTCATCAGCCAAGCTATATAAGCGACATGGTCAGTGAGGGGACGGACTGTGTTTTTGAGGAGTGTGTGTTTGACTGTGCGACAGAAGTATTGAAGCGAAGTGCGGTGCGAGTGTGTTCTTACCAGTGCGATAGAGGTGTTAAGGTGGCGTGTGAATTGCGAAACAGTGTGTAGAAGGGTATTCAGGAACAGTGAGTGACAGACTGTGGCTGAACACGGGTCTACCTAATTAGTGAATGATTAACTGAATAAGGAAGTGAAAGAGTGAGTGTCCTCCATAAGGGAGCAAGCACGAAGGAGGACAGCTAATTGTTTCCATTTGCTTAGTGTGTGGTGTAACTTTCTAGACCTGCAATAAAGCTATATGTTTAAAGGACCACTAGTGCTGTGCTTTTACCCACTGTAATCCAAATTAACCAACTTGCCACTAGGGGCAACACGTATCATTATTCTTATACAATTTCAAACGTTATTTCCTGAATATGTCCGAGATTTTCTCCGAATGGTGATAAAGCTCCTGGGATTCCTTTTCATCCAAATTCCCTCAGAACAAACTGGGCCAAAAATCTTCCTCAAGATTATTCTTTCTGGCTTGATTGTTATTATTATTATTCAATAATGTAGCTTCCTGAGCTGGGGAAAGACGCAGCCTGTGGAGTTGGGAGACTATTGAAAGAGAGATCCATCAAGCCTTCGAAACACACTCATTTACTTGGTAAAGAGATTCCCCTCACTTCCAAGAAGCAGGCTTTACGGAACCAATATAAGATCTCGTTTCCTTTAAATAGGCTGCAGACTCAAGGGAGGAGGAACCCCCACTCTCTGCTCGGGCATTTTCCCTCCACTGCTCCACGAGCGACTGAGGTACGGTAATCTTTTGTTGTTTTATAGATCCTCAAATGTTATTATTGTTCCCCCTCAGTGTCTTAACTTTTTCTTCCCATATTATCATTTATGTGTTTCGGATTTTTGTACATACTGTATATTCGTTTCCCGTTTTGTTGTTGTTGTTGTCATTGTTGCTATTGTTGTTTTGTGAAATTTGTGTGGGGTGCCTCATTGCGTAGAGGATGATGATGATTTGTTGTTTTAAGGGGCCTAACATCTAGGTTATCGGCCCCTAATGGTTTGGGTGATCGTGAAGATGATAATGAAATGTAAACTTATAACTAAAACTTACTAACTTATATACTAGAAGAAGAAATGGTGAACAAAAGGAGAATAAGGCAAATAAAGGACAGGAGGAAAATAAATGCCCTCAACCCTCGAAGAATGCGGATTGAGGGACTTGGAAGGAAAGAGAGCCACGAAAGGCAGAAAGGAAAGTGAAAGAGAAGAGGGTCCGCCCCACAAGTTGTAACCGTACATACTTCTTTCTGGGTTATCGGGGCGTGGTTGTTAGTTCACAATTAGGTAGTTTTCTTTTAAAAATAACATCTTTCTCCATTTTATTCTTCTAGTATTTAACACTAAGCATCAATCACTAACACTTCACTTCTCGGGAACTTTTCACACAAAACCTTATCTACTTCCAAGACCAAAAACACAATAAACATCTCAACAGATACTAACATGGAACAATACCCTATCTCCAAAGATAAAACGGACAGATACTCTAATACAAAATCTAGCAGTATGGACTTTAACAAGAATAGACATAGATATATCTAAAAACGAAACAGCATCAAAAAAGGAACATATAAAATAAACTATACAAAACATCTAACTTCATTGGCAAGGCCACAGAGAGATGCAAACTGCCCTCCCAGCAAGCGCCATATTCCCAACCCAATCCCTTGCAATCAGAATGGTAATGAACAAAAGGGGAAAACCGGACCCAGCTCAGGAATACCTCGGGGTCGCCAACTCCCGAACTCACTAGCCGTGAGCCCCTGAGGGTGTAGCATTATCTAGGGTGCACCAGAAGTGGAGGGGCTACATATACCCTTCCTCCTTGAGGGCTTTGATAACATGAAAAGAAAAAGAAGGCTGACCCCTCGCAGAAGGAGGGTATCAGAAAAGATGAGACAAGGGCCAATTAAGACGGGAAGGGAAGAGACTCCCTAGGCCTCGGATACCCTAAAACCGTCGGGGTCGGAAGAGAACAAGAGTTGACCAAGTGAGGTCGACAGGAAGGGAGAGAGGAGCCCGGCACAAGTAAGTGGAAGCAATGCCGGACTCAGCTGGAGCCCCGTGGTCGCCAACCCACGTCCCACAAGATGTGAGCCCCTGGGGGGCATTGCGTAGTGGCTGTCACCACGTAGGCCCGGGTTTGAATCCCGGCTCTACCAAGAAATTTAATTCTGGTCCGAGGGTTGGAACTTGTGGTACACTTAGACTCGTGAGGCAAAACTGCGAAGAGGTGGGTTCGATTCATACCCCCATCCATCCTGGAAGTGTTTTACGTGGTTTTCCACTTCTACTCCAGGCAAATGACGGGATGGTAGCTAACTTCAGGCCACGGCCGCTTCCCACCCAAATCCTACCTCAATTACAAATAACCTTCAAGGGCTCACGGCTGGGGAGTTCGGGAGTTGGCAACCCCGAGGGATTCCTGAGCTGGGTCCAGTTTTGTCCCCTATTCCATTACCTCTGGGGAGGACCCTCTGCTCATTCCCTTTCCTATGTGCCTTTCATGGCTCTCCTTCCTTCCAAGTCCCTCAATCCTTATTCTTTGAGGGCATTTCTGTTCTTCCTGTCCTTTATTTGCCTTATTCTTTATTTCTTTACCATTTCTTCCTCTTACGTTAGTCTTCATTATAATTTTCGTTACATTCTAATCTTTCACTATCATCCAAACCATTAGGGGCCGATAACCTAGATGTTAGGCCCCTGAAAACAACAATTATCATCATTTTTTTACTACAGACATCAGAAAATCAGATTATCAGAAAACCTCTGCACACACCAAAGTGCACAAGGCTTCATGACCACGATGGCGGAATATCCCTAAAGGATCATAAACAACAACAACAACAACAGTACTAGGATGCGTATTTGGGGACAGGATTGGGAAGGAGGCGGCCGTGCCGTAAAGTTAGAAACCAACCCAGAATTCACCTGGATTAGAATTGTGGGGGAAAACCATTTTCCAGTTTTGCATCGCGAGGCTGATTAGTGGACCCCGCTCCAGCGGTGTCTTCCTGATTGCGGTCACTTGCCTTTTAGGGAAGAACTATAAACATTCCAGCGTTCAGATTGCGATCCGGACCCTACGCACTTGCAGGAGAACCCTACTTTGACCACATCATTGAGGGCAAGGTAGGGGGAAAGCTTCCTTCAAAAATACCCTCTTATAATTTGAGTAGTTTTGACAGTGAACTTATTGATTTTGACTTATCAAAAGTTACAGATTTCAAATCTGGAATGTTAATAAACCTAAAACTTCAAATGTTTGATTTTGTGTGTATGAGGGGGCGGGGACAAATATTGATTACAAAGGGGATTTAGAATCACACGCAGAACAAATTACTTTTACGAGACGAATTTTTCGAGGTAATGAAAAGAATGTTTATCACGATATAGCCTACAGTACCTATTATAACAAGAAGTTCCGTGACGAACTAAAGAGCCTACTTTTCTTAAAATTTAAGATTCATGCCAATTATTAATCTATATGGTTCTATCTAGAATAATGACGATATTAAGTTGGTAATAATAGATAACTACAGTTGGCAGCCCTGGTGACAATATATTCTTAATTCCATCTCTTAAGGTACAGACTACAAAATTTAGTTGAAGTCCAATGGATAGCATGGACGTTACATGCAGTTAAACATTGGATATAACAGCGCGCGTAAAATAATGTTGGCAACAATGACATACATGTATTGATCAGAAATCATCTGAAATAATATGATCTATTGTTGTGTCATTTTTGAATAAAATCCATTAGTTAGTATAGAAGTAACATGCATTTTAAAATTGGACCTATCAGCAGGCTTAAAATCATGTTGGCAGCACTGACATATATTAGTTACACCAAATTAATCTAGAATGCCAGGTACTATACGTGTGCAAAGTTTAGAGACATTGGCTTGCATACTTTCTGATATATTGATATTAGGATAACAAAAATAGAGACAGTATTTATTAACAGTTGGCAGCCCTGGTTACTCTTAAGAATCGGCATTGTCATATCTGTTATGGTACACATAGCACACACAACATTTGGTTGAAATCCAAATGATAGTATAGAAGTTACATGTATTTAAAGTTAGACCTCTCAGCAGGCTTAGAATCATGTTGGCAGCACTGACGTATATAAGTTACTCCAAATTAATATAGAATGCCAGGTACTATACGTGTGCGTAGTTTAAAGCGGTTGGCTTGCATACTTTCTGATATATGGGTATTTGGATAAAGAAAAATATTCAGAGCATTTATTAACAGTTGGCAGCCCTGGTGGCACTTAAGAATATGCTCAGTCATATCCACTTATGCACACATAGCACATACGAAATTTGGTTGAAATCCAATTGATAGTGTATATGCATTTAAATTTTGAACCTATCAGCAGGCTTATAATCATTTTGGCAACACTGCCATGTATGACCTCCTTGAAATTAAACTGCAATATTACTATCTAATCGTGTGCCAATTTTGAAATAGCTCCCATTCATACCTTCCAATATATCCAATATTGAGCTCAAATTTCAATTGCGATTTTTCAGCAGTTGGTAGCACTGACATCTATTTCAAATATGGCCGTGAGATATTCAGGTATAGATCTATACTTCTACCAAATTTTGTTTCGATTGCTGCAGCCGTTTAGGAGTTGATAGGGGGACTCACACACACACACAGCCAGACAGACAGACTGACAGACAGACACACATTTGCCCGATCTCATAAGTCTACTTTTTCCTCATTTTTGCAAAATGTGAAAAGTAGGCTAAAAATAGATTTATCGCGCCTCAAATCGGGGAGGTGGGGCAGAAATTAAAAATTATACCCTGTAAGTACAACAATTTTGTTGAAAGTGAAGGTCGTTGATTCCGATCCTTAAACGTTTCTATTCTTAAGACTGAAAATGTTATAATCATTGCTTTACGAGGTGCTGTCAGATTGGGAGGGGACTTGATTTTTTTAAGCGATGTTTTATGGGGTTGCTCAGCTGAACACTAAACTGTATTCTTTGCTTAGGTAGTGAAATATCAGTTTCCCCTTGTTATCCACAAAACTTACGGAAGGTATGCGTCAGTCTGGAAGAACCAAGAACCAAGGACCGGTCCCCCAAGAAAAGTGATCACAATCTGGACGCTGGAAAGTATATAGTTCTTCTCTAAAAATGAAGTGACCGCAATATGGACTGCTAATGAGGTGAACGCAATCTGGAATGACCGCAATCAGGAAACAACCACTCCAGCCTTCAAACCGGAATAAAAATTCCTTGACAGAACCGGGAATCCAACCCATACCTCCGGGGTGACGCAAAGAGGTGTTTGATATCAATGTTAAAATACAATACTTGTGCGTGTCTGCAGGGCATTTGGGAACACATTGTACCAAACGCTTCTATCGGACATCGAAACACTTCTTGCGACTGAGAACGGAGAATCAATGCGGCCACAGTTGTTGTTTTGTTCATCTTGTAATCTCGTCTCCACGACGTATTATTGGTAGGGTTCTGTTTTCTCCACAGCTGTCGAGACGTGATATCTTCCCTCGGTATCCATGGTAACGGCAGTGCGTCCTCAGGGATGAAGGATTCAACATGAATTTCGTACGGTATACTGTAAAACTCGGGAGTGCTTTCTACCAACAGGTACGGGGACTAGTATGGAACAAGGATATACCAATGAAGGCTAGCGAAGTTATGTACAAAGCATATTATGTTCCTATAATGACATATGCTGCAGAAACTTGGGCAATGACTAAGAGGGATGAGAGCAGAGTACAAGCAGCTGAGATGAGATTCCTGAGAAGTATGGTCCAGAAAACGAGGAGAGACAAAGTGAGAAATTAAGATATACGGAAAGAAATGGGAGTACAGAAACTAAATGACAAACTTGAGCAAAACAGATTGAGATGGTTTGGACATGTCAAACGGATGAATGAAATAAGACGAGCACTGGAATGACGGATGACAGGGAAGTGAGGACGAGGAAGACCAAGAAAGCGTTGGATGGACTCTGTGAAGAATAGCATTAGAAAACGGAACCTGGATTGGAACACTGTGTCGCAAGAGGAATTGTGAAATGACAGAACAAAGTGAAGAGGAACCATATTCGCTCCCACCCAGTGTAAACTGGAAAAGGGGAAATGAAGATGATCATGATCTTCCGTCGGTAACCATGGTAACGGCTCAGAATGAAGGATTCAACTTAGGAGGGCCATGGATATCGTACAGTACACTGTACAGATATTTATTTATTTATTTATTTATCGCATGGCGTATACATGAATTACAAATTAATATTTACACTATTTACATAGTTAATCGCTTGTGGCGTTCCCAGGAAAAGTTCGCTTCTATCTCCGTTGAAACGACTCAGTGGGCATTCTTGGGTGAACTGTACAGCTGTCAAGACGTCATATCTTCCCTCGGTACGATGTTGGCATGTTAAACAACCCATTTGAATTCAGTAGGCCGTGTTCTTAATGGCAAAATTAATCTCGGAATTTTCCGCCAACTCAAAGTTCCTCATTTCTCTACTAGAAAGCGCTATAGTGTCAAGGAGCTTAGATATCCAACCTCCTTGACATTCATAGTGCTTCAAGGAACAACAAAATTCGACATGCAAGCTGCCCCCTGGGTGTCAAATTACAAAGCTTGCACTCATGCAAATGGAAATACGTTGGTTGGTTCCTTAGTTTAGGGGCTGCGACAACGCGGTCATGTAGCCCCGTGTACTTTGGGTGTGTGTAGAATCTGTCCGATAACCTGTGTTAATTGTGATGGCTGTATTAGTGTGTGTTATCTGTTTTTAATTGAAGTAAGGACTGCAGACATTGAATTTTCCAGTAGTTCCAATTTTTGCCGCCAAACGCAACCGTCAACAACTACTAGCTCAAAACTTGGTTACTAGACGCCACCACAGTCGGCTCCTGGCAACGAACGTTGGAACCTAAGAGCGTTATTCAATTTTTAAAACCTGTAATTTAGCTTCACACAAGTGTAATTATTGGAAGGTTCTTTAACATGCCATAAATCTATGACATAGGACCGCCAGCTTTACTTCCCCTCCGAAGGAAGACATACTGAGGTAAGTTAGTCGGGCATACCCACACATGCTCAAATGGGTTGAGGTTCGAAGATCTAGTGGGCCATCTTCTCAGGAATTGCATATCAGTCTCGTGTACCTGGGTATGTGATGAACATTTCTGATAACCTGTGTTACTCTAGTGATCCTAGTGTGTATAGCTGAAATTATTAGGCCGGGACTTGAAATAAAATAATATCGTGGTATTTGCTTGGACGGAGAGTGGAAAAAGTAACGTAATTGTAACGTAATTACTTTAAAACAATAACTAATCTAACCCTGAAAGCCCGGCAAAAGCGTTACCAATGCCTGGCTATGAACCCACGCACCACTAGATGTTACCCTTTGCCGGAGGGGATCCATTGAATACGGCACTGTATAATAGGAAGAAGACAAAACTAGATAACAAGTGAAACATACATTGCGCCGTCAGTCAAAGACACGCAATTCCAGTCTAGAGAGAGAGAGACGTGACATTATTAACACCACAAGTCACGAATGCAAATCACGAATAAAAATGCAAAGACATTCAGAGAATACAAATGAGAAAATGTCTAACAGACCGTGTGTGCTTGTTTTTTATTTCATGAATAATTGATACGGAGAATTTTTCATCTAAGTGTAATACTTTCTAAATAAGATTAATATTGAATAGTCTGAATCCACTACCGCTAGTATTTAATAACAGAACCAGAACTCCATGCCCATTATTATAGATTTGATTAGATAATGATTGTTGACGTAAGGCGCGGTTCTCTAACTCAACTGCTCTCTGACCGGCCCCGGGCTGCTAAACCGAGACGGAGAATTGGCGATATATACAGTACAGGCAGGATGTTTGTTTTAGACGATTGCCCTTGATCTTGAAGCTTGCGGTTGAGCGTTTACACAGTCACTCTCTAGCCCTCTCGCTTCACATATGTCACAAAAGGGTCGGATGTAATGCAATACCAGACTTGGGAACGTGACGACACCACCGTGGAGACAGTACAGTCCACGTCGAAGTATTGTGCGACGCGGAAGTACACGTTACATAGATATGAACAAAACGGCATTATATTTGCCAAGACTGTACTTCAGCAGTAGCGTGAGAAAGTTTTGTCAATCATCTGACCACATGGGGCAGCTGACAACACAGGTACTGTAGTAACTCGCCTCCTGCCTTCCATTAAGATTTTTCACTCATCTAAAACAAACGTCCGGCCTGTAGTTACTGTATATTGTGCAGGAGAGTTGTGACAAGTTTCTGAGAGGTCCGCCCAGCGAGAAAAGACAGACAGCTTGAGGGAAGTTGGAGACCTACGTGGTAAGGGGATGGAAGATGTGGGTCATTTTTATGAGAACGGTAACTAGAGTACTAATGAACATAGAACGTACTAGAAAGAGATTAAACAACTACTCAATGAATAATAAAAGAGAGCAATTGAAATGAAAGACAGGATGATGTTTTAAGGGGTCTAACTTCTTGGTTATCGGCCCTTAATGGTTTGGGTGATAGTGCAAAAATTAGGATGAAACCAGGAACAGTAAAGCCAGTCATTTACACTCCGCCCGGCTGGAAGTATCTAGCTCATTCATGCTCCAGCGGGGCATCCAGCTTCATTTCAGGTTGCCTGTGTGAAAATGTCACTGGCATTGCGATTTGTGACTAAAGAGAGTGATTTCAATGAAACTCGGTAAGAGCATACTAATACCTCGTCCGTGCCTTTCAAATTTCAATACATTTCACCAATCCAACATGGCGGCCGCGCGAAATATTTCACTGGCATTCTATATCTCCGCAACAGTCACGGTGTTAAAGGGTATTACTAAACATCATCTATGTGACTTTCATAAATAGACTTTACTCGCGA
This sequence comes from Meconema thalassinum, assembly GCA_946902985.2. Classification (NCBI taxonomy): domain Eukaryota; kingdom Metazoa; phylum Arthropoda; class Insecta; order Orthoptera; family Tettigoniidae; genus Meconema; species Meconema thalassinum. The sequence continues at coordinate 221,755,408 of OX336397.1, read as the reverse complement.
TTTAACCATCCGAACGTAGTGAAACTTGGTACAGCAAATGATTATACACATTGAAACTTACTGACATTTGCGCTATCACCTAGACAACTAGGGGCCGATAACCTAGATGTTAGGCCCCTTAAAACAACAATTATCATCATCATCAATTGTGAACTCATACCTTTAATATTCTCGTTGTTGTTGTTGTTGAAACATATAGGGGTTCCGCGACATGGTGGTCATTTATCCCCGAGTACTTATGTATGTGTGGAATCTGACTTATAACCTGTGTCATTGCGATAGTTCAAGTGTCAGTAATTGTAATTGGGGCTAGGAGATGGTCGTGGCAGTAATTTAGGAACCATCCCAGGGTTAGCCTGGAATAGAAGTGGGGAGAAACCACGGAAAACCAATTATAGTCCACATTCCACCGCCTCCAGCTCTCAATTACAAATACACACATTAGTACAGACATCGCATTGACACCGTTTATCAGACAAATTCCACACACTCCAAAGTACACGTGGCTACAAAAAAATCAACAACAACTGTCTTTCAAAAATGAGACAAATTTAATCGATATAAAGGATGTTGTTGATTTAGTGGCATTGCGACATCGTGGTCATGTATCCCCGAGTACTTGGGTGTGTGAGGAATAGGCTATGTAACTTATGTAATCGTGTTGTTGTTGTTTGAGTCCTCTGTCCTTTGACTGGTTTGATGCAGCTCTCCATTCCTCCCTATCCTGAGCTAATCGTTTCATCTCTACATAGCTCTGTACATCCGAGGCAATCTGTTGAACATATTCTAACCTTGGTCTACCCCTACAGTTCTTGTCCTCAACCCTTTCTTCCATAACTAAGCTTGCTATTCCTGGGTGTCTTAGTATGTGTCCTACCAACCTATCTCTTCTCTTCATTAGCAGTCACTAGAAACAACTCTCCTCTCCCACTAGTCTTAATACCTCTTCGTTTGTAACCCTATCTACCCATCTGATCTTCATCATTCTCCTGTCGCACCACATTTCAAACGCTTCAATTCTCCTCTTTTCTGCTGCACCAATAGTCCAAGTTTCATTTCCATAGAGCGCCACACTCCAGACAAAGGCCTTCAAAAATGACTTCCTAATACCTAAATCTATATTCGATGACAACAGATTCATTTTCTGTAGAAATGCTTTCCTTGCCTGAGCTAACCTATTTTTTATATCCTCTTTGCTTCGTCCATCACTGAATATTTTGCTTCCTAAGTAACAGAATTCTCCTACTTCCTTTAGTTTTTCACCTGCCCATAGACGATTCTGATTTATTTCGACTGCATTCCAATATTTTTGTTTTATATTTATTAATTTTCATCATGAATCATTTCCTCAAGACGGAGTCCATACCATTCAAAACCTCATTCAAATCCTCAGGCGTGTCGGCCAAGATGACGATGTCATCGGCAAATCTCAGAGTAATCGTGATGGCTGTATTAATGAATAAATTAAGGGGAAAGTAAGGAGGGAGGCAGCCGTGGCCTAAAGTTAAGATTCATCCCGGTATTCACCTGGAGTAGAAGTGGAAAACCACGGTAAAACACTTCCAAGATGGCTGAGGTGGGAATCGAACCCACACGAGGCCAGAATTAAATTTCTTGTCAGAGACGGGAATCAAACCACTACGCCAGGAGGAGGACAAAGGCCTGTACGTGTTGTCTGCCACTGTAGAGTACAAATGGAGTCGTAATCAATACGGTACGCACGGACCAACGAGGTCTGTGAGTGTGTGGCAAGCCTCGTCCTGACAGGTACATAAACACTCCGAGCAGCAAGCACAGTAGTTTAACTTCACAACGGTTGCTAGGGAGCCAGGACACAACATGCCCTCTCGCTACTGCCTATTAACAGAGTTAGTTATTGTTGTTCGAAGGGGTGGAACTACGAGGTCATCTGCCCCTCTTAACACAGATTAAAGTATACAAATTTGGAATAGAATTTAAAATTCAGAGGTGGATACCTAATTTAAAAAGACCGAACATTAATACAACAAAAAATTAAATAAAATTAATCATCATCATCATCATCATTTCCCCTTTTCCAGTTGACACTGGGTGGGGGCAAATATGGTTCCTCTCCACTTTGTTCTGTCTTTCCACCATTCCTCTTCCGACACAGTGTTCCAATCCAGGTTCATTCTCCACCGAGTCCATCCAACGCATTCTTGGTCTTCCTCGTCCTCTCTTCCCTGTCATCCGTCGTTCCAGTGCTCGTCTTCGTAGTCTTTCTTCATTCATTCGTTTGACATGTCCAAACCATCTCAATCTGTTTGCTCCAGTTTGTCATTTAGTTTCTGTACTCCCAGTTCTTTCCGAATATCTTCATTTCTCGCTCTGTCCCTCCTCGTTTTCTGGACCATACTTCTCAGGAATCTCATCTCAGCTGCTCGTACTCTGTTCTCATCCCTCTTAGTCATTGTCCAAGTTTCCGCTGCATAGGAACATAATATGCTTTGTACATAACTTATTTAGCCTTGATTGGTATATCCTTGTTCCGTACCTGTTGGTAGAAAGCACTCCCGAGTTGTATTCTTCTGCTAATTTCCAAATGTAGTCTTCCATCTTCAGTCAGTTCATTTCCCAAGTATTTGAAGTGTTTCACCACTTCCAATTCCTTATCTCCTACTTTGATAACTCCATTTTCCCTCTTTCTTATCTCTACTAATCACCACTGTTTTACTCTTCTCCACATTGATCTTCAATCACCATTGCTCAATCTTTTCATTTATTACGTCTAACTGTTCTTGTACCTCCATCTCATCCTCGCCCCAGATCACAACATCGTCTGCAAACAACATTACCTTCATCTTTGTCCTACTATAGTCTTTCTTTGCTGTCTTCATGATGTCATCCATCACCATTACGAACAATAATGGTGACAGCACACTTCCTTGCTTTAGTCCAGTGTCAATGTTAAACCATTCCGATATTTATATAAATAAACAAAAATTACGGAATAAACAAAAATTCATCATTCAAAAACGAACAAGTCGTTGAGTCAATGTACACTGGCACTTATAAAGCGGATGACGAGATCAGCAGCCACCACGTCATCGGCTAATATAAGTTTGAGTGTCATCTGCAAACAGATTAGCAGACAGTCTTTCAGGATGAACTGCAAAACACCAGTTGCAATGAGAAGCCGTCAGAAACTCCTATTGCATGCCACGGTGGGTGAGTGGTTATCGTGTCGGACTACCAAACCCAAGATTGCAGGTTCGCTTTTTGAAATGTGACAAAAATCATGCCGCGCATGTCCTACGTTGTTGGCATGTTAAAGAACCCATTAGAATTCAGTAGGCCGTGTTCATAGTGGCAAAATTAATCTCGGGACAGAAAGTTCCTCCTTTCTCTACTAGAAAGCGCTGCAGTGTCAAGGAGCTTAGTGCTCCATGGAAAAACAAAATTCGACATAAAACCTGTTCTCCAGGCGCCAAGCAACAAAAGGCTTGTACCCGGCACCCGAGGCCATAGCGGCTTCAGTGGCGTAGTCAGTAGCATGCTGAGTTTCTATGCCCAAGATAGCGGGTTCAAACCCGGCCGAAGTCGTCGGATTTTTAAGAGCGTTAAAATCCGTCAGTATGCCGTCCTTCGAGGGGAAGTAAAGCCCGCAGTCCCATGTCATAGATTTATGGGATGTAAAAGATCCTTCCACAGACTAAACTTGTGTGGAGCTAAATTTCTAGGTTAGATTTCGATGGAACGCTCTATCAAAGTTCCAACGTTCACCACTAGGTGTCAGTGACATCTAGTAGCGAAAGTTAGAACTACTTGAAATTGAACGGAACTTGTAGCTCACCCAATGGGTGTCCGCTTGAAGCAGCTACAGCCTGTGGCGAGCCGAACATGTCCTTGGCAATAAAAGCCATACGATAAATAAATAAAACTTATATTAAAAACAGATAACACACACTAATACAGTCATTACAATTAACACCGGTTATCAGACAGATTCTACACACACCCAAAGTACACGGGGCTACATGACCGCATTGACTACAATTAAACTGGGGAACCAACCAACCAGACATTCTTTCAGGATGTACTGCAGAACACCAGTTGCAATGAGAAGCCTTAAGAAACCCCTATTGACATCGAATTGGTAGCTAAAAGAAGTAGAAGTAGGAAAATAAACAGTGATGGACGAGGTTAAGAGAATATAGAGTTAAACGATAAAGCTATGGTGTTGCTAAATGAGGATAAAACTGTCACAATGATCTTTAGGAGAGGAGGAAGGTTATCAGCATATGAAGGGATCATGTGCAACGGCAGAAAACTAAACATAGTAAATAAGTTCAAATACCTGGGGATGACTTTCCAGACCCGCGGAAACGTTTTCTCCGCACATATAAAAGAAATAGCTTCAGCGGCCACAATAGCAATATTGCACAAATCAACCAGATATCCTTAAAAACAGCAATGAAGTTATTCAGACTAAAAGTAACCCCGGTAGTAACATATGGAATTGAAATAATTTGGGGACATCTGAACAAAAGAGATCTAAATTGCATTGAAAAAGTTAAGGCAAGTTTCCTGAAAAGAGTTCTAGGGGTCTCCAAGTTTACGCTATCAAGACTGGTATACGAGATGGCGAGAGAGCTCTTTTTCCTAGAGGACCTGAGGTACCAGCTGATGCTCCCCTCTACAGACAGCTACAGAGAATTACCACAGGAGACAAGAAACAAGAAATATGGAGCGAATTCTACATGACAGATGCTAAGACATCAAGCAAATGGTCAGGACTCTGCTTCGAATTAAGACACGCCATCACTACAGTAGATACGCGGTGCATGGCTTTCATCACTAAGTGTGTTCTATAAAAAAAATCCATAAACCCGGTACGGATTGTTCATGTGAATGGTGTGGGCGATATCATGCCCTAGACTGTCAAAAGAGGAACATCTCACTGACAAGGCTTAGCACAGAGTAACACAAGCACTTATGCATATTGTGTATTTTAATTGTATTCTTGTATGGCCATTGGTTGCTCTAATAAATTATTATTAATCATGCATATGTTTCTATTCGTATCGCGCACACTTAAACGAATGGAAACCTAGTGTGCCTACACGTGTTGCTATGGTAACTACCCAGTCGGTAAATTGTTGCTGAACACGCTTCATCGAGTGGGATCTAAGTGTTCTTACACTTGTTGCCATGGTACCCGAACTGTTGGCGCACGAGAAGAGAGGACAATGGAAGCATTTGAAATGTGGTGTTACTGGAGAATGATGGTGATTCTTTTTGAGACTTAGCGACATCATGGATATGGTGCCCCGAGGACTTAGATGTGTGTAGAATTTGCCTGATAACTTGTTTCACTGTGATGTATTTGTAATTGAGGTAGGATTTTAGTAGGAAGCGGCCGTGGCTTTAAGTTAGATGATGTTGTTTGAGTCTTCAGTCTTATGACTGGTTTGATGCAGCTCTCCATTCCTCCCGGTCTTGAGCTAATCGTTTCATCTCTACATTGCTACCACACCCTACATCCGAGGCAATCTGTTTAACATATTCTAACCTTGGTCTACCCCTACAGTTCTGGTCCTCAACCCTTCCTTCCATAACTAAGCTTGCTATTCCTGGGTGTCTTAGTATGTGTCTTACCAACCTATCTCTTCTCTTCATTAGCAGTCGCCAGAAACATCTCTCCTCTCCCACTCGTCTTAATACCTCTTCGTTTGTCACCCTATCTACCCATCTGATCTTCATCATTCTCCTGTAACACCACATTTCAAACGCTTCAATTCTCCTTTTTTCTGCTGCACCAATAGTCCAAGTTTCACTTCCATAGAGCGCCACGCTCCAGACAAAGGCTTTCAAAAATGACTTCCTAATACCTAAATCTATATTCGACGTCAACAAATTCCTTTTTTGTAGAAAGCCTTTCCTTGCCTGAGCCAACCTACTTTTTATATCCTCTTTGCTTCGTCCAACACTGGTTATTTTGCTTCCCAAGTAACAGAAGTCTCCTACTTCCTTCAGCTTTTCACCTGCCAATTTGATGCCCATAGAGGTTTCTGATTTATTTCGGCTGCATTCCAGTATTTTTGTTTTACATTTATTAATTTTCATCACGTATTCATCCCGGTATTTGCCTGGAGTAGAAGTGAGAAACCACGGAAAACCACTTCCATGGCTGAGGTGGGAATCGAATCGAACCTGCCTCTTCTCTGTTTTGCCTCACGAGGCTGAGTGTACCTCGTTCCTGCCCTCAGACCAGATTTTTTTTGACAGAGCCAGGAATCAAACCCGGGCCTCCGCGGTGACTGCCAAGAATGATAGCCACTACTCAACGAGGCGAACTACACACAGGAGAATGATCATGATCAGATAAAATCACAAATGAAGAGGTATTAAGGCGAGTGGGAGAGGAGAGATGTTTCCGACTATTGTTAATGAAGAGATAGACTGCAACTTATCACCCATACTTTTCAATCTTTACATTGAACAAGCAATGAAGGAAATTGTAGAAAGATTTAAAGTGGGAGTGAAGATTCAGGGAGACATAATTTCATCTTTGAGATTTGCTGATGAGAATTTGAATGAGTTTTTGAATGGTATGGAGTCCGTCTTGAGGAAAGAATACATGATGAAAATTAATAAATGTAAAACAAAAATACTGGAATGCAGCCGCAATAAATCAGAAACCTCTATGAACATCAAATTGGCAGGTGAAAAGCTGAAGGAAGTAGGAGACTTCTGTTACTTAGGAAGCAAAATAACCAGTGATGGACGAAGCAAAGAGGATATAAAAGGTTGGCTCAGGCAAGGAAAGCATTTCTACAAAAAAAAAAGGAATCTGTTGACATCGAATATAGATTTAGGTATTAGGAAGTCATTTTTGAAAGCCTTTGTCTGGAGCGTGGCGCTCTATGGAAGTGAAACTTGGACTATTGGTGCAGCAGAAACGAGGAAGAAGCTTGTAGTTTAACGTGACCGTTAATCTTGAGATCATGAGCCACGGGACCTCCGTTTTACGTGGAATCCGAACCACAGGACATGGCATTTCACTTCGAAAATCTCACATGCATTGACCGGGAATAGAACCCGGACCGCCTTGGTGAGAGGCACACAGCTAGACCGCTGAGCCACCACGCTCCTAGAAACGAGGAGAATTGAAGCATTTGAAATGTGGTGTTACAGGAGAATGATGAAGATCAGATGGGTAGATAGAGATACAAACGAAGAGGTATTAAGAAGAGTGGGAGAGGAGAGATGTTTCCGGCGACTGCTAATGAAGAGAAGAGATAGGTTAGTAGGACATATACTAAGACACCCACGAATACCAAGCTTAGTGATGGTAGGAAGTGTTGAGGACAAGAACTGTAGGGGTAGACCAAGGTTAGAACATGTTAAGCAGATATAGGGTGTGGTAGCTATGTAGAGATCACACGATTAGCCGATGAAACGATGAAACAGGAACCGTGGAGATCTGCATGGACACAATCTAAAGACTGAAGACTCAATGACTCTATGGATTGACATTATGAGGAGCACTGCAGGAAGATAGGAATCCATATACAGTTGTGTGCGTAATTGTCGGCACACGTGAATATTAAATTCCACATATGATCAGAAAGACTGCTCAATTTTTCATTATTTGGTCCACTTAAAAAGTGCGCCAATGTTTAGGTAAACATTCACTTGTGTTAATTATGTTAAATCCCACACGGACGCACCTGTTGGCGCAGGTTGGTGGTGCAGAACCGGGGCTTTTGTACAGTCTCCTGAAGTTTTAGGAATGCTTCTCCTGACATTTTAAAGTATTCGCCTGTCTAACGGTGGTACAGGGAGCGGCAAAAAGATCTGACGGTTTTTAAATCACAACAACACAAACATTTTAATTGATACGAACTCTTTTATTACTTATAACAGCAAGGTGTACATGTCAATTAATGGAAAACATGAAAGAACAATAGATTTTAACTTTTAAGATTTGAGGATAACGTCTTTCAAATGATGCCCATCTTTTGCCATGCGGCAAAAAAGATCTGACGGTTTATGTCGTTGTACGGCTGAGCGAGTCGAAGAGGACGTGTTCCATCTCGTAACACAATTTTGTTATGGGTGAGTAATTTTAGAGCTACAGGTTCAGCCTTAAAACGTACGTCTACAGGCCGTCCAAGGTCAGCCAGGACACCAGAAAATGTTGAGCGAGTGAGACAAGTTGTGGAAACCAGTCCACGGCGGCCGGCTCGTAAACAAGCTGCTGCTTTGCAAATGTCTGATCGAAGAGTGAGACGAATATTGCCTTTCGATTTGCATTTTCATCCGTATAAAATGGTTATTGTCCAGCAGTTGAAGCCTGATGACTATGCAAAGCTTCCGTGCAAGACTGGAAGAATGCATGGCAAAAGATGGGTATCATTTGAAAGACGTTATCTTCAAATCTTAAAAGTTAAAATCTATTGTTCTTTCATGTTTTCCATTAATTGACATGTACACCTTGCTTTTATAAATAATAAAAGAGTATCATTTAAAATGTGTGTGTTGTTGTGATTTAAAAACCGTCAGATCTTTTTGCCGCTCCCTGTAGTAGTAGTGCGTGGTCAGTTTTAGAGCAAGGGGCAGTCTTAAATGACACGCATACTGTGTGAGTTTCACGATCACGCGACATACAGAACCTCTCTCGGTGCTTCTCGATTACTCTGCCCTGGAAGCTGATCCTCTGCAACAATGAGAGGGAAGTGGGCCCGGGTCAAGTGACGCACACAATTTATTACAACAGGGAACTGCATTTCAATATCAATATTTGTTAGTTTCACGAGTTGAACTATCTCAACTAATACCGCAACTAAAAAGTGTACATTTTGTACATATTTTCACCCATACTTTCAGACATAAAAATGTTGTAGCCTAAGTGTAATGGGTTGTACACAAGAACTGTAGGGGATAAACCAAGGTTAGAATATGTTACATTGTAGTGTGTGTTAGCTACAGTATGTAGAGATGAAAAGATTAGCTCAGGTCAGGGAGGGGTGGAGAGCTGCGTCAAACTAGTCAAAAGACTGAAGACTCAAACACCCAACTAAAAAGGGGATGGCGGACGGGTTACACACAGCGGAGGAGTAATCTTCTATTGCTAAATGATTTCCAGTTGACTTTTTTTTAATAATTACAAATGGTATTTTGGTTTTAAAATAGCCTATATTATCATGGGATTTGCCCTCCTCCAGTGTTACCAATTGTTTTATCTGCCACATCCTCAATTTCTAGCAAGCGTCAGCATTGATTTGTTTCAGTGTCTTCCGATGATTCATAGAGGGAGTCACGCGACTTAAGTTTCGGACAATAGCACACAATAGAATGCACAAGACAAGCAGCATGCTGAATCAGAAATCAAATACAAGTTTGCATAAGTGAATTTTTGTAAGTGACTAAGTTACACTTACTTTATCGTTACTTACCAAAAATAGTAACGAAGTTCCCGTAACATTTGTATACAAAATATAATACCCGATTTAAAATAAATGCATTCTGCCAACAATGGGTCAGATGACCTCGATGTTCCTCCCATTAAGTTAGCAATAACAAACTAATTAATTAATCAACTAACCAACTAATCTGATAACAATTTGTATTGGTCAAAGCACATAGAATAAATCACATGTTACTTCAAATAATGCTTTTCTTGTCCTTTTCTGGCCGGTTTTGAGTAATTTTTAGAATTATGGACATTTACACCATTTTTTTCTGGTCGATTTTAATTAACTGTTGTACTTTTTGACGAATTGTTTTGCCATTGTGCTTTCTTGAGGATTTTGAGTAATTTTATGATTCTTTTTTGAATTTTTGATCAATTTGATTTTTTGTCGATTATGCGTTTTTTTACTTTTGAAAATTTCTGTACTTTTAGACTAATTTTGTTGCGTTTTTGAGTATTTTTTTTTTTTGCCTTTGGAGTCGATTTGAACGAAATAATGATTTCAGCAATATGGACGAACATATTTTCTTGAAGATGACCTGGGTTCGATTCCTGGTTCTGTCGTGATTTCTAATCCAATTTCTTCAGGCCTTAACTTAAGGTGAGATGAGTGGAGGGTTCGTATCCTACTCTGTGGTCTCGCAAAAGTGTAAATTCAGATCACCTTCGACGAAGTAACTTTCCCACCTTAGTTACGACCCTCTGCTTGTCCCATTCGAATAAACCGCTACTGACCAGCCGTATGACCGTATGTCATATGAGTAATATTCTTTCATTTGAAGGCCTGGCACATCATGGTCATTTAGCCCCGTGTGCTTGAGTGTGTGTGGAATTTGTCTGATAACGTTATTTTGGTGCATGTATTTGTGTCCCTGAAATTCATGTGAGGATTGCGAATGAGGCGGCCGTGGCCTTAAGATAACGCTCAAGATAAACGAAACATGCATCAGTTGCACATCCTGATGTTCAGGCATAAAATTCACGTTGCTCCTAATTGCGATGTGATTGACGCATTACGGTGCAACAAAATCCGTTCTTAAGGTGAGTTGTGCAATAAATAATACGGGGTATCCATTTTTAAAACTCATAAGTTTATGTTCAACATCATATTTGCTTACGTATTTGATTGGCCCTTACTATCTAGTTTAACGTGCCCCTTCCCTGCCTTCATGCCTGTGAAAATCGTTTTTCAATATCTTGGTTGTTTCAGATATATTATTTGCGGTTTAAGTGGGCTGCCCCGAATAAAACTTCGATACTACAGTATTTACAAATTATTAAACTACAGTAGTTTTTAATTTATCTGTGTAACGAGTCAGGTATTTTTAACCAATTAGGCTATTGTTTATGCTAGTCTATTGCAATTCTATAATTGTTGCATTTTTTAAGCGTGAAAGCCCTTTTAAATCGTTAATCTGTACCGTATCGGGCTTTTGTAATGATTGCTTTCTAGACGGTTTCGTTAATAGACATTACTATTAAAAATTAGTTTATGTAATGACATTTTGTAATTTGTTGAGATAATTACATAAACATTTCAATTTAACAGTGTTCCTTTTGGTTTTTGGTTTACTTGTCTTACAAGTTAGATGATTAACGGGATTTCCTGTACTGTGTCCACTTCACTTAACTCTACGATAAAATTACTGTAGGCTACAAATTAATCATGTAATAAAAATGGGTCCACTTGGAAATTCTTGATTTCTGGCACTAGGAATTTAATCGTGATTCCCCGCCCAATCTAATTGGACACGCTCGTGTGGACTAATTGAACAAGTTTACACGAATACATATTTTGGTAATCCAACTCTATATTTTAACTAATCTAAATTTGTATATGGAAACTGTGATAATAGATTCTGTTGACTTCTCTGTTCCACCCGTTAAAACAACAACAACAAAATCATCTCCATCACTGATTAAGTAAAAGAAATCATCCAAAGAAAGAAAAGAAAAGCCAACAAAAATACGTACCTCCATTTGGGCAGTCCTAGGTGCCACCAGCATTCCAGATAAATACATGCAAAACGAATGATGATCACATGGAAAAGGCAAGACAACAACGAAAATACCATGCTTGTCCTACTAAAATATCTTACATTGAAGCGGTGTTGAAGAGTACTGCTACCTTGCCACATGGTTAAGAGCAAAGAATAGATAATGCAGCGTGTACACTATTACTCTCGGAGTATATAAAATATTATGTGAAGGAAATTATATTATTCAAAAAAACAAATGAAACACGGCAACTCAACAACACAGAATGAAAGCGTCAGGAAAAAGCCACACACAAAATAAATAGTGCTATAACTCTTTGTCGTTCCTCTTTTATTTTTGGCGCTCTTTTTTTTATGATTACTCACTACAGATGGAGTACCACACAGGAAGCAAAACAATAGACACGCGCACACGATGCCTCTTTTAGAGATAAAAAAAACTATACAACACGCTATTCAGTTTTTTTTTACTTTGTAAAAAACACATTTGAAGAATTTTCGACTCTCTTGGAAACCCGCACTCGAATGAATTGCACACGCCCTCAATAATAACAATAAAAACAAGCGAAGGACTTACACTACTACGAGTTGCAACAAACACACCATTCAAAGTCAGACTGCGTGCATGACTGCCTCCCTCCCTCCCCCTTTCCCCTACCCTAGCGGCCCGTTCCACTACTAGCAGTTGCTAGGCAACCAAGCCACAATCAAACCGCCCTGCGTCGCGCGCGCGGCCAGTGAGTCTCAACCGCAAAGATGTGATACTAGTCTAAACAAACCCTACTCTTTATACGACGTATAGTATTTACCAGGCGCGGCTGGTGATTAAAGGCTCTTAGGCGGAGCCTCTCTTGAAAGATTCTATAAATATACATATTTAATTGAGGAATTTATAATTTATATTGATTGGAAACATTTATAAATTTTACTCAATCCATTCAGTCACGAGTAAATATATTTGGAACTGTTGATAAAGAATGTTTTTCAAATAGGTAGTAGCGCCGTTAGGCTGCGCCTTAAGTGCCCTATTACTTCCTATGTAACAGGGATGGGGGCGTGGTTATGAAAGCTCCATTGGTTTCCATTGTATCGCTGAAGGCTCAGTCGACTACAGCCTAAGGCAGGCTTGCCAACGACGACAGGATGTTCTTATTCTGTGGAATGCATTTAAAGTTGCTCATGGAGACACAAACCACTCTCATGAATGTTTATGCTTTCCCTCTTTCACTCTCCTAGGATTATTAATTGATAAGTTACCAAAAACAGTTAGATGACTAATAAGTGATATTCATTATTGAGAACTCAAATGGTATCCCTTAAAGTATAGTAACTAAAATATTTTCACCAGATAGTACCATGAGGTGGCAAGGGGTAGCAGAACCATCTACCGAGTCTTAAGAGAAGTATTCTGTTTAAAATCTGCGCCGATCTGCGATTGCTTGGTAGTGTACAACCGTGAAACAGACTCCTCTGATTGGGACTGATTAAAATGGGTAGTAGGTTAAATTAGAAAAGGAATGCATTGCCTCTTCCTGAATTTCGAAACTAGGTAAGTAAATTCATTTTATTTAGAAAAAGAATGCTCCATAATATAACATAATGGTGCCAATCTGTTTGACAACAAGAGTTCTGTTTCGACCTCCCCCAACTTTCACCGTGAAATTAAAAATTAAAAATCGTATAATGCGTTATACCAGCATTCGGCACTACGTGCGAGCCTTCCCCAGCTCCAACACCACGAGCCGCGTCTGGTATTTACAATCATGAATTGATAGGTTAAGTAAGTCAAGAAGTGCCTATGTTTCGGGGAAACAAAATACTATGGTTGTAATAATGCGAGGCACAAACTTATTTTTCTATTAGTTCCATCCCTTAAATTATAAGATATGAAGATGTCTGTTCTTGACCGAAATTAATGTTTTTCAGTCAGTCAAAACGATTGTACCCAATTGTGAAGGTGTTTTCTAAACATGAAGAAAAAATACACCAGATTAATAAATTAATTAATTTGGATGACCACTTTCCATCGTCAAGCGATTATCATCAGATCCTATACACTTGGGCCGTGGTATTTGTACGTCAGTTATTATACTGCAAACCTGCGCAACTTGTCACTCGAAGGTAGAGATCGGGCCATTTAGGAAGACGGCTGGTGAGGGGAAATGTGCGAGTGAGAAAGCTGAACCGTGGGAGTGAGAATGCTGACTTCCCCTTCTCGCTCGGTGTTGTGGCGACGTACAGTCCACCCGAAATTTTTGTCATAGCGGACGTGTAACTCCGCAGATTTTCAGTTAGTGGAATCCCTTCCAGCTGTAAATTACAGACATACCTAGACGAAATATATTTATTTAGAAGCGTTACAGATGGTAGATAGATTAAGGAGTTAGAACATAATTTAACCACTTATTCTAGTATCTGTCAAAATATTTTTCGTGTATCAAGTTGCATAGCCAATGGTTTAAATTATAATTAGATGTAGAATTAACTTTACGACGCTGTAGATGTATAGTGTATAATATGGTTTGGCATAACAGCAGGCTTCGGGAGTCAATAATAATATTAATAATAATTTCTTTTCTTACTAGGCGAGAAAGCATCGTTTGACTATATGAACGTATGTTTCTAGCTCCTTAATGCCAAGATGATGTTTTCTCTCTTGTAAAAGAAGAAAATAATGTGACTTAACGATATAATGGTATTATGTACCGGTATGTAAATATACATCGATATAATGATTCTCGAGTACAGAAATAAAATATAATTCATAAAAAAACACAATAAAGGATCTACATATTCTGAGTAAAAGGCAGCGTGCACGTCTAAACAGCTGAGTATAAACTTATGCACCGAAGTGTCCTTGCAACACGAGCTCTGGAACAAGGAGGATATATGGGTAGAGCTGCAACTTAATGCAAAATTTTGACCCCAACCTATTGCTCGACGCAAATAGTTCCAACTGACAATATGAGATGACGTGACGATGTACTCTCGAGCGCGATCCGTCCCCGACCTGGCCTACTCGCTCCTCTCCCCTCCCGGCCCGTACCGACCCTTCCCTTTCCCCTACTCTATCCCCCACCACTACTTTATATTCCTTTCTTTCTTTCATATTTTAGTAACTGGTCTAATAATAGGCGATTTCTTCCCCCTGTGATATCAGGTAGAGAAGAAAACATAGGCTCTATCAGAATAGTTGTGGATGTTTCCACAAAGCACATAGCATGACATAGGCCTACCCCACAGATATGTACAAATAGAAAGAGTAGGCTATTAAAAATGAATGGTAAGACATAATTACAGCTGCACATATTATACACCAGTATTATTTAATTGTCCGTGCTGTACTTCCTATCAATCGAATTAAGAAATATCACGTTTGAATTACGGGAAGCGTTGGCAGCCACCAGCTCTTACTTGGAATTATATCGATAGTATCTGATATCGTTTTCGAGCGCAGTGTATCGACTGAAATCGATGTGTGATTCAATATAATTCAATTTCTTCGTATAATATTGTTCGAAACCGATTGTATTCCTTTCTAAGCACTGCAATATGTATTTACTATTGATATATATTCAAATATTAATTAAATATACAACATTAACAAGAATACTCACCAATTTTCCGATTTTGCTGCCATCTATAGAAGTACAACTCAACTACATCGTCGTACGCCATGACTGCTGGCGTTTTTAACGTTGTCAGCAGGTACTACTACAAGGCAAGCTAGCGTTGGTACCAAAACACCCTATAAAGTTTCACCCGGTCGCTCTGGAAAGCGGGACTACGCTGCGCTGAATCGTCGTAAGTGCGCAAGCGCGGCCATACTCCTTCCTAGCTGGTCGGATCTCTAAATATCCACTAACAATATCTGAGTAGCTATTTATGTTAATTGACAGTAACTGTGTACAATCTTGAATCGATAGAATCCACTTTAAAGTGTTGCCTTGTTCAGAAGGGGATCGGTACAGTAAACCACCTTCAAATATTGACATATTAAATAATTCGTATCTCAGGTCCTAATACTGTATATGTACAGCAATGAAACCTTCTAAATAAAGCATCCTATATATTTACTACTAAGCACATAGCATTATCAAACTTCCTAATTAATTATTCAAAATGGCGGCTGTTTGCGTGTCGGTGCGCTGCGGTTTATTGATGATGATGATAATCGTTGTTTTAAGGGGCCTAACATCTAGGTTATCGGCCCCTAATGGTGTGGGTGATCGTGAAGACGAAAATGAAATATAAACTATAACTAAAACTAACTACGAACTTATATACAAAAGAAGAAATGGAAAACAAAAGGAGAATAAGGCAAATAAAGGACAGGAGGAAAAGAAATGCCCTCAACCCTCGAAGAATGCGGATTGAGGGACTTGGAATGAAGGAGAGCCATGAAAGGCAGATAGGAAAGTGAAAGAAGAGAGGGTCCCCCCACAGGTAATGGACAAAAGGGGGAAACCGGACCCAGCTCAGGAATCCCTCGGGGTCGCCAACTCCCAAACTCACCAGCCGTGAGCCCCTGAGGCTGTAGCACTATCCAGGTTGCACCAAAAGTGGTGGGGCTACATACACCCTGCCTCCTTGAGGGCCTCGAGCAGAAGGCAGGAGAAAACATGAAAAGAAAAAGAAGGCTGACCCCTCGCAGAAGGAGGGTATCAGAAAAGATGAGACAACATCAATTAAGACGGGAAAGGAAGAGACTCCCTAGGCCTCGGATACCCTAATACCGTCGGGGTCGGAAGAGAACAAGAGGAGGTGACCAAGTGAGGTCGACAGGAAAGAAGACGGACAGGAGCCAGGCACATGTAAGTGGAAGCAATGCCGGACATGGCTGGGCCCCGTGGTCGCCAACGTACGTCTCACAAGATGTCAGCCCCTAGGGGGACTGCGGTTTATTCATAGCTGGACCATTTATCAATATATTCGTGTTCTGCTTTTTTAATGTAATGTTAAAAGTAACAGTACATCCAGAATTATATGTTCAGAATTAGTATTTTTAATTTTGCGTTACTAAAAATTTGCATATTTTGGTCAATTTGTGGGATGTAAATCATTTTTATTCCAATAATTATCAACCCTAGGAACATGAGTTTGGTCAGTTTTTGTAGCATCTAACTCTTGGAAGAGTGTGGGAGAGTGACTTTGATTTAGAAGGATTAAAGAGTCCTCTAGAAGATTCCGGTAGAAGCAGGAAGAGAAGAAAAGATGTAAACACCTGGGATAAAACAAAACGTAAGCAAGCAAGAAACAGTTCAAGTGCTGACCCTGCATCTTGTATCGCTTGTAATCATGCTGGAAGACCGAACTATACATGCAAGGTAGGATTGTTGAGTCAATAAGACATCGCTCATTTCCGTGACAAACTGTATGACAACAAATCAAAAGTAGAGCAAGATAACTTCCTTTTAAAATATATTGTAACAAAAGAACCAAAATCACATCGACCACGAAATGTAGGCAATCCCCGTGCTAGGTTATTAACACAATATTTTATACGGAGGAAAGCCGGCCAGATTATACGAGTTTGTGCCCAATCTTCCTGTTCGGTAACAGGAATGAGTAGATTCAGATTGAATCGTTTATCTAAGAACTTCAATGCTACAGGTGAACAATGTAAAGAGAACAGGGGCGGTGGTCGTATTAAAGCCAAAGACATGGAAACTGAGGTTTCAATTGTTAATTTCATTAAGACATTGAAGTGCAGAGAAAGCCATTATGGGAGGGCAAAGAGCGTACGAGTTTACATGGACCCAACACTTTCCGTCAAGAAGATTTGGCGATTGTGGAGAGAGGCCAGGGTAAGTGCTTCAAAATCAGTCGCATCTTACAGCAAATTTCATAGAATTTTCCAAACACGATTCAATATCGGGTTTGGGCACCCGAAAACCGACACATGTCCATACTGTGAAGAATTACAAATCAAGATACAAAATAATTCTACATCACTGCACAAATTACGAGCCAAAAAAACTTAATAAAATTTTGAAGCGAGAGAAGATAATATTCTGAAAGTAGCATTTGACATGCAACAGAACCAGCCCCTTCCCATGATTAGAATTTCCGAGACTTTTATGCTCGACAGCTTTGGTTGTACAACCTAACTTTTATAATTAATGAAAACGTCCAAAATGTGGAAAACACATTCATATATTATTGGACAGAAGGTCAGTGTGGAAGAGGATTGAACGAAGTTGCATCAGCCTTGCATAACTTCCAACACTGTCTTGAAGAGAGGGTTCGTCAAGAAGCAAAACCAGAAAACATTGAGACTGTTCTCAGACTCGGCCACAAGTCAAAACAAGAATTCGACCATCATGGGCTTCTTGCTAGATTATGTAAACAAAAGTGACATTTATAATAAAGTGGAACACATTATTTCCTATCGAAGGACACAGTTTTTTGCCTCCGGACCGAGTGTTTGGAAGAATCGAAAAAGTGTACAGAACTCGTGAAAAACTATTAGAGCCACAATATTATCATGCTATTCTGGAAAACCATGGAGCTGTTAATCTTTTAAAGAGAGATTGGCGGCTACTTGATTTTAAAAGGAGCGCGAATAATATAATGAAAACTAAGCTCCCATTCTTGATGAGGGAGCAGCGTGTTCTTCTGTACAAAAAAGGAAAGAAAGAAGTATTTTGCCAAGAATACCTACAATGGAGACTTCAATGAATACGAAGTGTTAAAGAAGAAATTAGTCCATTCTTGGAGGAACTCATACAGATTGGTCCATGTAGTAGAGGAATGCAATAAAATATCTTCAGAGAAGAAGAAGGATGTTGCAGCACTTCTGAAGTTTGTTTCTCTGTCCGAACAAGGACAGTTGTACAACAATAAAGCTCAGAAGAACTTCGGTGATGATGCAGATCTGGTTGATGACACAGAAATACACTATGCTGAAGAAGAGACATTTGTGTAGTACAAAGTTAAGGCTGTGCAAGTGCGTTTGTTCTTGGAATTTATTTGCTATATATTTGTATTTTTTTAATGGCAGGTATTGGACAATTTAGTAACTTTTTTCTGTTCCTCATTGATTTTCAAGAGAAGTTTGAGCAATCTAGAATAAATCACTAAAATCCCATTGCTTTACGTGCTTGCTTCCGATCTACCACATGTGTAACTTAGCATGTGCAAGTAGATGTTTTATTCCAGAACTCACTAAGTCTGTAGTCCTTTTCCAGAATTGACCTAAGTCAAGTGACCTAGTTTACGTTTGGAAAAAAATTGGCATGTTAACGTTAATAACTTCAAAATAGGGTTTTGGTTCGTTATCACTGTTCTTCATATTAATTTGAAAAACGTCTCTTGACTTCATAATGAAGTAATATTGCCAAAGTAGGCTCCGGTTCAAAAAATGTCTGTCCTGAAAAATCATCATTTTTGACTTAGTGAGTTTCGGAAACGAGGTCTTCAATTCCAGACGAATGCTGGGACGGTGCCTCTGATAGACCAGTCCTTAACTATCCTTGGAGGAAAAGACTTTCAAGAAGAGTCGACCCCGTAAAATAAATACTGTACAGTAAAAATATTGTTTTATTATTTTCGATCCGGATAAACCGGAGATCCGGAAGGAGGGCCGCATAAACGAGGTTCTTGTATACTTGTTTCCCGCCTAATGTAATTGGGCACTGGAAATCTTTCCTTAATAATAATAATAATAATAATAATAATAATAATAATAATTACTTGTAACACTCCCATAAAAATTTCTCAACTTGACGGCCACCAACCTCGATACAAGATTTGGTATGACCACGCCACCTCCGGACTAACACAGCATTGTTCGTCTGTGTGTTCACTGGCTACCTGTGTTATAGGCTAGTCATTGCATTTACTGTATATATCTATCTATCTATCTATCTATCTATCTATCTAACGTATGGCTTTTAGTGCCGGGAGTGTCCGAGGACATGTTCGGCTCGCCTGAGTCTCTAGCTGCTTCCAGCGGACACCCTTAGGGTGAGCTACAAGTGTCGTTCATATTCAAGTAGTTCCAAGTTTCGCTACCAGATATCAGTGATACCTAGTGGTGAACTTTGATAGACCGTTCCGATGAAATCTAACCTAACCATTTAGCTTCACACAAGTTTATGTCTGTGGAAGGATCTTTTGTATGGCATACATCTATGACATGGGACGGCCGGATTTAATTCCCCTCCGAAGGAAGGCATACTGAAGGAATTTTAACGCTCTTAAAAAATCCGACGACTTCGGCCGCGTTTGAACCCGCTATCTTGGGCACAGCAGTTCAGCATGCTACCAGCTACGCCACCGAAGCCAGTCCTAATAAGCAACACACATAAATAACGGCTGAAGTCGTGTTACCCACGTTTACGTCCATAGCACCTTTGGAGACCACATATCAATGTGGCTGGCTGCGTGGCTCAGCGGTAACGTTCTCGCTTGCTGGGCCCAAGGTTGCAGGTTCGTATCCTGGCGCAGTCAGCTGGCATTTGAGGGTGCGCAAATGCGAGGGAGCCGTGTCAGTAGATTTACTGGCACGTTAAAGATCCCCTTCGGGGAAAAATTCCGGCACACCGGCGTCTCTAAAAGCCTGAAAAGTTAAAAGGGACGTAAAACCAATAACATTATTATTATTACATATCAATGTGCTCAGTATGGCGGCCGTTTAACACGCTCTAACAGAAACACTCTGTATATAGAGAGAGTCTTCTTTCCTGTCGACCTCACTTGGTCAACTCTTGTTCTCTTCCGACCCCGTCGGTATTAGGGTATCCGAGGCCTAGGGAGTCTCTTCCTTTCCCGCCTTAACTGGCCCTTGTCTCATCTTTTCTGATTCCCTCCTTCTGCGAGGGGCCAGCCTTCTTTTTCTTTTCATGTTCTCTCCTGCCTTCTGCTCAAGGCCCTCAAGGAGGCCGGGTGTGTGTAGCCCCTCCACTTTTGGTGCACCCTAGATAATGCTACACCCTCAGAGGCTCACGGCTGGTGAGTTCGGGAGTTGGCGACCTCGAGGGATTCCTGAGCTGGGTCCGTTTTCCCCTTTTGTCCCTTGGCTTTGGGGTGGACCTTCTCCTCTTTCACTTTCCTATCTGCCTTTCATGGCTCTCCTTCCTTCCAAGTCCCTCAATCCACATTCTTCGAGGGTTGAGGGCATTTCTTTTCCTCCTGTCCTTTATTTGCCTTATTCTCCTTTAGTTTTCCATTTCTTCTTCTAGTATGTAGGTTGGTAGTTAGTTTTAGTTTTAAGTTTGCATTTCTTTTTCATCTTCACGATCACCCAAACCATCAGGGGCCGATAACCTAGATGTTAGGCCCCTTAAAACAACAATTATCATCATCATCATCATATAGAGAGATTTGTTGCCAACACTGTTTGACGGAGAAGTTCCCTCCTGAAGCAGAAGACAGCAGCAGGCATGCAGCACGCGTAGACACGCTAAATCAGCTTAGCTCTTAGCATCATCACACATGAACGACGTGAAATGTTTGCTTGTATCTCGTAACAGCTGCTGGGCCAATATCAAAGAGATTGCACGAGCTGTGTAATACGCACAAGACCAGTCAAACATGATACAGATTGCTCTTGCTCAGGAAGTGTTTACTGGTGTACTGCAGGGCCAAGATTGGGGAGTAACACAGATACTAACCGTTAGACTACTAATTGTAGTCGTTACCTTTAACCGTAACCTGTAACTGTTTTAACCGTTACTTGCAAGTTACTTTAAACCAGGGGCGGCTCCTGACTAAAAATTTTATGGTGGGCCAGATGATATTATAGTTGTTCATTTTATTTTAAACATTGTTTTATATATGACATTGAAAAAAAATGAAATGAAAATCCACAGCCTGCTTCCAGTCTCCGACCGGGTCAGGAATGGAATGAATGAAGCCCCCATCTAGCGGCGAGGATATGAACTGTGCCGGCTGCCGAGGCCTGACGCACTCCTCTGGGGCAATGATTAAATGAATGAGAGATGAAATGAAATGATAGTGGAGAGTGTTGCTGGAATGAAATGTTGACAGGGAAAACCGGAGTACCCGGAGAAAAACCTGACTGCCTCCGTTTTGTCCAGCACAGATCTCACATGGAGTGACCGGGATTTGAACCACGGACCCAGCTGTGAGAGGCCGGCGTGCTGCCGCCTAAGCCACGGAGGCTTCTTATATGACATTTACTGTTGCCAATATTCCCATTATCATAATCCCACACAACACAACATTTGAAACAAATATTAATAACTGTACTCACCTAGCTCCTTATTTGTAAATACAGGCTAAAATGTCCTTAGTTTTGATCCATCTTGGAACGTTATTATAACATATTTTGGTTGACGAGGTCCTAATCTTTTAATTTAAAATTTTGTGTTCAGAGGTAAAGACGAAACTGGATTATTTAATAAATATTCCACTTCATTCATTTCCGTATGTCGCACACACTCAGCAAATTAAATTACTACCACAGAAGTTAAAAACTTATTCACAGACCTCACTAACACTTGGACTGTACTTGGACACCAGACTGAAAATGTATATAAATAGTTATGTTTGTGTTTCAACAGGCTGTGAACAATGGCTATTAGTGGTCCACCTGCGCATGGCATGGGGTAAACCGATCCCCCTAAGCCAGTTTCAAACAGAGACAGAGATATCTTCTCTTTCATTCTAGAGCAATGTTACGGGCCAATTCTCCAGGCCCTTGAGAATACACGGAAAGCCTTTCATAGCCCACAAGAATTCGCGTGCAAGACAGTGCTATGTTCACAGTTTGGTCACCCGGCCCATTGCTCCATATACTTAACATGGAAGGTTCTGTGCAGTGGCCCTCGCTAGTACAATACACCGTACGAGACTGTCAGGAACTTAAGCTAGGGATGAGTTATGTATACTGAATTCTTTCTAGGGATTCTAGAAGGGAAAACCACTTATTTTATGTAGAATATCTGTAATTTAAACTAATTTTATAAGACATTAATAAAACAAATTTCGTGCAGTACGGCCTAACAGCCCTTAATGTCGCACCGTCCCTGCTTTAAACTGTTACTTGAGATCGTTACTTTCAACTGTTGCCTGTAACAATTACTTTAAACCGTTACTTGTAATCGTTACCTTCAACAGTAACCTGTAACTGTTTTTACCCGTTACTTATAACTAGGGCCCGAATGTTGATGCCATAAAAAAGTTTTAAAAATGCACTTAAAATTTTCAAAAATGACTGTAGTAAATGACCCAAAATTTCGATAAATGCAATATAAAATGGAGAAAATTATCTTATAATAATAAACTCGCCAATAATTCAAAAATGACACCTTCAGCTCAAACTGAAATGTCAATCAAAATAGGTTTCTAGCACTTAACAAAAGGTTTATGTTCACTTTAGTCTCGGTTGCACTGCACTACAAATGTCACTCTGATGTCAATGTAATTGATCTGCGGTTATCAGCCAACAAGTTTTTATATCTCGAAATGCTTTCAACATCAACTGATGTGATCGGAGCGTACTTGAAGTGAGGAAGTTCGTATATTGCTAACTCTGAGAGACGTAACTCCCTCATATAAAGCTCTGACATGAGTAAATTGGGAGAAAATTACCTTAAAAGGCCGATTTCTTTAAAATATGACCAAAAAATCTACCAAACTTAAAAATATGCTCTTAAAATGGAAAAACAGCAAAAATGCAAAAAGATGCAAAATAAAAACAAGATGTTCAGTAAAGAACATATAGCCTACTTTCTCCTAAATGTATGAGTATAGTTATAACTCGTTATTATCAAAGAGTATAATAGAATCATTTCTTGGTTGAAGACCTTAGAAACTATTTACCTCTACCAAACGCCACAACCTAGATAAAAACTGCTAACATCATTGAAGAAAGAAAGAAAGAAAGAAAGAAAGAAAGATAAGAAATATCTCAAGAATGTTATGGATCTGGAGACATAATCGACCGGACTGGCTGCGTGGTTCAGCGGTAACGTTCTCGCTTGCTGGGCCGTAGGTTGCAGGTTCGTATCCTGGCGCAGTCAGCTGGCATTTGAGGGTGCACAAATGCGAGGGAGCCGTGTCAGTACATTTACTGGCACGTTAAAGATCCCCTTCGGGCCGAAATTCCGGCATCCCGGCGTCTCTAAAAGCAGCAGTAGTTAAAAGGGACGTAAAACCAATAACATTATTATTATTATTATTACATAATCGACCTGCCGTGGGCAACATCCAACTTTGAGTTGAGGCATGTCTTTACACGTCTGGTTGTGCATGGCTTTCACAACCCTAATTGAATTAACAAATCTTTCCATGACCCTACAGAGACGTGTGTATACAAACTATGTGGATATTTTCGATTGCTATTTGCCTGAAATAAAAGTATTAATTAATAACCTGAACTAGCACCAACGGCTAGAATTCAGTTACTATGTGAAATCGTTTTGTTCTTTACTTCAAATAACATTTTCAAATAACGCACAATAGGCTGTTACAAACTCTTTAAAATAAAAAGTAAAAATGTATCGTAGTAACATCTTGTCAGTCTTCAAATTCGATGCGCATAGAATGACAATGGTATAGTAATCAATGGAGTCCCACGTAGACCAGTCGTGACATCTAGTGGAGAAGTATCGAACAATATAATCCTAACAGGGCGAGTGCATTCTAGCGGCCATAAGAAGAAACTTTTCAATAAGATCTGGTCGGCGTGCAGTTACCTTTTTGGCTCCTAGATGTCTCGAGCAAATCTGCTGGCGAATTATGTTTTAATTAAATATATATTTTCCACCATAATATGCACAATATAACGCTTAATTTTAAAACGTCTGAGTCATTACAAAACAATAAATATATAAAATTTCAAGCAAAAAAAAACTAACTCTGATGGGATTTGATCCATAGGCATATGAGTGATAGGCCAACGCTTTACCACGGAGCCAATTGTGCCAACGAACATATTTCTATATAAAATGACTTACATAGAACTTGTTAACAAATAATGATTTATACTAAACGATTTCATCAGTGGAGTATATTATTTATATATAAAGCATTTCATACAAAGTTTATTTATTTTGTATCAGTACGTTATATTGCATGCAATACTCAAATTAGTGAAATATAAGTCAGGCACAAGATATCCGCTGCCATCTTGTCAAATAACCGAGACGACTCAGCTTTTTAAAATCACATCTGCACTATAGTATTACAAAATAAACTTTTAATTTCGAACGTGCCTCTTCCTTTAGAACAGTTAAAACGATTCTCGGCTCAATAATCGGAACTGGTGGGTCCCATGATATGGATTATAAAGTTTGCATAATTCGCACGGCCGCCATCCTGAAATGGTATGGCGGATGACCTTGTAGTTTGGTCACAAGACGCGTCCTAAATGAAGGTATGTTGTTACCAAATTTGGTAGATATCGGATGATTTGGTTAGTCGTTATTTGATTTTACGTTTTGACCGTTTGAGTGGCCACCATTCAGTTTTGGTAAAGATGGCGGCGATATAAAACATGACACTGAGGTGCCCTTTGCTTGTTCTACCTCTGTACCAAATTTCGTTCAATTCGGTTTCACCGTGTTCGAATTGATAGGGGGGACAGACATTCAGAGTACACACACACTCTCACACACACACACACACACAGACACACATTTTTTGGCGCTGTAGTGATCTCATAAGTCTACTTTCATTTTTTGAAAAAATCGAAAGTAGGCTAATGACTGTAATAAATGACCTCAAATTTCGAAAAATGCACTATAAAATGGAGAAAATGATCTTATAATAATAAACTCACCAATATTTCAAAAATTCAACATAACCAGGGCCCGGATGTTGATGACATGTCATCTTTTTACTGAGCTGTCTAAAACAATGACATATTTGAAGACGGGATGGCCCGTTCGAAATTTCTGTTTCAGACAGCTCAGTAAAAAGGTGACATGCCATCAACATCCGGGCCCTGGTTATAACTGTTACCTGTAACAATTACTTGTAATCGTTACTTTTAATCTTTACTTTTAACAGTTACCTGAAACAATTACTCTAAACCGTTACTTGTAATCGTTACTTTTAACAGTAGCGAAAATGCTCGTTACTTTTTCAAGATAGAGCAATTCAGGGATTATTCTAGCTGCATTTAAGAGGCAGAAACTAAACAGTGGTGAATAACCTTTAAACAAAGCGGGTCCGACCGATTTATTTTTGGACGACTTTAGTTGGGAAGTGTTTTATTAAGACGTGTATAATTAATTCATCTAATTTATTTCAGGCACTGGGAAATTAATTGTAATTCCCCGCCAAATCTAATTGGACACACTCGTGTTGACCGACTGAAAAGCTCCTTAGTAGGGCTGGTACCAATTTTGGAAAAAAGAAACAAGAACTTTTATATAAAGTAAACAATACGTCCCTTTGTCGATTGTAACTGACATGTAATTAATTTTAAGAAGTAATTTACCAACACTAGTGAGCTACCGCGGTCAGTTATACTGAATACGATTATTATTATTATTATGTTTTTAATAATCGTTTCGGTCTTCAAATGGACCACGCTATTTCAACTGCCTTTTCCCTCTTTCTTTCACATTGGCCCAGTATTAGCGCATTCTTCTTCGGTGAGCTTCCTTTCGTTCTTCGGTTCACTTCTTGTCCGTTTTCAATATAGGTTTTGGCTGAAAACTCTGTATCTCCCCAAGTTTCTTCTTCAAAGAGTCACGTTCCAACATGTCCTCATGTAATATCCCCAGTTCTTGTAGGTCCTTTTCCACCTCTGTAAACCAGATCCCTTTGGTTTTCTTTCCCACAAAGTAGGCACAAATTCGATTGGACAATCTTCCAGAGTTCATTCGTGTTAAATTGGCCATAACAGGAGAGTCTTCTTTTGCGAATGGTGTCCGTTATTTTCTCCAGATGTAGGTAAAGTTCATCGTTGTGTCGTCTTCTATACTCTCCTCGTTCCTTGACCGGACCAAAGATCTTTCTCAGAATCTTCCTCTCTTTGGTTTCGAGTCGTTCTGCCAGGCCTTTCTTATTCATCGCCAGGCATTCTGATGCATATAACGCCTCCGGGCGAATAACGGTAACGTAGTGCCTCAGTTTGGCCTTGAAGGACATTGATCGTGTTTTGTAAATGTCTTTGGTTAAATGGTAAGCCATATCCATTTTGTTAATCCGTGCCACGAAAGCTTCCTTTTCACGAATGTTGGGCTCAATCCATTCACCCAGGTATTTGAATTTCTCTACCTGTGTTATTTGTCGTCCATTTACCATAAGTTCTATGGGTTCTGACTTGATGTTCGTTATAAACTGCGTTATCTCTAGAGACGAGAATTATAGGCACTAAAAACAGTTAAAATAGGCAGGCATATAGGCTCTTAAAATAGCCAAAATAGGCATGTAAATAGGCACTAACGTGTAAAATAGGCAACAAAATAGGCATGAAAAAATTTCTTATAATTTAATCTCTCTCTGTGGTTAACAGCCGTGAGGCTGGTTGGCAGCAGCTCGCCAGTCTTCCCGTCTCTCAGTCTTCCTCTTCAGTTCACAGTATGAGCCACAACCCATATCTCTCAGTATTTGACTCATGTACTCCAGTCTGGGTCTTCCTCTACAATTCTTGCCGTCTACTGTTCCCTCGATTATAAGCTTAATCAGTCCATTGTGTCGCAGTATGTGGCCCACGAGGTGATTCCTTCTTCTTTTTAAATATTTAAGGAAGCATCTTCTCTCTCCCACTCTTCTAAAGACTTCCTCATTTGTGACCATTTCTTTCCAACTGATTTTCATAATCCTTCTATAGCACCAGGTTTCAAATGCTAGTAGTCTTTTCCTCTCTGTCTCTCCGATTGTCCAAGATTCGCTGCCATATAGCGCGACGCTCCATACATAGGTCTTCAACATTTGTTTCCTCACATCAAGACTTATGTTCCTTGCAGTAAATAGGTTCTTCTTTTTATAGAAAGCGTTCTTGGCTTGGGCAATCCTACTTAATATCTCTCTGCTGCTTCTTCCATCATTCGTTATTTTACTTCCCAGATAATTAAACTCATTAACTTCTTGTATCTTTTCATTTCTTAACTGTATTGATGTCTGGTTTTCGCCATGTCTACTGCAGACCAAAATTTTTGTTTTATTTGTATTTATTCTCATATTAAATTCTTCCTCCATTATTTTGTCCATCTTGCTCAGGATCTTTTGTAAGTCTTCTTCACTTTCTGCAATTAGCGCTATGTCATCAGCAAACCTTATCATGTCAACTTTTTCTCCATGAATATTCACTCCTGTGGCAAATGTTTCTCTTACTTGGTCGATCGCCTTTTGTACATATATATTGAATAGGTATGGGGAAAGGGAACAACCCTGCCGTACACCCTTTCTGATGTGTGCTGTTTCTTCCTTGCTACCACAACAAACTATTCCAACTTCTTGCTAATAGATATTGTAGATGAGTCTTCTGTCTCTAAAGTTGATACCTGTTTGATGAAGAATGCTGAATAGAACATTCCAGTTCACATTGTCAAACGCCTTTTCAAGGTCGACGAACGCTAAGAAGGTAGGTTTGCCTTTCTTCATCTGCTTCTCTATCACTTGCCTCAATGCTAAGATTGCTTCTCTTGTTCCTACTCCTTTCCTAAAACCAAATTGATCATCATACAGGTTTTCATCGATTTGTTTTTCTATTCTCTTCATAATAATTCTGGTGACTATTTTTGATGCATGACACACCAGACTCAATGTTCTGTATTGTTTACATGACCTTGCATTTGATTTTTTAGGTATAGGTACTATTATGCATTTCACAAAGTCTTCAGGCAATTCTCCAGTCTTGTAAATAGTACATATTAAGTTGTACAGTTCCTTTTTTAACTTGTCACCTGATTGTTTCAATAGTTCTCCTGGTATGTTATCAACTCCAAGAGCTTTCTTTCCTTTGAGGTCCTGCAACGCCTTCTCAAACTCTTCCTCCATAATAGGTGCCCCCAAGTCTTCCTCTGTTATTCCATCTTCTTTCTCAATGGGCAAGTTAACACAGTTTCCACTGTATAGTTGTTCCAAATATTCTTTCCATCTTTTCACTATCATTTCGTCATCACTTGGGCCGATAACCTAGATGTTAGGCCCCTTAAAACAACAATTATTATCATTATCATCATTTCGTCATCATATATTAACTTCCCATCTTTGTCCTCAATGCTCATTGTTTTTGGCTTCCTTGTTTCAAAGAACCTTATAATATCTCTATAGGCCATATCTATTTGTCCAGATTTCATGTTGTTATTTATGCCTGCACAGATTTCCATTAAATGCTGTTCCTTGTCTTGTTTTGCCCTCTTATTTATCTTGTTTCTTAAGGTCTTGTATTTTTGCTTTTCATTCTCATCATTTGAGTTTTTATACTGTCTTCTTTCCTTTATCATATCCACAACTTCTTGACTTATCCACTCTTTCCTATTTTCTTTTTCTTTTTTTCCTAAAACAGTTTCTGTTGAGTCTAAAATGCTCTTCTTTATTTTGATCCACTTCTCTTCTACTGCCAAGTGTTCTTCAATGTCTCTTATGTTATTGTTTGTTTCATCCATGTAGAGTATTTGAGTGGACTCATCTTTAAGCTTAGAAATATCCCAATGTTTATTTTCTTTCTTCTTTAATCTTTTGAACTTTAATTCACAGCGTATGACGACTGGGTTATGGTCGCTGTCGACATCAGCTCCAGGGTAACTTCTACTATCTTTCACCTGGTTCTTAAATCTTTCCTTTACTAATATGTAGTCTATTTGGGCCCTTCTTAGGTCTCCCGGAGCTTTCCAAGTGTATCTCCTCCTTGGATGGTGTTGGAATATAGTATTCGTTACAACTAATTTATGCTGTATACAAAACTCTACAAGTCTCTCGCCTCTCTCATTTCTTCTCCCCAATCCGTATTTACCAACAACATTTCCTTCAGTTCCTTCTCCGACAATAGCATTCCAGTCACCAAGTAAAATAAGGTTTTCTTCCCCCTTTATTTCAGCTATAAGTTCACTTAGATCTTCATAACATTTCTCTACCTCTTCATCAACCTCTTGTGTTGTCGGCATATAAACTTGGACTATCACAGTATCCTTTGGTTTAGTTTCGATACGTACTAAAATTAATCGTTCATTATATTGCACGAATCCCTTTACTCTGTTTCCTAGTTCTTTATGCAATATAATGCCTACTCCACCATATCCTGGTTTATTATTTGCTGTACCAGAATGAATTATCCTATAATTTCCACTCCAAAAGTCTCCTGCATGTGGCCATCTCATTTCTGCTATACCCAATACATGTAAATCCATCCTTTCCATCTCCATGATCAAGTTCTTTAACTTTCCAGTTTGGAGTAAGGTCCGTACATTCCAGGTACCGATTCTTCTCTGCTTATTTCGTAAATTGGCTTCTTTATCTGTCCCCCTCCGGAGATCCGAGTGGGGGATTATTTTACCTCCGGAAAAATTTACTGTAGAAGCTAACATCATCTTGAGCTGCTGATACTTGGGATATCCTAATAGATCTTTAATGAAGTGGTTTCCCTTTGCCTTCTTCATCCTATGCCGTTGGCCAACTAGTGGCTCATCCGCCTTTAGGGGAAGTTTCCTGCCCCAAGGGCTTGAGAGAGCCCTGGACCTCTACCCGCTCATCCGCTCTCTGAGGAGACCGTTGGCACTTGATAGAAGGGGACTCCTTAATCCGGGAGTCACTCGGTGGGACATAATGATAAAGGATATATATTAAAAAAAGCTTCATATAAAATGTTATATCAATACCAAAGATAATTCAAAGGTAGGAATCACCAGCTACATAACCTAAAATTGTTATTGATTGATTGATTGTCAAGTGTAAAGATCGGACACCTCACATAAACGTGCGGGTTGTCTTGGGCATTACATATTTAATTACTATAATAAGAATTAACAACAAGCAACTTTTCAATGTTTTCTGGTAATATGTTTGTTCTCCTGTCATGAAGAATGTTTTTATATTGGGAGAAAGATCTATCAACATCACATGAAGTGATTGGGCAAAACTTTAAACGAAGCCACTGCATCTGGCTTCATATATCTCACCTCGTAGCACACTTGCTACCTTTACCACTGCTTCCCATCCTGGATTCCTCTGTAGGACCCATCAAACTTTTCCCTGACAGCGGCTATATTCCCAGAGGTTCCTTCCAACCTTCCCCTGACTACTTCAACAATCCTACATGACTCCACCAGGGGTATTCCACTCTTCTCTATTTTCTGTTGCCTGCAATAGATCCTGCATGATGTGTACCCACAAGCCTGCAATCCTCGTTGAAAATTAGAAAACCGCGTAATTTGAAATTGTGGCATTCGCCCATAACCTTACTTTTTGCCACAAATTAGCAAGACTCTAGAGGAGATGCTAGAGGCTTGTTGGCAGTTTCGCGGCCCTAACCTGGGAGCTTATCGCTCCCCCAGACTAGAGCCACACATAGCGCTGGTGAAAGTTACTCGCTACTTTAAAAAAAATGCATTTAAGTTGTAAATCTCTATTTTCACAGGAAATGAGTCAGAGTTCAAAATACCGATTTTTAATTTTCATCCACTCTGGGATAAGAGACCACCAGCGTTCTAACTCCTCGTTCAGTAATTAAATAATTATTTACATTGTATATATTGTATATATTATTGAGAGTTCATGTCTAATACAGCATTCCAACAAAACAACTTGCCACAATATATAAATTAATAGGCCTATAAATGCTACAAAGAAATGCGATCGTACTTCTCAATCACAAAAACATAAAAGAAACAAACGAATTAACTGTTTACAGCAAGCTTGGCAGAAGACTACTCTTCCATCGGTAGTGAAATTGGTATCCCCAGTGATCCACTGCTTCAGCCAGTAAGACTTCGATAATTTATATTTCGGGATTGCCTCGGACACACTTCTTCTTCACAACAAATCACAGTAAATTCTGAATCTGAAGTGAAGATAAAGCGTACGCTTTCACAGTTTGCATCGAGAGGGAGGTAGGGGATACGGGTTGTGCAACATAATTCGACGTTGATTGGTTCTTGCATTTGTCTTGCGAGGTTTGGGGGGGGGGGGGGGGGGGGCGGGGTTGAAGGCTTCGAGGTCAAATTGTTCCTTGTTTCTTCTGATGGAGATTTCCCAAGTGCTATATCTGGTGACTTCCGAGAATTCCCATTCTTGTTCGTGGGGTAAACACATATTGAGAAATGAGAATATAATTCTGTCGAGCACACCAGCTGCAATATAATGCAATTTAAAATACAGTCAATATGCATCAAATAGGCAATTATACTCCAAATAGGCACAAACCCTTGAAATAGGCATTTATAGGCACAATAAAACCAACGAAATCTAGCCTAAAAGATCCTAAAACGGATTTATATCTCGAAAGCCTACGTTCCTAAACACAGGAATAAAATAGGCAAATAGGCAAATTCCCGTCTCTAGTTATCTCAAACGAAATATGAAAACCTGCCTTAGCTGTTTGCACCTGTAATTGATTGATATGTTGTGTGGCCGTGTCAAGAGAATTAGAGAAAATTGCAACATCATCTGCGAAAGCTTATCAGTCTATTGTCAGATTTTTATTCTTACAACCTAGTCTGACCCCATTCTCTACACCATCCTTACACAATTCTTTACGCCATTATTATTAGTATTGTTGTTATTATTATTATTAAATCAGCACAATAGATCCCTTTTGGTGCATACAAAAGTAACCTACGTAACAAATGACCATTAAAAGGAAAGAATTACACGAAGCAGTGACGTATTTTACACTGATATCATAAATATAGACAATCTGTTTTAAAAAAAAGATGTTCAGTAAAGAACATATAGCCTACTTTCTCCTAAATGTATGGGTATTGTTATAACTCTTTGTGCTTTTCAAGGAGTATGATTGAATGTTGGTTGTAGTAGCTTGGTGAAATACAACGTGCTATAGGGATAATAAACATGAATATGAGGTGCCCTTTGCTAGTGCTAACTCTGTACAAAATTTCATTCAATTCGGTTTCACCGTGTTTGAGAATTGTTATGGTGAATCGATTAGCACACATACATGGCCGCTATCTGTAAACTATTGGGCTGATGACCTTGTAGAATGGTCAAAGAACGCTCCTCACATGAAGGTATGTGGCAAAATTTGGTAGAGATCAGATGATTAGGTTGGTCGTAATTTGATTTAAGCTTTTAAAATTTGGGTGGCCGCCATTACGTTTCCGTCAAGATGGCGGCGATATAAAACATGCCACTGAGGTGCCCTTTGCTTGTGCTACCTCTGTACCAAATTTCGTTCAATTCGGTTTCACCGTGTTTGAATTGATAGCGGGAATCGATTTGCACACATACTTGGCCACTATCGGCAAACTATTGGGCTGATGACCTTGCCATTTGGTCAAACGATGGTTACCACATATAGGCATGTTATTGCAAAATTAAGTAGAGATCAGATGATTAGGTTGGTCGTAATTTGATTTAAGCTCTTAACTTTTGGGTGGCCGCCATTACGTTTCCGTCAAGATGGCGGCAATATAAAACATGACACTGAGGTGCACTTTGCTAGTGCTATCTCTGTACCAACTTTCGTCCAATTCGGTTTCACCGTGTTTGAATAGATAGAGATAATCGATTTTTACACATACATTGCCGCCATCCGCAAATTATTGGGCTGATGACCTTGTAATTCGCCAAAAGCTTCTTCGTACATACAGGTATAATGTTTCAAAATTTAGTAGAGATCAGATGATTAAGTTGGTCGTAATTTGATTTAAGCTTTTAACATTTCGGTGGCCGCCATTACGTTTCCATCAAGATGGCGGTGATATAAAACATGCCACTGAGGTGACCTTTGCTAGTGCTACCTCTTTACCAAATTTCGTTAAATTCGGTTTCACCGTGTTCGAATTGATAGGGGGGACTGGCATTCAGAGTACACACACACACACACACACACACACACACCGACACACAATTTTTCGCCCTGTGTTGATCTCATAAGTCTACTTTCATTTTTTGCAAATATCGAAAGTAGGCTAACATGACTATAGCCCCTGCCAGAACTGTATCACGCGAGCCCGCAGGACAGTGTAGCGGGTCCCGTACTCAGCCAGCCCATGCTATAAATGTGACGAGTCTACTCCGCATAATAAAGTTTAGGCAAAGCTTGCGACTTTGTTGCAGCGTCAGAAACACCACGGTACAGTCGCTTTAATACGTTACATTGATTCAAATGTAGGTGGCTATGCTTGATCGACACGGCGACAAAGATGACATATCCTCAGCGCAGCGACAAAGTCCCTCTACGTAGTTTCTTAAGGATCTGGCAATGTTACCGCATCATTAGACGTTTGAAATAGAAGGCCGTGGTCACCTAAATTTGAATGATCGTCCACACCGGCAGATTTGTTTCCAGAAACATTGTATGCATACTGTTTCCCAAATGTTTCTCATTTGTATGCGGGATGTATGCATACTTTTTGAAAACATTCTACATACAATCGGGAGACTAGAGTGATGTTTGGAAACAGTCTGCATACAGTTTGCATACAATTGACATAAAACTGACAAACAAATCTCGTGTTTCAAGATACAAGATACAATGTTTTCTGTTTTCCAACGAAATGGAAAACACGCATAAAAGAAACAAGTATTTTGTCTCAAGTCTTCCTGTATGGACGTGTTTTGAAACTGTAGACCGGATACAAACCGCAGACGCATCCAGCTAGCCACGTTTTTCCACATCATATTGTGTTGATTTAGTTTCAATTTCCTATCCTTCTTCTTTACGGTGGACCATATAAGGTTTAATAACAAGGGACGTTTTGTTGTTACGCTATACAGTACGTGTGTCTTTGACATTTATTAATTCATATCGGCTGATGAAGGGACCAAAACTAATTAGGCCTTGAAACATGTCCCACCAATGACCACACAGTGATCTCATTATATTGCCACATAATGTAGTTTAGTGGGGCTACCGGCAGGGTGTCAAATTTCACCCCCTCCCCACAAAAAGAAAATAGCGGTTGTTATATGAAATATTAGTAGAATGAGTGAAAAAATGAAAATCCACAGCCTGCTTCCAGTCTCCGACCGGGTCAGGAATGGAATGAATGAAGCCCCCATCTAGCGGCGAGGATATGAACTGTGCCGGCTGCCGAGGCCTGACGCACTCCTCTGGGGCAATGATTAAATGAATGACATATGGAATGAAATGATAGTGTAGTGTGTTGCTGGAATGAAATTTTTGACAGGGAAAACCGGAGTACCCGGAGAAAAACCTGTCTGCCTCCGTTTTGTCCAGCACAGATCTCACATGGAGTGACCGGGATTTGAACCACGGACCCAGCGGTGAGAAGCCGGCGTGCTGCCGCCTAAGCCACGGAGGCTCTAGTAGAATGAGTATTTTGGTTAATTATTCGACTAATACAAGAGGTACATTTAAACACAATCCACCTCCCACCATGATAGTTTCACTTTGATCCCCCAATTTACACATTCGCAGACTTTATAAGAAATCACCCTGTGGTAAAGGTATTAATGTGGACTAGAGGTCTAATTCTGGTGTGGACGCAAAACAAGTAACATACTTGTATCGGATACAATGTTTCAATACAGTCTGCATACTGTACGCAGACTTGTATGGAGTCTGTTTGCAGACTCCAAAGTAGATAAGTGTTAGATAAGGTGATTGATGTACGTATGAATAGAAATGATATAAATGAATATAAATAAATATGGGTTCTATAGTAAGATTAGTTTTATAAAATAATTTTATATACATACAGTTTGCATACAGTCTGCAAACAATCTACATACAGTCTGCAAACAAATCTGCCGGTGTGGACTAGGCTTAACGTACTATTGCAACTGGTCTGTGGGGGTTTCTAATGCCACAACAAAGTCATAACCTTAGCCAGAGACAGAGAGATGTGTCGCCACTGGGCGTTTCTGACGCGGCGACAAAGTCTCAAGCTTAGCCTTACCCTAAGAGTAAAGCCAGCCCCTACCAGAGCCTTACTGTTGTGCGAGGCTAATGCACAATGACAGTCATATTGAAATGAGAGATTTATCGCACGAGGCCCCTAGGGCGTACTATCTTGTTGTACACTTAATTTTTTGTACGTCCGGGTATGGTTCACATTTCACTTTTGAAGTTGGTGACGTGTAACTAGTGTCTTGTTCCACTGTTTGGTAGCAGCACACGCACAGGGGCCAACGAATGCACTCGTTATAGCCAAGGAGTAATAAGGAGAGGCCCACTCGTTATACCCAAGGAGTAATAAGAAGAGGCCCACTCGTTATAGCCAAGGAGTAATAAGGAGAGGCCCACTCGTTATAGCCAAGGAGTAATAAGGAGAGGCCCACTCGTTATAGCCAAGGAGTAATAAGGAGAGGCCCACTCGTTATAGCCAAGGAGTAATAAGGAGAGGCCCACTCGTTATAGCCAAGGAGTAATAAGGAGAGGCCCACTCGTTATAGCCAAGGAGTAATAAGGAGAGGCCCACTCGTTATAGCCAAGGAGTAATAAGGAGAGGCCCACTCGTTATAGCCAAGGAGTAATAAGGAGAGGAAGTGAAGCCAGAAGTTACTCCTTCACATATGCTCAAAACATTGCGGTAGTCCCATAAGAGAAGCATGTAATGGTGTGACGTACGTACATAAAAGTGGTGATATTTCGCGTGTGGGTCGAAATGTGGACGTGGGGTGCATATGTTAGCACAAACAGAACTCCTACCAGCCAAAGTAATGTCAATTCACAAGTAAATGCACTTTATTTGCCATTTATTGTGTTAAGTTTTCATCCTTTGAGTAGCCACCTTACGGTACTGTTCTAGTATCATTCGTTAAATGTTCAGATATTGGCATAGGAGTCCACCAATTTTTATTGCTAGGAATTAATCACGGATATTTTCCTTCGTTTCTTACTAGAAAGAGTTTCTGCTTGTCAATTAATGAACGGTATTACTGTCATCTAATTACCCCAACCTATTTTCAACGTGGCTTGAGCTCTAGATTTATTGGTAGTGGGTGTTAGAAGATTGATATGCCATTATTTGCATATTTTAGCGTGTTAATCTCAAACCTCAGCCTAGACCTTGTTTAGTTTGTTACCGGAACTGAACTGGCCTATTTTTTTAAAAACATCGTTCAATAAAAACAATAACGCCACCACCCAATTAGTTCACACGCCTTAATATTTTAAATTTATTTAATACGCATTCGTGAATATAATTAAAATTACACGTTTTACGGCAGTTTACATTATTTTCGAGTGCGACGAAAAGTATTGTGACTGCCGTTCACTTCGTGATAGCCAGCAAAGATCAACAAATATTCCTTGATTTCCATTGTCATATAGGCCAACCTTACAACTTCGTACTATACCTGCACACGAATCTTTTACTAGTATTCATACTTAAATCCCACTAATAAATAAGTCTACGATCGTAGGCTCCATTTACCGCTCGAGCCGGGCAAGTATGCGGGCGTGGTCAGTGCTTCAACTCTCCGCATGCTATAGCGCTGGCAGGGCGTCTCCTTATTACTCCTTGCTTATAGCCGACCTCATGGCTAGGCTTGTGACTGGTGATGAGTCATGGCTCCATTACCATGAGCCACAAATGATACAACAATCGATGCAAAGGGAGCATAGGCGCAGTCCACCGCCAAATAAATGTCGAACAGTGCCATGAGTTGGTAAGCGAATGGCGAAGGGCATCATCTTCATTGACTGGATGGAATTGGGGACCACGATTAACAGAGGCAACCCTTAAGCGCTTACGTCGTGCCATTCAAACTAAGCCACCGGGAAAATGGGCTAAAGGTGTGCTTCTCCAACAAGACAATGTCCTCCCCCACACTAGCTGAGAGACCGCTGCTACCATTGATCTAATGAGATTCACGGTGCCACCATACTCTCCGGACTTGGCACCAAGTGATTATCACCTGTTCGGGAACATAAAGAAAAATCTGGACACAACTGTCAAGACATGAGTATGCAGCATTCCAAAAGAATGGTTTTAGGAAGTTCTGGAGAGACTGACACATCGATGGCAAAAGTGCATAAAGTTACAAGGAGATTATGTTGAGAAGGTGGACGTAACAACTGATGTGTAATGTACTTCGTTTGAGTAGGAAAAAATAAACTGTAAAACAATATAGTATTACTATTATTGCTATCTTTATTTCCTCATGGATATGGTAAATCCAACATACAAGATACGAACTTAACAATCAAGTATCTTATAATTATTTCTGGGATAAAAAATAATCGGACTACGTGACATGTATCTAGCAACACCGCCTTCTGCATTCTGGCGATGAGATGTTTCATTTACAGTTCATCCAGATCCGTTACCAGAGCATTTGGAACCAATCCCATTGATGACATCACCAATGGCAGAATTTTCACAGTGTTTACTTGCCACTGCACAGTGGGTCAAAATCGAAATCTAAGAGGACAAAATTATTTATTTTCATAATTAAGAAATCAAAATGTATTACTTCTACAGCATTCTTATACAATTGCCGCTCACTATTCTGGGATATAAACGCATCTTAGTGTAAATCTGTCACCACTGTTCGAGCAGTCTGAATTGGAGGGTGAATGTAAGTGGCTGTGGTTTGGTTGTCTTTGTGGTTAGTGTGATGCTTTAAGATGGAACATGCAGCTGAAGCTATGCTCTTTGTACATGTTTCAGTTATTAATGGGCGTAATTGTTACATAATTTTAGCTATATTTGCATTATATAATATTTAACTAATATTTTTAACATTATATATTCACTTAAATTTTTAGTATAACGCGTCACTCTGCGTCACTTTCTACTTAATGTTAAAATGTAGATAACGTCTTGTAGTTTGCGCCTGTTATATGATTTTTTGCGTCTTTTGTAACTTACCATATTATTTTACGTTGGAAAAGATGCCGCGCAACCAGTTCTCACACGTTTACAACTGTTTGAAGCACTGGGTTCGACGATTATGTCAAAAGTGGAGCTTTTTGACTTTGTTAGAAGTAGATTAGGGGTATAAAATTGTTCTGAAGAGATAACTGAATGCTCAATCCAACTCCTAGTCATAGACAATTTCTTGCATGTGTAGACGTAGCTTAAAAAAAGATCTTAAATGATGTTTATTATGAAGTAAACAAATTATATACGTTGCTTTCACTCTAAATTCATGATTAAAACGTAAAAATAATTTTATCCCCCTAGATTTCGATTTTGACCCACTGTGCGTTCATTTCTTCTGCCAACGGTGCATATTTGTTAATTAGTGTGTGCCCGAGTGGTCTTGAGGTTTTGGCTTCGTGGTACTGCGATGTCTATCAGATAAACTTTTTGATTTTTTGTTTAGGTAGTCTACACGATATCTGGTCGATTAGCCAAGATTTTCTGGTCCCTTAGGATAGGTCTGTTATTATTAATAACTAGAAAACCCGTGCTGCTCCGCAGCATCCATTCCATTTCCCTTTTAGAATTTCGTACGAAATCTGTCTATAATATTGCTGTACTGCAATTATGATTATACATTCTTAGGTTTATTAGTGTTTGGCCGGAAATCAGAATGTAGTCAGCCATTACATCACTGTATAGTGTATTTCCACATAACTGAGGCGCTGTGTACCATCTGCCGGTTAAAAGTGGAACTTCTATCTTGGCTTGACTTTGAAGAAGTGAATATTCGCAATTATTTCAATACACGGAAGACATAAGCAAGTAAGTTGGGACTCAATCGATAATGCGCCACGTGCATTGCATTTTAAAACAACAAACCATGGTGTCCACAGAATTTTCAATGTCAATTTTCCTGACTTTTCCTGACCATTTTTCAACAAAATTCCTGACTCGCGAAGTCATCGTAACAACGGAAAAATGGTTTATTGAGCAAATATATATAATCTTACAAGCTGACCCGGCAGACGTTGTCCTGCCAATCAATGAAAGTGTTGTAACTTTGTTTCTTGAAGTGCTTTAGGATACACAATATTTTTTTTGTCAATTTATGTTAACTGCCTCTAAACTATCGTGAATTGAAATAACTAATTTAGTAACATTTGTTGGAGCGTGCACAACAACTCCCCAAAGTTTCATCGCAAACGGATAAATGGCATTTAACGCATACGGGATTTGGTTTAAATGATTCGTGCTCTGTCACTCATTTGTTGAATCTACTCGTGCTCTACCAACTGTGAAATGGATTTACTAAGTTAGAAAGCTTCACGTAAGTGTACACAACAACTCATCAAAGTTTCGCCGCAATCGATGAATAGTATATGACCGCATACAGGATTTTGTTGGAACGCTTCGCGCGTCGTCACTCATATGTTACATCTACTCGTGCGCTACCAATATTGTAGAATGGATTAACCAAGTTGAACACCTACCCTGGCGTGTACACAACAACTCATCAAAGTTTCATCGGAATCGGATGAATGACATATGAAGGCATAAGTGATTTTCTTTAAACGATTCGCGTGCCATCACTCATTTGTTGAATCTACTCATGCGCTACCTATTGAAAAATAGATTTACTAAGCCTGAAACCTTCTCTGGCGTGTACTCAATGATTCACCAAAGTTTGATCGCAATCGGATGAATGATATATGACCGCATACGGGACATTG
This sequence comes from Meconema thalassinum, assembly GCA_946902985.2. Taxonomy (NCBI): domain Eukaryota; kingdom Metazoa; phylum Arthropoda; class Insecta; order Orthoptera; family Tettigoniidae; genus Meconema; species Meconema thalassinum. Next base: position 221,715,360 of record OX336397.1, on the reverse strand, counting down.
TGGAAACGATTCGCGCTGCCGTCGCTCATTTGTTGAATCTACTCGTGCGCTACTTATTAAAAACTGGATTTACTAAGACAGAAACATTTCCTGGAGTGTACACAACAATTCACCAAAGTTTCATCGCAATCTGATAAATGGTATATGGCCGCATACGGTACTTTGTTGAAATGATTCGCGTGCCGTCACACATTTGTTGAATCTACTCGTGCGCTACCTATTGTAAAATGGATTTATTAAGACAGAAACCTTCCGTAGGGTGTACACAACATCTCACTTAAGTTTCATCGTAATCGGACGAATGGTATTTGAACGCATACGGGACCTTACTGAAACACTTCGTGTGTCGTCACTCATTTGTTGAATCTACTCGTGCGAAACCTCCTGTGAAATGTATTTACTAAGTTAGAACCCTCACGTAAGAGTACACAACATCTCACCCAAGTTTCATTGCAATCGGATGAATGGTATATGAACACATACGGGACTTTGATTAAAAGTTCGCGCGTCGTTGCTCATTTGTTGAATCTACTCGTGAGCTACCTATTGTAAAATGGATTTACTAAGTTAGAAACCCTCACGTAAGTGTACACAACATCTCACCCAAGTTTCATCGCTATCGGACGAATGGTATTTGAACGCATACGGCACCTTTTTGAAACGCTTCGCGCGTCGTCGCTCATTTGTTGAATCTATTCGTGCGCTATCTATTGTAAAATGGATTTGCTAAGCCAAACACCTTCCCTGGAGCTCACTCAACATATCACCCAAGTTTCATGGCAATCGGATGAATGGTATATGAACGCATACGAGACTTTGAAACGCTCTAACGTGCAGAGACAAACAGTAGAATTCGACATCACTGCCACGTTTGGTATAAAACACAACTTTTCGCCACGGGCGGAGTGTATGTAATGGCGGTAGTTGCACAGGTTGCGACCAGGTGTCTCTAACGTGCAGAGACAAACCGTCCAAAGACATCAGCTTTCACGAAGGCCAAGGCTAGTGGTTTCCATGACGACTGTTTTTGACTGTATATTGTGGTTCTAAAATTGTGGGTAAATTGTGGTTCTAAAATTGTGTTCATTCAACCTACCGGGTCAGATTGTAAATCTAAACCATACATGGACCCATCCTAATATACATTCCAAAATCCATCAAAATCGGTTCAGTCGTTTAGGAGGAGTTCAGTCACATACACACGTGTCGAAGAATTATATATATAAAGATTTGCAGCCTCCGCCATCCTCATAGCTGCCCAACGCTCGCATCTTTATTCATTTAAAGTACAAAAAAAGTAAATTATAATGCAATAATACATAAATCAAAGTACTTAATAACCTAAACTACAGTGATGGGGTTGCCACATCCATACGCCAACGCCAAAAAAAGCGTACAAAAAAATAGGTAAACGAGGTTTTTACTATGATGTACTGTAAGAATGGAAACTTACCATAATGTCCAGTGAGTTATTGCTTTTTATCTTCAGAGATTAGTTGAATAGTAACATCAAAATATGGCTGTAAAACACAAAATACTGTATGGTTAATATAACATTCCTGACTTTCTAATACTTTTCGCCTTTTTTCCTGACTTACACCATTTATTCACACTTTTTCCTGACTTTTACTGACCAAAAACAAAATTCCTGACTTTTCCTGCCTGTGGACACCATGCAAACGTTGGCGTAGCGCAAATACTTCCCAAGAAAATTCAGTTTTAGTCAAAGGTTAAATTTCTACCTAACTGTTTTAATACACACATCAAAAAAAGTTTTGCATCACCTCGGTTCCAAGAGTTCCGGAACCTTTAAATACAAAGGGAATAGAGATCAACACAAACAACATTTCAGCTCGTTTTATTGCTCATGAGACCCACACATTGCATGTTGTACCATCATACAGCTAGACTTGCAGCATTTGTGGTCCAGATTGCAGTACACACCACTACCTCTAATACCCAGTAGCACGTCCTCTTGCATTGATGCATGCCTGTATTCGTCGTGGCATACTATCCACAAGTTCATCAAGACACTGTTGGTCCAAATTGTCCCACTCCTCAACGACAATTCGGCGTAAATCTCTCAGAGTGGTTGGTGGGTCAAGACGTCCATAAACAGCCCTTTTCAACATATCCCAGGCATGTTCGATAGGGTTCATGTCTGGCGAACATGCTGGCCACTGTAGTCAAGCGATGTCGTTATCTTGAAGGAACGCATTCACAAGATGTGCACGATGAGGTCGAGAATTGTCGTCCATGAAGACAAATGCCTCTCCAATATTCTGCCGATATGGTTGCACTATGGGTCGGAGGATGTCATTCAGGTATCGTAAAGCCGTTTCGGAGCCTTCCATGACCACCAGTGGCGTACGTCGGCCCCACATAATGCCACCCCAAAACATCAGGGAACCACCACCTTGCTGCACTCGCTGGACAGTGTGTCTAAGACGTTCAGCCTGACCAGGGTGCCTCCAAACACGTCTCCGACGATTGTCTGGTTGAAGGCATATGCGACACTCATCGGTGAAGAGAACGTGATGCCAATTCCGTGGGGTCCATTCAGCATGTTGTTGGGCCCATCTGTACCGCGCTGCATGGTGTCGGGGTTGCAAAGCTGGTCCTCGCCATGGACGTCGGGAGTGAAGTTGCGCATCATGCAGCCTATTGCGCACAGTTTGAGTTGAAACACGACGTCCTGTGGCTGAACGAAACGCATTATTCAACATGGTGGCATTGCTGTCAGGGTTCCTCCGAGCGGCAATCCGTAAGTAGCGGTCATCCACTACAGTAGTAGCCCTTGGGCGGCCTGAGCGAGGCCTGTCATCGACAGTTCCTGTATCTCTGTACCTCCTCCATGTCCGAACAACATCGCTTTGGTTCACTCTGAGACGCCTGGAAACTTCCCTTGTTGAGAGCCCTTCTTGACACAAAGTAACAATGCGGACGCGATCGAACTGCGGTATTGACCTTCTAGGCATGGTAGAACTACAGACAACATGAGCAGCGTACCTTCGTCCTGGTGGAATGACTGGAACTGATCGGCTGTCGTACCCCCTCCGTCTAATAGGCCCTGCTCATGCATGGTTGTTTACATCTTTGAGCAGTTTTAGTGACATCTATGAACAGTCAAAGGGACTGTATCTTGGATACAATATACACAGTCAACGTCTATATGCCGGAGATCTGGGAACCGAGGTGATGCAAAACTTTTTTTGATGTGTGTATATAAAACAAGTAGTTCCGTGAAGAACTATACAGCCTATTTTCATATATCCTGCTCATGTTAATTGTCTCTATCAACATACAAAATTTCAGTTTAATTGCTGTAACAGATTCGTAGATATTGAGAACCGTCTAAATATTTCAAATGGTCGCCAGGTTGGATTTTTATTTTTGTACTATTACATTAAGATTATTGTGTACGTGTGGTTTTCAAACTTCAATCGCATGATTAGAACACAAGAAGTAAAAACGAGATTTTAAAAGTACGCACACCAGCCATCTTGTGATTATGCAAAAAAATTGAAATAAATTACATGCCAGTGGATCAACATTTTTATAAGCATTTAACGTGCAACGTTTCACGGCACTCGGATAGTAAATTCGCGAGAAACGTCCATTTAAATATTTATACTTCGCGTCGCCGCCATGTTGGATTTGTGATCATCAGGTTATTGAAAGTCTTATAGGTGAACATATGTTCATAGTCTCTATGAGAATTTAAAAAAAACAGTTTGGTTTCTGTAAAAGATTCATAGATATTGAGAACCGTCTAAATATTTCGGAAGCTCGCCATTTATGATTGTTATATGTATAGGCCATAGAGTTATGTACCATTCAAGGACAATTATTGCCTAGCTTCATTATTCAAACTTTCACTTCGATCGCATGATTACGACACAAGAAAAAAACTTAATTTAAAAAATTCGCACAGCCGCCATCTTGAGGTTATGTAAACAATTGAATTAAATTAGATGGCAGTGCATTACAATCTGCAAAATCATTTACTGTACCACATTTCACTGCGCTCAGAGAGTTAGATCACGAGAAAAGTATATTAAAATATTTCAAATGCGCTTGGTCGCCATGTTCGTTTTGTACTTTACAGATTTATGAAATATACATAGGTAAACTTGTATCAGTACCCTTTATCACCGTACAAAATTGCATGATGATATCTGTAATAGTTTCGGAGATATAGAATGTCAGTGAAATATTTCGCACAGCCGCCATTTTGAGGTTATGTAAACAATTGAACTAAATTAGACTCCAGTGCATTACAATTTGTATAAACATTTGCTGTACCAAGTTTCATTACGTTTGGATAGTTAAATCGCGAGAAATGTCTATTTAAAAGTCTCAATTTCGCTTGACCGCCATGTTAGTTTTGTAGTCACCAGGTTTTTGAAAGTCTCATAGGTGAACTTCTAGTAGTGCCCTTTATCACCGTACACAATTTCAGGGCGATATCGGTAATAGTTTCGGAGATATTGAATGCTAGTGAAATATTTCGCACAGCCGCCATGTTGGATTGGTGAGACGTAACAAAATTTGAAGGGCACGGTCGAGGTCGCCGGGAATAGTGCTATGAACTTACCGAGTTTCATTGAAATCGCTCCAGCCGTTTAGATTTTATTAGGGGGACACACACACACACACCTCACACACACACACACACACGCACACACACACGGACAAAAGGTGATCTCATAAGCCTATTTTTTCAAAATTGAAAATAGGCTAATAATATTGTTCGCTATTACGTATTGTAGATTATCTATTTTGTAACCAGTTATGGAGGAATTGAAAAGCTATTTTATCAGAGGATTAGAAGTCAATTTGCAACATTACCACTGGGGTATCGATAATCCCCTCATATACGAGATTATTACATTAACCTACGGCCATAAAAGTGGGCTATGTACGAACACAGATAAATCTATATAGGGGGTGGGAGGGGGGAGGATTATTTGATGTAAAATATATCGGGGACAGGTAGAGTAAATCCCGTTATTCCTGTATGAGCTCGTATGTTATATGGCTATCCTCCCCTTTGATGTAGCATTGGCACATTTTTTGACAGCCAAATCGAGAGAGCGAGAGAGAGAGAAAAAATACCCATTCCAGCCATTAACCTTTCTCTTTGTCGATTATATTCCACCGACAAAAAATATACGGTTGGCATGGCTACTAATAAAGACCCTATCACTGATGATAATCGCGTGGCCTCCGGAGAGGCCGAGTGTAGGTCTTTCTAGTTGACGCCCGTGGGCGACCTGCGCGTCGTAATGAGGATGACGTGATGATGAAGACGGCACATACACCCAGTCCCCAGCAACGGGAATTAACCCCAGGAGATTGAAATCCCTGATGGCTCGGCCGGGAATTGAATCCGGGGCACCTTGGGGCAAAGCCTAGCACGCTAACCATTTAGCCACGGAGCCGGACAGCCTATAACTAAGAACACGTGACAAACAAATAATTCCGTGGCGAACTAAAGGGCCTACATTTCTTAATATTATAGAGGCCCAAAATCAACAGTTGCCAGGCTTGGCGACTCTGAATATATTCTTAGTTCCATCTCTTAACCCTACAAGTGCCAATGCTATATTCCGTAGTGCCAGGCGTTAATGCTGAAACTGTAGTGGTTTAGAAAATATTTTATAAAATCGGTCAATATTATCAGAAATCAACAATATAAGCACCATTTTGATCAGAAAGAATTGTTTCATGATAAAAAGACGTATAAAGAATGAAAATATAAGAACTAAAGGTCCTTTATGGAAAGCAACCTTTTTGATGGTTTTAATTTTTGTTATCCTAAAAACTCAAAGTGAAATTGCAAAAAAAAAAGTAATCATAACAAACAAAACTGAAATATACGAAATGTTCCTCATACAACACTGAAATAACACTGAAGGTTTCAAGAAAATAACTACATATTTAGCACTCTTAGAACACTTCTTGTCACAATAGGGGCCTACTAATATGTGCATGATAAGTCTGGTCTGCAATGGTGTATCATCAACTGGTGAATTTTCCGAACTTCCTCCAGCCTCATCTGCATTTTCATTGCCATGAGAATCATTATCACTGTCAATTTCACCATTTTCAAAGTCACTAAAGTCACTACCCTCATCAAAAGCTAGTAAAATATCCAGTTCAGTTAGCAATGTTTTAGACTTCCACGCTGCCATGTTTGTTTATTACAGTCACATGACCAGTACTAGATACTAGATTTTTGTAGACATAAAACTCCAACAAATACTACCAAAAGCGACAATAGTGGTGATATGCGTGAACTATAGACATTCAAATTGGTGTAGTACCAATGTTTCACCAACAGATGGCATAACAGTCAAGAAAACACACTTTTACCATGACGAATAGAAGGACCTAGTGTGAGGACTCCGCCATTATAGCACGGTAGTTTGTGGTCCCGCCGCTACAAGCACTGCAAGCGATAATGTCCAACAACGTGTACCAGGGTTGTAGGCACTACAAGCACGCCATCAAGAAACAGCAGTTGAAAAAAGAAGCAACAACAGCAACAACTCCATAAACCCATCCCCTCACTTCTCTCCCTCTCACCAAAACTTCCGCCAAGCAATCCTAGCACTCTACATCAAATCCTACAGCTTTTAATCACGCCAGCAGCACAATAAATTTAATTAATCCAGGCTACAGAACAGACCAAAAAACTACACTTTAAGCGAAACTAAATTCACTTCTCAGCTCAACATAAGCCATAATACAACTTAAAACCTATACAAAACATACTCTCCCTACTGTTTTACAACTATTAAGCGAACTATTCGCACTCAAAAACTAAAAACCCTGAAACGGGAGCTAATTTAAAAACGCAATAGCCTAGCCCGATTACGTCTCCGGCAGTGCTACCGCATACGCATTCATAACTTCACAATAACTTCCAAATTACGGCCAAGTGCAGGCGCGGATCTAGAGTTTGGCTTTGGGGGGGGGGGGGGGGGGGGGGGCAGAGAATCGAAATTGTTAAGAAAAATGGTATCACTAAAAACACAATCACAAAATATCCAAACGTACAAAACCAGACCAATTTTTTTTGCAAGCTACATGGATAGACATTTGATGCGTTTAGCGCACCAAAAATATTCGTACAAATTGCAACGGCGTGTATGGGACTTTTACATCGAGCTTCGAGAAAAGGATCAAGGTACGTTACAGTTTCGGCAAGTCAAGTTGGTACCGACAAAGGGAGAAAGTCGCAGCTTAAATTGCCAACCAAGCTTGCAGTTTGGACGTCGGCAACATTTTTTGGTGCGAAAAAAGCCCCAAATTCCTATCCGTGCATTTCTGCACATTCATCGTGACATCACTATAAACATCGATTCGGTAATCACAAAGTTTGCTAAACAAAATAGACGAGTTGATTTTGTTAAATAAATAATCGTTTTTATATAACAGGTATGAAGTTGCAAATATGTAGAGTTGTAACAGAACATAAAAATTGCAATAAAGATATTTCAGTATTGAATAAAATGAAAAAAAAAAACTGTTTGTCAGTTAAAATTCGTTAAGTTTTATTTGTCTGGTTATTGTGTTTTCGTTTTTTGAATTTGCAAAAAAAATTGGTCTCCGTTTGGAGGGGGGGGGGTCATGACCCCCATGACCCCCCCCCCCCCCCCTGAATCCGCGCCTGGCCAAGTGACCTATCTGCCTGAGTAGTTACAGGTGTTACCGGCTTGCCTGGGACGATAGGTTACCAAACCGGCATTTAAACTCAATTATTAAGCTTTAATTAACCAAATTCAGAGGAAACAGATCAGACCAAAAAACTACACTTTAGGCTACACCAAATTCACTTCTCAACTCGACATAAACTTTAATTCAACTTAAAACCTACACAAAACATACTCTCCTTACTGTTTTACAACTATTTAACGAACTATTCGAACTCAAAACCTAAAAACCCTGAAACGGGAGCTAATTTAAAAACGCAATAGCCTAGCCCGATTACGTCTCCGGCAGTGCTACCGCTAATGCATTCATAACTTCACAATAACTTCCAAATTACGGTTAAGTGACCTATCTGCCTGAGTAGTTACAGGTGTTACCGGCTTGCCTGGAACGATGGGTCACCAAACCGGTGTTTAAACTCAATAAGCTTTAATTAACCAAATTCAGAGGAAACAGATGGTGCAAAATGATGAGTTTTAAAGCTATCTGGATCCAGTTTTTCAACCAATTTATTGTGATGTTTTATGTACGGTATGGTTAATGTCAAACGCAACTAATACCATTTTATCCATAATGTAGAATTGTGGGCTTATGCCGTGTTTTATTTATTCAAACTCGACGCGTTTCGAAAGAAACCATGTCTTTCTTCATCAGGAATAAACGGAAATACGACTAAATTATTGCTAAGAGAAAGCAACAAGGAAACTAAAAAAGGTGCCCTAAGATGAACAATGAAGTGTATCTAACACGTCCTTCGAGAAGTGTATGTGGCATTCTTTTCCAGGCCGAGAAGTAATTACCGGGAAATTAAACTCAAAATCGATCTGGAGCGAAATATTTATGATTGTATCGATTCCAAAGAAACAATTTCAGTTGATCCTTCAGGAGCTGGCTGCTGTCTTCAGCGTGTCATGGATATTATCCCCAGACTTGTTTATTTTGGGTGCCGATTCTTCTTCAGAACGAAGGAAATCCGCCGAGATTTGCAATCTCGAACACCCGCCAAGTCTTCACGCAAGCTTTCGAAAGTCCAGTACCGTAGCCGACAAAATAAATTGTTAAGTAGAGTGTTACTTTAAATAGTTTATGTGTGCTTGTTTTAATATGCTGGGGATTATGTTTTTTATCTGTGTCTGTATACTCCAGGAATCTGTGCGTTCCGTAACATGTAATGAAGACCGTAGTTCTTATTTCTATGAATTATATTTTCCAGTGTGCCCTGCCATGCTATTATAATTGGAACCGCTAGTTACTTTTTAAAAAAAGTATCAGTTACAAAGTAATTCGTTTCCCTTAGCACCATCTCTAAGACCAGCTGACCCCGGCAGTGTGGAACGTACCCACTCGAGCGCTGCCCGGCGGGGCGCGCTTGAACTTCAGGAGTCTTCTCACTTTCTCCTTCTATTCGTCATGCTTTTACTAAGGATCTCAAAAAGAGATCCTGGCACCACAAGAAGGCGCAGTGAGCCACTTTTAGCGATCCTTGGCTATTCTTGGGTTAAGTTACACAATGCATATGCAAAATTTGGTTCAGGTCCAATTGATAGTATGCACGTTACGAGTATTTAAACATTGAGTTCATCAGCAAGCGTGAAATCAGGTTGGCAACACTGGCATAATTGGGATGCTTAAACTTAAATTGGTATACAGTATTATGCTCGATATATGCGCCAATTAGTATGGAAGTTACATGGGATTACACATTAAACTTATCATCACGTTGGTAGCACTGCCATATATCGGTTACTGAAAATTCATCTACATTTGCAGGTACTATATGTATGCAAAGTTTAGAACTCTTGGCTTGCATACTTTCTGATATATTGAGATTAGGATAAAAATTATAGAGAGCATTTTTCAATAGTTGGCAGCCCTGATGACACTAATGAAAACGCTCCGGTGCGAAAAACACATACTAAATTTATTTGAAATCCAATTGATGGTATGGAAGTTATTTAAATATTGGACCTATCAGCAGGCATAGAACCATGTTGGCAACACTGTCATGTATGGGCTCCTGTAAATGAATCTGATAATATTATCTATATGTTTGTCCATTTTGAAACAGTTCCCATGCATACCTTTCGAGATATTCAACATAGAGCTCAAATTTCAATTGTGATTTTTCAGCAGTTGGTAGCACTGACGTCAGTTTCAAATATGGCCGTGAGATATTCAGATATAGATCTTTACTCATACCGAATTTGGTTTTGATAGACTGCAGCCGTTTAGGAGTTGATAGGGGGCCACACATACAGACAGACAGACAGACAGACAGGCAGACAGACAGATATTCGCCCGGATCGATCCCATCAGTCTACTTTTTCCTCATTTTTAGCCTATTTTCATTTATGAAAAAGAATTGGTTTTTGAGATCACCTTTTGCCCGTGTGTGTGTGTGTATGTGTGTGTGCGTCCGTGTGGGTGTGTCCCTTAATAAGATCTAAACGACTGGAGCGATTTCAATGGAACTCAGTAAAGTCATAGTACTATTTTGGTCGAGCCTAACCGTACCCTTCAAATTTTATTTTATTTTCTTACTTGTCACCAATCCAACATGGCGGCTGTACGAAATATTTTACCAGCATTCTATATCTCCGTTGTACGGTAATAAGAGGCACTATTGGCCGTTCACCTATGTGACTTTCGAAATCCTGTTAACTACTGTACAAAACAAACAAGGTCGCCAAGCGAAGTTGAAACATTTAAATAAACTTTTCTCGCGATTTAACTATCCGAACGCAGTGAAACTTGGTTCAGCGAATGTTCATCTACAATGTAATGCACGGACATCTAATTTAGTTCAATTGTTTACATAACCTCAGGATGGCGGCTGTGCGAAATTTTAAAATTAAGTTCTTATTTCTTGTGTTCTAATCATGCGATCGAAATCAACGTTTGTATAATGAGCGTACACAATAATCCTCATCTAATAGTACATAACTCTAAGGCCTACATATATTAAAATCCAACATGGCGACCATCCGAAATATTTAGACGGTTCTCAATATCTACGAATCTATTACAGCAATCGAACTGAAATCTTGTATGTTGATAGAGGTAATTAACGTAAGTAGGATATATGAAAATAGGCTGTATAGTTCTTCACGGAACTACTTGTTACAAAATTTGAAAAGTGGGCTAGAAATTTATGGTTATACACTTTAAGAGTTACAAGGGAATCAGATTTGAAAACTACAATTTCGAGAAAATGAACGACAAAAGTAGGGTTAAATTTTTAATACCGGTAATAATTTGAAAAACGGATTTTTTAAATGTGTTAAGCTATACCGACCCCTTTAAACGAACACTTAAATGTACAGGACCAGCAGAAAATCAGCTAAGTCTAAAAATCCACAGTGTCAACCGAGTTATATTTATGTGTTTGTAATCTAAACCATACAATCCACATCATAATATTTCAGATGCAAAGCAGCGCGCGCGAGTAACTTTACAATTCATGAGTAATGAGAAAGACATACAGTATCGATTCCAGCCTCCCTTTTGTCAACATCCAATAGCCAACAGAATCAGGGGTGGAGTAGGGGAGGGGATGAGCAACCCCCAATGAAATTAATGGATATAGTACTAAAAGAGGAGTGACAGCTCTTTCACATATAAGGATCTTTGTTCACGTATCACACTAGAAAATGAGCTATTCGGCCGGCCTTGAAATATGTATTTTAAAAGCCTATTATTATTCACATGTGTGTGTCGATAGCATACATAAGGTATAGAACGTTCAACAATCGCCGTACACAACACAAGGAAGATTTAGTGGCCATCCTCGCGTTGCAGAACACAATATTGTACCGATTAACCTCTTAGGTAATTATAATAAACTATTTATTACGTAAAACCGTCACATTGAGACCTTCCTCATCGTAGTATAGGATGTGCAATAGCATACACTTAATAAAATTTTGCCATAACAGAGGATACTAAAAATATTTTTGTTCCAAAAGCTCACAAAGTAAAATTTCCAAAACCCGATCTATTACAAAATATGTTAGGAAAATCATGAATTGAAGAGATCTATAAGGTGCGTTGAAAAAGTAACGAGTCGGAGGCTGTAATGCGCAAACCATTGACGACATCGGCTAATCATGGCGTGTGTAACGAGGTGTGTTTCCGACCAGAGCGTGGAAGGTCACAGCCCGTCGCTAGAGGGCACGCGTGCACGTCACGTGACGATACAAAGCGAGCTGCAGCATGCATCAATCGTCCAACGCTGCCAGTCGCATTGAAAACAATGACATGGACGCGTCAAACGAAGAGCAAAGAGGTGTTGTTCGGTTTCTGACAGCGGAAGGAGTAGGGGGAAAGGACATTTATCGCCGAATGTCACAAGTATACGGCGAACACTGCATGTCCCTTGCAAGGGTCAAGGCGTGGCACAAGCGCTTCAGGGAAGGACGGGTGTCGTTAGCCGATGATGCCCGGTCTGGGGCACCCCCCCCCCCCTGCATTACCGATGACAACGTCCAGCTGGTTGATGCACTCATTACCCAGGACCGCCGAGTAACAGTGAACGCCATAGCCGCCGTGGTCGGATTGAGCGTCGGAAGTGTGCACACCATCATGAAGAAACGACTGCACTTGCGCAAAGTGTGTGCCCAATGGGTGCCCCACAGTCTTCAACCACACCAGGAAGCATGTCGAATGGCCTACTGTCTTGGTTGGACGATTGATGCATGCTGCTGCTCGCTTTGTATCGTCATGTGACGTGCACGCGTGCCCTCTAGCGACGAGCTGTGACCTTCCACGCTTTGGTGGCCGTTTTGACCAACTCCTTACTAACGATTAGTTAGTTAATTGCTATTTCAGGACACCGGGGTGCGACAATGACTTATTTTTTACACAATTAAATGAGCAAATTTTTAAAAACAAATTTCTGTTATTTTCGTTGTTAATTTTACACTAAACCTGCTAACAAACAAGATCACAGAAATCATTTCTAGTACCGGTATAAACATTTCTCAAGTTGGTACACTTTTCTTGAAACTTTCTTGTCGAGGATACTTATTGTTTTCCTGGAATGTAAAGAACATGTGGCTTGACAAAATGAACGTATTATTTTGAGCAGTTTAAAAATTAACAAACTCAGAAAAGTATCTTTGCCTCTTAAAATGTACGAATTTTTAATTTATAAATTGAAAAGATAAAGATTATTTTGAATATCTTCCGGTTCATTCTATAAAACTACCTGGTTACCAACACATTACAAGAGATCAGGCCTGTGACTTAAGTAGTTCCTAACAGAAGTGTACCAGAATGTCTAAAATCTTAACTCGTGGAATTGATGTCTGTGATCTTGTTTTTGAACACCCTGTACAAAATCAGACAATAATATTTCATATTTATTGTTAGCAGATGGCTTAGAAAGGTTAGATTTTTGTTTAGTGTAAAATTAACAACCATTGGCCAAACGGAAATAACAGAAATTTGTTTTTAAAATTTGCACATTTAATCGTGGAGAATAAGCCATTGTCGCAACCCAGTGTCCTTAACTTAAATACGAGAAATATGGTATATTGGCTTTCACAGCCAAGGAATTAAAACTCAGCTATATTTATAGGTTTATTCCGTGACTTGTGCGGGGGTTTGCCTATGAACACCAAGATAGGCTCATCAGCCAGCGCTTGGTGTTCCTAGGCAAAACCCCGCATAAGACACGGCATAAACCTAGCCAAATAGCTGACTATTAATTCCTCGTATCTTCATACAAGCCTTAATTTACTGCCGTCTCATTTAATGAAATTTTATGAGAACTTAAAATTTGCGGCTGTGCAAGTTTTTAAAATTTCGTTTTCATTTCTCGTGCCCTAAGTAAGACCAGTAGGATATATGGAAATAGGCTATTTAGTTATTCACGTAACTACTTGTTATTTTTAGCCTATTTCCATTTATGACAAAAAATATAGGCTTATGAGGTCATCTTTTGTCCGTAAGTGTGTGTGTCTATCTGTGCCCCCTAATAACTTCTAAACGGCACGACCGATTTCAATGAAACTCGGAAAGGTCATAGCACCATTCTGGCCGACCCCGACTGTGGCCCTTCAAATTGGATTACGTCTCACCAATCCAACATGGCGGCTGTGCAAAATATTTCACCGGCATTCTATATCTCCGAAAATATTACTGATATCACCCTCACATTTTGTACGGTAATAAAGGGCACTACTACAAGTTTATCTATGTAACTTTCAAAAACCTGTAAAGTACAAAACGAACATGGCGTCCAAGCGAAGTTGAAACATTTTAATAGACTTAACTTGCGCAGTGAAATATGGTACAGTTAATGTTTATACACAGTGAAATGCACTGGCATCTAATTTAGTTCAATTGTTTACATAAACTCTAGATGGCGGCCGTGCGAAATTTTAAAATCTCGATTTTATTTCTTGTGTCGTAATCATACGATTGAAGTTTGAATACTACACCTACACAATAATTTTCATGTAATAATACATTACTCCAAGACGTAAATTTATTTTAAAAAAATGCAACATGGCGACATACGAAATATTTAGACGGTTCTCAATATCTACGAATATATTACAGCAATCAAACTGAAATTTTGTATGTTGATAGAGGCAATTAACATAAGTAGGATATATGAGAAAAAGTTATAGTTCTTCACGGAACTACTTGTTATCTTTAGTATGATGATGACGCCTACTTGTTGCAATATACAGGGTGTTTCAGAAATAATTTAACAAACTTTGGGGATTGGTTCCTTACACCAAAACAAGAAAAAAAGGTTCATATACACAGATGTCCCAAAATCATTCGTTTTCGATTTATTAATGAAAGAACATTGTGCAGTGACACATTAATTGACAGCCTGTTTGGAAGTGTTTAACACATGAACTCATATCAAAACAAGAAGTTCCGTGAAGAACTATACAGCCTACTTTTCATGCCAATGATTATTCTACAGTATATGAACCTATCTAGAATAATGACGAAATTAGGTTGCTAATATCAAAATATCTAATTAGTTCAAAATATACCTGGTATAATGTAGCCTAAAAGAGCACTACAGTTGGCAGCCCTGGTGACTGAATATATTCTTAGTTCAATCTCTTAAGGTACAGAATACAAAATTTGGTTGAAGTCCAATGGACGTTACATGCAGTTAGACACTGGATCTATCAGCACGCGTAAAAGCATGTTGCCAACAATACCATGCGTGTGCTGGTCAGAAATAATCTGAAATATTATGATATCTTGTTGTGCCAATTTTGGATGAAATCCATTTGTTAGTATAGAAGTTACATGTATTTTAAAATTGGACATATCAGCAGGCATAGAATCATGTTGGCAGCACTGCCTGGTATTAATTACTCCAAAATAGTCTAGAATGTCAGGTGCTATACGTGTGCAAAGTATAGAGCTGTTGGCTTGCTTACTTTCCGGTATATTGATATTAGTGTAAAATAAATATAGACAGCATTTATTAACAGTTGGCAGCCCTGATTGCTCTTAACAATACTTATAGTCATATCTGTTATGGTACACATAGCACATACGAAATTTGGTTGAAATCCAACTGATAGTATAGAAGTTACATGTATTTAAAAATTGGTCGTATCAGCAGGCTTATAATCATGTTGGTAGAACTGACGTATATAAGTTACTCGAAATTAATATAAAATGTCAGAATATACGTGTGCATAGTTTAAAGCTGTTGGCTTGCATACTTTCTGATATATTGGTATTTGGATAAAAATAAATAAAGAGAGCAATTATTAACAGTTGACAGCCCTGGTGGCTCTTAAGAATACGCTCAGTCATATCTGTTTATGTACAGATATTACATACAAAATTTGGTTGAAATCCAATTGATAGTGTGGAAGTTATATGCATTTAAACATTGGACCTATCAGAAGGCTTAAAATTATTTTGGCAACACTGTTATGGTTGGCCTCCTGGAAATTAAACTGAAATAGTATTATCTATATGTGCGCCAATTTTGGAATAGCTCCCATGCATACCTTGCAAGATATCCAACATGGAGCTCAAATTTCTAGTGCTTTTTTTCAGCAGTAGGTAGCACTGACATCATTTTCAAATATGGACGTGAGCTATTCCGGTGCACATCTTTACTCATACTAAATTTGGTTTTGATTGCTGCAGACGTTTAGGAGTTGATAGGGGGGACACACACACACAGCCAGCCAGCCAGCCAGCCAGACAGACAGACACACATTCTCCCGGATCGATCTCATAAGTCTACTTTTTCCTCATTTTTGCAAAATGTGAAAAGTAGGCTTTAAAGGTTCCTGACACCACAGATGAAAGTCTACCGGACCGTGCAAGCCATGGAACGGGTCCTCCTCTGCCCAACCATCTGCCCTGGAAGATCTCCGTCAGAGCAGTGCGAACAAGGCGACTAAAGTGTGCAGGAGCCTCATCATGCATCCACCACACACGTTGTCGTATTTGCTGGGGCACATAGTCATGCAGAAAGTCTGAAAGGGTGTTCTGGATAAAGTCTCTGGAGACAGCACCTATAAGACGTGCTGTTAGAAAGTATGGACCTACAATGCCAGCCCACACATTAATCCTAAACTGGTGCTGATGGCGAGTCTGACTGGAACTGTTTTTCCATCTGTCGGTGTCGGGAACCTTTTTTTCATATGAGTTCATGTGTTAAACACTTCCAAACAGGCTGTCAATTAATGTGTCACTGTACAATGTTATTTCATTAATAAATCGAAAACGAAGGATTTTGGGACATATGAGTATATGAACCTTTTTTTTGTTTTGTTGTAAGGAACCAATTCCCCAAAGTTTGTAAAAGTATTTCTGTAACACCATGTATAATGTATCACTTTTGGTGAGCAATAATCTATCTTCCCTGTAGCCATCACTATAATAATCATCACCATCATGTCTGAGCTAGCGGAGAAGGGATAGAATCCCCTTTCATTCGCCAAGCTGGTGAGCAAGGTAATAATGAATGAGTCGATAATCCTCTTTGGCAGCCTCCAGTGTCCAGCTTAGTCCCGCTTTGTATCTGGGAGGAACGAAATCGAATTTAAAATGTATCAGATTAACGATTGTAAAATAAATTAGCGGTGTTGCCACTAACATACATCCCGTCCAGCAAGGTTGGGAGAAGGATTATACTGTGGGCTCCGGCGTGCATTCGTGAAGCTGTGTTGCCAGCTTAAGAAACAAACAAGTTGACGAGAATAATGACCAACTAAACACTGTTATGTTATTGCTAGTGATATGAAAAGTGACTTCGGTGGCGTAGTTGGTAGCATGCTGAGCTATGCCCAAGATCGCGGGTTAAAACCCGGGCGAAGTCGTCGGATTTCTTAAAAGCGTTCAAAATCCATCAGTATGCCTTCCTTCGGAGGGGAAGTAATGCCGGCGGTTCCATGTCGTAGATTTATGGCCTTTTAAAGAACCTTCCACTAAAATTGTGTGAACCTAAATTTGTAGGTTAGATGTAATTAACGCCATATTAAGTCCCAACGTTCGCCGCCAGGTGTAAGTTGAAGTGGCATCTTGTAGCCAAGTTCACAGCTAGGTGTCGTTGACGGTAGCAAAAGTAGGAACTACTTGAAATTGATCGGCTGCAGTCCTTACTTGAATTACAGATAACACACACTAATACAGCCATCACAATTAACACCGGTTATCGGACAGATTCTACACACACCCAAAGTACACGGGGCTACATGACCACGTTGTCGCAGCCCCTAAACTAAGGAATCAACTAATTTCTGAGAAAATGCTACACGAAGATGAAAATCCACAGCCTGCTTCCAGTCTCCGACCGGGTCAGGAATGGAATGAATGAAGCCCCCATCTATCGGCGAGGATATGGACTGTGCCGGCTGCCGAGGCCTGACGCACTCCTCTGGGGCAATGATTAAATTAATGACAGATGAAATGAAATGATAGTGGAGAGTGTTGCTGGAATGAAATTTTGACAGGGAAAACCGGAGTACCCGGAGAAAAACCTGTCTGCCTCCGTTTTGTCCAGCACAGATCTCACATGGAGTGACCGGGATTTGAACCACGGACTCAGCGGTGAGAGGCCGGCGTGCTGCCGCCTAAGTCACGGAGGCTTTAAAATGCTACACGAAGATAATTAATTCAAACAAATATTTAAGTCTTTCCATGAAAATTGCTACTGTTTTGATTTGACAACCACATGATACAGAAAACTGAAACCCTCTACATAAGAGTATAACTACAGAAATATGAAACTGGCTGCAAGATTTTAAAAAACTGGCAAGGTTGGGCTAGCTGTCTGTTTTCAGGGCATGTAATCATCTAATTGGCTGACAGTGTCCAGAATACTTGAGCAACATCCATCATAAATAATGAATGAGGAGAAAACGAACGAGATTTATTCAAGCAGGATATTCGTGCATGAACCCCGCCCCTCAGCATGAGGACCCGGGAAATCCTTCAAAAGTGATTTATTCAGACTGGCTGATCCTTCTTTTTTTCCCTTTGTTGTTGTTGTTGTTGTTGTTGTTGTTGTTGTTGTTGTTGTTGTTGTTGTTACCAGACGTAACTAGGACACTTCTAGCTAAGACCTAAAGCAGGTGTCATCAGCCCTTTTTAGATTATGAGCACCACCTTCATATCATACCAAGTATCCGAATACTATTAAATTGGATATAATAATCATATATATTATTTCAGTAGTATAGATCCCTCCTGTGGCGCTCACAAACGACCGATCGTAAGAAATGAGCATCAAATGAATGAGAATAGACATTAGCAGAGACGAATTGCACTATAATTTCATAAATATCCATAATTTCTTTAAAAGATGGCTTATAAAAGAATGTACGAAGTGTGCGATTTGCAGATACTGTTGCTTGAGGAAAATACGCTCCATAATTGCTGTCCACTTCACATTTTGGCCGCTGTGTCGCCTGTTTCATGTCATTTTAACATTCTAAGGTCTTTCCTTCATCATTTTGCATGGATTTCAGAATCAGTAAATCAAAAGAATGAATACTCAAATCGTATAATTTCATAAATATCGAATAACCGGTGAGTGTTACAGCAACCTTTCTCCGTAAGCCTCTCATTATTCAAAAGGAAGATAATTACTCGCAGATTTTACGAATTTCACCCTGATTTCATAAATATGTCGACAATTTGTTTGGAAAGTGCATTTAAACAAAAGCCCACATAACAGGAAAGTGGTTTATGTGCATGAGGGATTTCTCGCACGGGTACTCTAGTAATAATAATAATACTGTAATAATAATAATAATAGTATAGGGGCCAAGTTCCAACACTATACCACAGTTGTAAAACCTGAGGGACTATATGCGTCCGTAACTTTGACCATGAATAGTAAAGGTCAAGCTGACCAACTGGAAAAACGAGAGCGCAAGATATTAATAATGGGATGGGACAGTGGCGAATGAGAGGAAATGAGGACTTGTACAACAAATGGACCCTAACACAGCAGCAATTAAGAAGAGACGGCTACTATTTTACTGTCACCTCTTGAGGATGACTGATGATCTGTTAACGAAAAGAATATGGAGTTTCGTTAAGTCTATGGCAACAAGGCCGAGATGGTTCGATGAATGCGAGAAGGATCTCAGGCAAATTGGTGTTCCAGAACGAGATATTCCTCACAGGAACACATTTAAAAGGTTTTAAAATGGTATCAACTTCCGAAGACGGAGAGAACCTTTGTCCGAAGAACATTAACAGACACTCGTCGCTGGGGTCAGAAGATACTGGCAGGAAGTCAAAGCCGGAACAAGAACAAGACCTAGACACTAAAGTGAAGTTGGTTGTTACCACGCAGTCCATAGAGGCTCAACTCGATGTATAAAAGTAAAAATCATCACTGCATCACTGTCGTCAGAATGCCTTATCCTCTCTCAGAAATTAGCGCTTGCTATGTTAGAGCAGCAAAAAGAGAGAAAGATTCGCCACAACATACTTGGTCCAAGCTACAAAAACGAGATCTACGTAAGAAAGTCCAGACAAGAAATCTATTCTAAAATAGAGAAGATCTCGGATACAATGGGCAAACGCAGGGCTCGATTCTACGGTCACTTGCGACGGATGGACGACTCTCGATGGACAAAACGTACAAAGAGTTTATTTCGTAAATAATTCATGTTTTTTGGGCTAACGCCGTGTGTATTTAGATTAGAACCATACGTTTCGAAGAAACCTTGCCTCCTTTTTCAATGGAAATCAAACAATGTGGCCAAAGAAAGTATATCAATGAGATTACAAAAAATACAAAAAATATAGATAAATTCCTCTGTTCGTCACCAGAGAGCAGCTGCCAGAAATTACTGTATGGACCATGGTAGAACGGCGGACAGAGTAGTAAGTAAGGGGGCGGGGTGAAAATATAGAGACTCCTCGAAGAAGAATGAGAATGTCCAAAAGAAGAGAGAGAGAGAGAGAGGGGGGGGGGGAGGTTTTTTGGGTTAGATGGATATAAGGAAACATAAACAAAAGGACGTCATACAGGCAACGGCGAAAAAACATCAGGCTCTGTACTTTATGAAGGTAATATACATACACACACCTTCACGTAATGAAAATCGCATTGGTACAGCACACTGAGCACTAAACACGTGAACAATTGACTAAACTGAACCTCACACTGTTAAAGCTCTCAGCAGACTGCAATGGAGGGAAACTTGTGGCGCCAAGAAGCGAATTACGGCCAAGTGCTCGGCGGGAGACCGGCTCGCGCCGCGGGCGAGCGGGCAAGCGAGGATCTCCGTCAGATACAAAATAAACTCACTGTATATTTAACAATTTTGACTCAAAACCAACAACAGTGCCCTGGTACGTTAACGTCAAGAAAAACCTCCAATAAATTGGCCTACAACTTGATGATGCGCACAAACGAGACCTTTTCCGAAAAAAGCATCGTGGCTTTTGGGACTTTCCGAGATGAGAAGTGGACAACCGGTGCAATGTGGTTGGATGAACGCTGGGATCGACACAGCAAGTTAATGAAAACCTACTGGATCAACCGTAAATTGAATAAACGTCAGAATGTATAGTGGGACTTATCGTGGTCCCTAGTTGGCCGATCAGCGAATAATAAATAAATAAATAAATAAATAAATAATTTGGAATGGAAAACTAAAAGAAGATTACATTTCGCCGGCAACTTTGGGGGAGAAATAACAACGGTATTAAAATATATTGCTTAGCATTTGCAGATGAGTTTGTTACACTGTCAAGCGACCTAACAAATGCAATAATGCAATTCAATCTCTTGGAAGCAATAGCCAGTAGTCTAAAACAGGTTTGAGAATCTCCATAGAAAAAAAATAATATTACAAACATCCAGAATGCTCCAAAGGTTTTGACAACATATATTGGTAGAGTCGAGAAAGTAAGAAAATTAAAATATCTAGAAGAATTAATTCAAGAAAATGCTTCAGACAAATTTTCAATAAAAGAAAGGGTACACAAGATGAAAAGAACGTTTCTAACAAAAAGTGCCTGTCTAAATATAAGGTGCGTTCAAAAAGTAACGAGCCGGAGGCTGTAATGCTCAAACCGGTGACGACATCGGCTAATCGTGGCGTGTGTAACGAGGTGTGGTTCCGACCAGAGCGTGGAAGGTCACAGCCCGTCGCTCGAGGGCACGCGTGCACGTCACGTGACGATACAAAGCGAACAGCAGGATGCATCAATCGTCCAACTCTGCCAGTCGCATTGCAAACAGTGACATGGAGGCGTCAACCGAAGAGCAAAGAGCTGTTGTTCGGTTTCTGTCAGCGGAAGGAGTAGGGGGAACGGACATTCATCGCCGAATGTCACAAGTGTACGGCGAACACTGCATGTCCCTTGCAAGGGTCAAGGCGTGTCACAAGCGCTTCAGGGAAGGATGGGTGTCGTTAGCCGATGATGCCCGGTCTGGGGCACCCCCCTGCATTACCGATGACAACGTCCAGCTGGTTGATGCACTCATTATCCAGGACCGCCGAGTGACAGTGAACGCCATAGCCGCCGTGGTCGGATTGAGCGTCGGAAGTGTGCACACCATCATGAAGGAACGACTGCACTTGCGGAAAGTGTGTGCCCAATGGGTGCCCCACAGTCTTCAACCACACCAGGAAGCATGTCGAATGGCCTACTGTCTTGGTCTTGGTTGGACGACTGATGCATGCTGCTGCTCGCTTTGTATCGTCACGTGACGTGCAAGCGTGCCCTCTAGCGACGGGCTGTGACCTTCCACGCTCTGGTCGGAACCACACCTCCTTACACACGCCACGATTAGCCGATGTAGTCACCGGTTTGCGCATTCCAGCTTCTGGCTTGTTACTTTTTGAACGCACCTTATATATTAAAAGAAGGCACCACACTACAGTGGCAAAAACAGAATGCCTATATGCGAGTGAATGCTTAGAATTAAATTATAAATTAGACAAACTTGAAGTAGCCTACCAGAAAGGAGTATTATAAGAAAACTCTTAGGCCTTCAGGACACAAATCTAGTGCAGTTTTCGCAACTGATGAATTGTTGCTGTGTAATACAAGGTCATGCCATCTCCAACACCTCTCACGCATTTTCTCATGGTACAACAAATGTTGCCCGAACATCCTCATTCCTGATGCGGTGTAGTCATTGCGGCCAGCGAATCGATCATGTTGATCATAATTGTTGTTTTAAGGGGCCTAACATCTAGGTTATCGGCCTCTAATGGTCTGGGTGATAGCGGAAATGGCAATGGAATGGAAACCATAAGGAAAATTAATTGAGACGGAAAATACTTACAAAATGGAACACAGATTGAAACAACTTACAAAATGGAGAGTGGAAATACTGATCAAAGGGAATTTAGAAGGAAAATATTCACAAAAGGAATAGATTGAAAGATACGGACAAAATGTAGTTTAGGTTCAAAATACGTACAAAATGAAATGTACAGTCGAAATACAGTACTTACAAAATGCAATTGAAATTAAAATGCTTACAAAATTTATGGTAGATACAAAATACTCATTTGGATTGACAATAAGTTACTTACAAAACGCAATTTAGACTGAAAAGACTTAACAAAATGCAATTTCGATTCAAAATACACACAAAATGCAATTGAGGATCAAAATACATATAAAATGCCCACCATACAAAATGATATGAAGATTGAAAATTCTTAAAAAATGAGGTTGAGGTTGAAAATGCTTACAAAATGGAATTGAAATTCAGAAAACTCACAAAAATTCTACCACACATTTAAAGACTTACTAAAAATCAATTTAGATAGTCAATCCTTACAAAATACTCGTAAATTGCAATTTACATTGAAAAGACTTACAATATGCAACTTCGATTGAAAATACCTACAAAATGTAGTGTAGGTTCAAAAAAAAATTCGCTTAAGGTAATTTAGAAATAATGGGAGCCAATTAACAAAAACAGTGCGGGAATCTTAAAGAGAACAAGAAATGGAATGAAAAGAAAACAAGAGGTCTGACCCCTCGAAGAAGGAGGGATGAGGAAAGATGAGACAAGGTCCAATTAAGGCGGGAAAGTGAAATACTCCTCAGATAGCCTAATACCGTCGGGGTCGGAAAAGAACAAGAGTTGACCAAGGGAGGTCGACAGGAAGGAAGGCGGAGAGGAACCCGGCACAAGTAAGTGGGAGCAATGCCGGACTCATCTGGGGTCCCGTGTTCGCCAACCGGGCGGGGGGAGGGGGCAAATCATCTTCATTTCCATGACATGCGGCTGTTGTCCCTGCTTCGTGGCTGTCCAACATTAAGTTCCATAAAATACCACCGGTCGAACAATGGTTTTCTATCTTCGAATTCAAGTACAATGGCACCTTCCGAACGAAAAGGACTCCAGTGACTTGCCGCCACTTCATCCAAGAGCAGCGTTGATTCTATTTCTGGGGTCTGGGAGCGTGAGACCATCCGAGCGGATTAATGTCTCCATATATTTGTACTCAGACGTTTTATTGAGCTCAAAGCCATCGATGGTAACTGACCCGGACCTCGGAAATGACGGCCATTAATGGTAATCACTAGGGCTCGGATCGATATGCTCGATAAAATCTCCAGATATGCTCGAAAACCATGTGTTTTATGCTCTCAAGATATGCTCGAAAAAACATTATATGCTCGATAAATATGCTCGAAAAATCAATATATGCGGTTAAATATGTAGAATATGCTCGAAAAACACCGTTAAAAATTATAGAAAGGAAAGTCAAAGAAAAAAAAACAATAACATACATTTATATACGAGCTTTATTTTCTAATTGTATATATGATACACTACAATATACTCGCATTCAAGTTTTTCAAGTATTTACCTTCGAGCATACAATAGGATAGAGAGGCCTTGGCCAGCGGAACATGGGGCCAGAATAAGATCAGCTGATGTTGGTATAAAATGGCGCCTATGCCCAAGTTGTCAGCGCGAGCGTAAAGATTATACTTAATAATTATCGATATACGAGCCCATTTTTGCAGTATAATATATTACAAATATGTAAAATACGCATTTTCCTTTATGTAAGAGGCTGAATGTGAAGTTATATAACGAAAATGGTTATATCTTGCGCTGCTTACAATTGCAGTCAGAGGTTTGAAAAAGGGAACAGGCTATCTTTTCACGGGTAAGAATTAAAATATATGACCTAAAATACACAGACTTGATTACATACATTTCCCCAATACAGCTGGCATCCAGCGGCGTAGCCGTGCTCGTTAAATCATGCAGCACGCTCGGATATCGCAGGTCGAATCCCGGCGCTGACTGCTGCTATCCAGAGAGTGGTTTATCCCCCAGGATTTTCCACACTCCCCCCAGGCAAATGCCGGGATAGCACCTTAGTTCAAGTCCCGAGGCACCCACCTCATCCCTGTCCCTAATAAAGTTACACACTACTACAATCATCACATCAATACAGGTTATCAGACAAGTTCAACCCACACCCAACTACACGGTGCTGATGACCAAGATGTCACAAGCCCCTTAAATGAATTAACAACCACCAATGCAGCTATACACACTACTGCAGTCATCACGGAAATTTAAGTTATCAGACAAGTTCAACACATAGGCCTACTCAAGTACACAGGGCTGATGACCCGAAAGTCCCCAGCCACCAAAAATGAATTTACTAAATATGGAAGGGAAGGGGATAACATTAGGATATTTGTAAGATTTATTGCTGTAGGTGATAAATATTTGGAGTGGGGATATCATTGGTTTTCTTTTAAGATGCAGTGCTGGATATCACTTTGTACGCATAATTAAATGTATTCGCTTATTTCAGCTTCCCTTCAGACCCTGAATTGCTTAATATATGGACCATAAATATGAATTTTAATTGATGATTATCGGCAAACTTTCTTGATTTATAAAGGAAAACCAGCATAATAGAAGCATAGGGCCTACATGTTACTAAAAAAGTAAGCTAGTACTAGAATGCTTTGTAGAGTTTATTATTTTAGATATGTAAAAATATTACAAATATAACCAAGTCAGACAATTATTACGGATAAGAATTATACGTAAACGTATTTTATTCACCATTTTATAATTTCCTAACCATGTAGGCCCTACACAAGTCACCTATGCATTCCAACACTGATATGTCAACACACCAAAATATCGCATATCACGATTATACTTCACACTTTTCATACAAAAAAGAACAGCAATATTCAGAAGGAATTGTAGTTATCGCCACCTTCCACAAAAATAGTCTGTTAATCACAAGGAATACGCTTGAATCGGGAGTTTAAGTCACTTCATAATGCTATTCTTATGGGAGACATGTTTGTTTTGCCCAACATCAGCTGATCTTATTTTGGCCCCACGGTCAGCCGGTAGAAGCATAGCTGGCGCCCTCTCTATCCTATTGTATGCTCGAAGGTATTTACAGTATAAGAGAAGTTTTCTTATAAAAGTTACAGTTTAAAAGTTCATTTACAAAATGTTCAGAATTAGGCGAGTCAATGAAGTAGATCTGCATTGGTCTGTACAACAAGAATTTTTTCTCTTTTCAGTTTTGAATGATTTTCTTAAATCAGTCAATAAAAGTTTCAATGACGAGAAAGGTTAAAAGCCTGCGGTTCTATTATTCACACCAGATAAGCTTTTCAATAATTATTTCTGTTTTCGAACCTTAAGGATGGTCAGGGCCCGAATTCGAGGGGTAATTCGAAGAAAAACTAACTATTTAGACAAAAACCACAAGATTATGCATTTATATGCTTCTATTCTGAAAACCGCGTTTTTATGCATTTATATGCCCGATAAATTTCAATTCTGTTGGTCCCAGAGAGGTGAAAATACCACCGAAAGACTTCTTTCAATGTGAACTATTCAGGAAAAGAATATGCAAATATGCTCGAATCCGAGCCCTAGTAACCACTAAGCCACGAGGCAGGCCAACCTAAGATGTCTCGACGGAACTGATAACTGCGGTGGCTCTGCCCAGAAAAACAACATTTCACTCTTCGATCGTGTCAATACTAGAGAACAATATTGTCTAGTCTGCATTTTTTACCCGCTTGTTTGAATAGCAGACAAACCCGTTAATTTTTTAAATATATTAACGCTGTTTATTTATTTTTTATATGAAGTGAAATATTTGTGTATAAAATGAAGTCCTTACATTAAAATTAAAATGGAATATTTGTTTTACCTTTTGTTTGCACACGTCACATTGTTCCATTATTCAGAGCGAGCTGATGGAATATTGAGCGGTCGAGGTCCTTCTCCCGTACATATCAATCGGCGGGAAACGAATACCCATTACGGGGGAGGTACACCATTCGGGGTTAGAAAAATTTTCATTTTTTAAATGAATTAATTGAATGACTAATCTTTTATCATTCATTTGGTGAAACAAAAGGAAAATATCTTCAATACTTCCAGAGATATGACACCAAATGTTAGTTGCTGTCGCTTAAGTTGCCTCTTTAAACTTCAGACAACCACGCCTTAGGTTTGAAGCTCGTTTCCCGAGAACTTTATTTTCACACAGCGTTTACAGGAAGGAAAGTAAAGCCAGCAGGGCCATGCCATAGAATTATGGCATGCAAAAGAACCTTCCACTAACTGCACTTGTGTGAAGCTAAAATTCGTAGGTTAGATTTGATAACGCTACATTAGTCCCTACGTTCGTCGCCAGGGGATGACTGCAATGGCATCTAGCAGCCAAGTTCGTAACTAGTTGCCGTGGACGGTAACAATTCTGGTAATAGCTTAAAAAAAACAACGCTGAAAACTGGTTTCCAAAATTTCAGAACGTAACAATGTTTTTCAATAGGCGTTGCATTATAGGTTGTCTTACGCATTGTAGTCTGCTTAAAACGAGGTGAAGATTGGTGAACCTGAAAGACGTCACACTAGACAGACGACGATCAGCACATGCCGGTAATCTTCAAGTTACGTTATGTTGTCAGTTTTAGTGTCTGCCAACATGGTGAGTTAGCAACATGAGTGGCGACAGTGAATACAACTCTGATTGAATCCCAACAGCAAGTCACGATTATCCTAAGTTGATCGAAAATTAGGGCTAACTGGAAGGATTCTATTTCCGCGATATAGCGAACATACGGCACCCACAAACGTGCGCTCATTTACCGGCTATAAATCAATCTTAAAATTGAGGTTTTGACACGGTAAAATAATGTATTTTATGATTGTGTTGGGCAAGTACAGACCTCAAATGAAACAACATCAACAATTTTTTGTTACTCGATTTTCGATTCGGTTAATAGAGACTTTAAGTATATATAAATATGTGTAGGTACTGCATGTCCGTTTCTTTTAGTGCCTCTTTACTGAAGGACCATCTCATGGAGTAGTGGCTAGAATTCTTTCCTGTCACCCCCGAGCTTCGGGTTCGATTCCCGGCTCTGGCAAGGAATTTACCAGTTTAGTCTGAGGACTGGAACGGGGTACACTCAGTCTGGTGAGGCAATACTGAGAAGAGGAGGGTTCGATTATCAACCTCAGAGGTTTTCCGTGGTTTCCGCACTTCTACTCCAGGAAAATGCTGTGATGGTATCCAACGTAAGGAGAATCCCGTCTCCTTACCAATCCTGATCTCAAGTACAATGCATACACTACTATGGACACTATAATAACACTAGTTCTCCACATACAGTAAGAGCACGGGGCTAAATGAAAGCCCCTTAAATTAATAAACAACGAATCTATAAAGAAGGCAGAAGATACCATAAAAAGAACAAGAAGAGGTCTGACCCCTCGAGGAATGAGGGTATCAGGAAATATTAGACAAGGGCCAATACCGTCGAGGTCAGAAGAGCACAAGAGTTGACCAAGGGAGGTCGACAGGAAAAATGACAGAGAGGGACTATGCACAAGTGAGTGGAAGCAATGGCGGACTCAGCTGGGGTCCCGTGGTCGCCAACCTACGTCCCAGTAAATGTAATATCGTGGGAGGGGAAGGGGCACACCATAATATTCGCACACACTACTACAGACATCATAATTACACAGGCTATCCTACGGGGATGATAGCCATGATATCGCACGAGAATAACAATACAAATGCCATTACATTTGTCGTGAAATGACCTGTCAAATCGTCTAAGCGACTTTCAAGTTGGCAACACTGTATCACGGAAACAAAACACTCCCGTTTCACACGTACAACAAACGGAGTCTCTTGATTTATGACGACAGATTCGTCACGAAACCGGCACGGCGAGTGTACAGCCCGTCACATAAATATCTCAGCATGTCAAGCACAGTCGATACTTTCATTATGCCAGCACAACTGTATGAGAGATTCTCCAGGATAGCACGGCTGTCGTCCCAAATAGGGGATATACTGTACAGGGTGGTGAGAAACAGCGTGAACCGGGTATAAGAGCGTTAGAGGACTGATCGTACTGATAAATAAATCGAAAAGAATAAGTCGATGTCTCGCCCCGGTGTCATTCTATCAGCTGACGAAGTTAGCCAATGAGATTGCTTCGCGGGCGAATTCAAATGCGCTTTGCGGGCCGATGTTGCCAACTCTGCATGTGGTTCAAGAATGGCTAGATAGCCCTAATCCAAGTAAAAATAATGATGATGATGATGATGATGATGATGATGATAATAATTGTTGTTTTAAGGGGCATCAAATCTCGGTTATCGGCCCCGAATGGTCTAGCTGACAGCGAAAATAACAATGAAAAGGAAACCAAGGTAGATTTAAAATACTTACAAAAATGGAACTTAGATTGAAAAGACGCAGAAAATGTACAGTGGGAATACTTCGTCGTTTTCGTTTGAGTCTTCAGTATTTTGACTGGTTTGATGCAGCTCTCCATGCCTCCATGTCCTGAGCTAATCGCTGCATCTCTACATAGCTACCACACCCTACATCCGAGGCAATCTGTTAAACATATTCTAACCTTGGTCTACCCCAACAGTTCTTGTCCTCGACCCTCCCTTCCATAACTAAGCTTGCTATTCCTGGGTGTCTTAGTATGTGTCCTACCAACCTATCTCTTCTCTTCATTAGCAGTCGCCAGAAACATGTCTCCTCTCTCACTCGTCTTAATACCTCTTCGTTTGTAACCCTATCTACCCATCTGATCTTCATCATTCTCCTGTAACACCACATTTCTAATGCTTCAATTCTCCTCTTTTCTGCTGCACCAATAGTCCAAGTTTCACTTCCATAGAGCGCCACGCTCCAGACAAAGGCTTTCAAAAATGACTTCCTAATACCAAAATCTATATTCGATGTCAACAGATTCCTTTTTTGTAGAAATGCTTTCCTTGCCTGAGCCAACCTACTTTTTATATCCTCTTTGCTTCATCCATCACTGGTTATTCTGCTTCCTAAGTATCATAAGTCTCCTACTTCCTTCAGCTTTTCACCTGCCAATTTGATCTCCATAGAGGTTTCTGATTTAGATAATTTAGATGGAAAATACTCAAAAAAGCAAGTTAGATTGAAAAATATGCACAAAATGTAGTTGAGGTTCAAAATACTTACAAAATACAATTGAAATTGAAAATATGTACAAAATGCCCTATCAGATTCAAAATACTCACAAAATGCAATTGGAATTCAAAATACTTGCATTGCATATTGTAAGTATTTTCGTTGTGAACTCCATTTCGTAAGTATATTCAATCTAAATTGCATTTTGTAAGTACAGTATTTTGAATTGCGTGCCGACATTTATTGTAAGTATTTTGAATCTAAAATACGATTCGTAAGTATTTTCAATTTCCATTGCATTATGTAAGTATTTTCAATTTCAATTGCATTTAGTAAGTATTTTGAATCTCAATTGCATTTCGTAAGTTTTTTTCAATTTCAATTGTATTTTGTAAATATTTTGAACTTCAATTGCATTTCGTGAGTATTTCGAATCTACATTGCATTTTGTAAGTATTTTGAACCTAAACTACATTTTGTGGGTATTTTTCAATCTAAATTACATTTTGTGAGTCTTTTCAATCTAAGTTCCATTTTCTGTGAGTATTTTGAATCTACCTTGGTATTTGTTATGGTTTCCATTTCATTGTCATTTCCCCTGAAAACAATAGTTATCATTAGCGGCCGGATGTTGATGCCATAAAAATGTTTTAAAAATGCACTTAAAATTTTCAAAAATGACTGTAATAAATGACATAAAAATTTGAAAAATGCACAATAAAATTGAGAAAATGATCTTATAATAATAAACTCACCAATGTTTCAAAAATGAAATCTTAAGCTCAAACTGAAAAGTCAATCAAAATAGATTTCTAGCACTTAACAAAAGGTTTATGTTCACTTTAGTCTGAGTTGCACTGCACTACGAATGTCATTCTGATGTCAAATGTAAATGATCTGCGGTTATCAGCTAGCACGTTTTTATATCTCGAAAAGCTGCGTTCAACATCAACTGATGTGATCGAAGCGTACTTGAAGTGAGGAAGGTCGTTTGCTGCTAAATCCTCCTCAATCCCATCCATGCAGTAGTTTTCACCAGAAAGAATGTCTGAGATTTTGCATAATGTTTTATACCCGGTGTTTTTGTCCAGCACTCGTTTCAGTTCTGATGCAATACTCGCAGCAATTTCGCCACGATTGTTCCTAAGACTAGTTTCCACCCGGTTGATTAAGGAAATGGAATCAATATTTCAATATTTTAAATTATTTGCAATATTTTAAATAATCTTCTTAACTCTGAGAGACGTAACTCCCTTATATAAAGCTGTGGCATGACTAAATTGAAGAAAAAATGACCTTATTAGGCCGATTTCAGACCAAAAGAATCTACCAAACTTTTAAAAAAATGCTCTTAAAATGGAAAAATACCAGAAAATGCAAAAAGATGCAAAATAAAAATGACATATTTGAAGACGGGGTGGCCTGTCCGGAGTTTCTATGTACTTCAGCATTGTTTTAGACAGCTCAGTAAAAAGATGACATGTCATCAACATCCGGGCCCTAGTTATCATCATCATGATCAGTTACAGCAATCTTACTTGACCGCTGACTATACAGATTGTGTCTAGCGCTCCGCAGTTTAGTCGTGTATAGTGGTGGGAGAAGCAGCCTACACGCTGCTTTATGCACCGTACACTCACTTCTCCTTGTCCTTTCTATTCTTCGTTATTAACAATAGGTTAGAACTTATGGGAAACATTAATAGCGCTACTGGGTGTGTATGTATTACTGCATCTTGTAATAATAATAAAATAAAATATAATAAATAAACCTGCATGGCAACAAAGAAGTAATAAAATGATAAAAGCCCTAAAATTAACATGGTCTACATATAAAAGAAAATGTCTATCAATCGCAACAAAATTAAAACATTACAAGACGGTGGTTCAACCAGAGGTGACCTATGGAAGTGAAACTCTTTTTAAAGTTACTCAGAAATACAGAATCGACAAAATTTTAAAACTAGAAAGAAGAATAGCTAGAACATGCAAAAATAAAAAATATCAGAAAGATGGACAGTGGCGGATAGTACCAAATGAAGTGGTATAGAGAGAACTGGAGCCCATCACTGATACTATTCGGAAGACACGGATTTCTTTTTTCGGTCACATCATGAGGACACCAGAAACCAGGTTATCTAGAAAAATTGTAGTGAAACTTTGGAATATGAAACAACAAGTAGGATGGATTAAGGAAATTAGAGAAGATATGAAAGAATTAGAAATTACCTTGGATGACTTGCAAAACAAAACAAACAAAAACAAAAAAACTGAGAGATATAAAAATAAGATTTCAGGCTAAAATAGACAAACGTAATTCAGTAAAAAGGGTATTTACAGATGAGGAACGCCTGAGAAGATCAGAGCGAATGAAGAGCTACTGGGCGACTCGGAAAGAAAACTTACTGAAGAAGAGGACCAAGAAATGATTGACTGAAGTGGTCCAATGAGGCCGTAAAAGCAGAATAATAAGAATAAGAAGAAATAAATGCATTTGTTTATTTGTTGTGCCTTTTGCACACTATTTCGGGCTTCACTAATTCGGATTTCGAATAATTCGGACAGGTTTTCATCGCCGCAGTACTGCGCCAGACATCATTCGCACCAAGGCCACCTATTGTAAAATGTCAATCGCATCCCTCCCCGGTCACTCCACACGCGGTCAATAATAAGTATCGTATGTATTATTATTGGTGACAAGCACGCTACAAAGGCAGTGCCTGCTCGGCGAAGCCCACATGACGAGTTACTGTTAAATTCTCTCTCTATGATTGCTGAAGTGTTTGGAAATTTCGTACAGTTGACCTCGCTAGAATACAGTCTGTCTGTTAGGTAGTCAGCCCGAAGGCTGGTTGGATCCTCAAAAAGTACCGCCGTTACGTTATGTGAGTAGATACCCACAAAAACCCAAGGCAGCACTATTTTGAGGCGTTCTAGGCAAGAAGAGGAGTGAGGTAGTTTGCCATTGCTTTCCTCACTGAGTCAGAACAGTAGTCCTAACCCTATGAGTTGAACCTTTCACAGCATTCACAGGCACTGACTGTGCCTCGAATGCCATTACTAAGCCCCACCCATACCTCAGTAGCTTCCATATAATCACAGCCATGGGTGAGACTGAGACATCGGTGAAAAGCCACCTTTTACTCTAGCCTGTGCCAACTGACAAATGCAAATACAGTAACTAGGATGAATGTTCGGGGTAAATTATACATCGCTAAGTTTTAGAATCCAATGGGAGTGCTGGATAAAATCCAAGCCAGAGCTTCTACTCAAGAGTATTATGACAGAGTTTGGCATAAGTAAGTCGAATTTTGTCTTCCAACTTTAACGATGGATAACCAATCCCGGAAAAGGTGTTTGAATACTATAAAGCATATTTGCATGATTTTAGAACTTTTGAACTGTACTGTACAATATTTCAGAAAACATTTCTATAATTCGGACTAGACTAGACTACATTTGTAAAGAATAGAATTTTTGTGCAGTAAAAGGAACATTAAATAAATACATAAATAAATAAATAAATTTATGTTTTTAATATATTTTATGTTCGACCCTCACTATTATGTGTCAGAAAACTGTATCATAATGATGGTCATTATAACACTGTTTTTCATTATGATACAGTTTCTCCAGCCAATCAGAGCTCGTTCATTGACCAATTAGGTAACGATACCTTCACGCATGCGCTCAAAATCCAACATGTCGGACATAAACACAACATCGAACTATAATAAATTACCGACATGGAATACGCACCGTCCGTATGTTCATGTAAATAAACTGGCGAATATGCGACAAGAAATAGCACTGTACCTTAATATCACCAACCCTAATTTCTACACAGCGCATTGCCTTCAAACGACTCCGGTGACAATATTACTGAGGGACGGCAGATGTAAACATATGGCCTGCATATGGCATTGCAAGCACACAGAGCGCATGCGTCGGTCGTCAAAGATCTTGAAAGACAGATATATACCCCGCGCTCGCTCTTCGATCACAAAATTCAAGTGGCTGACTCTTAACCGATATTTATGAATATTTATGTTAAAACATATAATAAAGTTATAATTATCGTCGAACATAAACAGTCGTATGCAACTCGCCTATAATGGTAATTAAGACACTCGTATGGAAATTATTATTATTATTATTATAATTATTATTATTTTCTTTTATTTATTTTATTTTTATAATTTTTATTTTTATCTTTTAAATTCAAAATTAAAATTTTAAATTTTATATCTTTTTTATTTTCTTTAATTTTTAGAATTTTTAATTAATGTATTTATAGTTTTTATATTTTATTTTATTTGTTTATTTATTTATTTATTTATTTACTTCTTTGTTTGCTGTGAATTTCTCCCAAAAAGTCTTCATCTGGGCACTGAAGTTAGTGAGAGTTTAGTGTATAGCCTATATTCCAAAAATCTTATAAATTCCTACATTGAACATAATAAGATCCTACAAAATCCTAATATTGTGATAGTACATAATGTTAACTTCTTATTGTTAGAACCTAAAAACTCGGAGATTGATTATTAATATTATATTCCAACTGAAGAAGACTATAATATAGTCACTTTACTTTTGTTTCAATTTCATTTATTGACAAGGGTGGAACAATAAGCTAATTCTTACCTTTTAAGTATTTTATGATTTCTTCTTCTGCGCGAATGGGTCTCCTAGGACCACGCGGAATCAACTTTTCTTGGCCTTGATGTTTGCCCAATAACTCTTCATGCGCAACGATTGAGCTAGTCTTCGTTGCTGCGACCAGACGTGTCTGGTAGGTCTTCTCTCTCTTCTGCCTCAAAACCCCGTGTATGAGTAATTTTCCTAATTTCCTCTCGATCCTTGAGATTGGGAAAACCTAATTCAGCCACGTCCTTTTCCGCCTGTTTGTACCAATTGGACCTTGTTGCCTTTTTCTGCAAAAACGTATAGATTTTATTTGTTAACCTACTTGGGTCCATTCTGTCCAAATGTTCCATGAATTGGATCCTTCTCATACGGATTGTGTCTGTGAATTTAGTAATTTTTAAATAGATGTCAGCATTAGGTTTCGGAAGGTGAATTCCATCTTTAATTCTTGGTCCCAACATTTTTCGCATGATTTTGCGTTCCATAATCTCCAATTGATTTCTCAGTGTTTTATGTTGTAGATTAAGTGTCTCGGCTGCAGGCAAGACTACTGTTTTATAATGTTGAATTTTACAATTCCAAGAGAAGGAAGGAAGGAAGGAAGGAAGCTTGTAGTTTAACGTGACCGTTAATCTCGAGATCATGAGCCACGGGACCTCCTTTTTACGTGGAATCCGAACCACAGGACATGGCATTTCACTTCGAAAATCTCACATGCATTGACCGGGAATCGAACCCGGACCGCCTTGGTGAGAGGCACACAGGATTCCAAGAGAGGCATGTGTTCTATGATGAGAAGGAGATAAGTCCCAGACTCCTTAACACCTGCTGCCAGGGTCGGGGGTGCAAGGGCAGGTACAGTAGAGAGAGTGTTTGAGTAAGGGAGGACAAATCGAAAATCAATACGAACAGGGCTGGCAGAAGAACGCCCTCTTTTCCCAGGGCTGAACAAACCAGGCAATAATTCCCTCTTGTTTCCATGGAAATCGTTTCAGACATAGAATTCCCTACTGCAATGATGATAGATTTCAGCAGATGGAAAGCAGTCGAAAGAAATCAGAAACCCCTACTGACGTCAAATTGACCAGCGAAAAGCAACTTCTGCTACTTAGGAAGCAAAATAACCAGTGATGGACGAAGCAAGGAGGCTCAGGCAATTAAATAATTTCTTCAGAATATAAAACTGTTGGCATCGAATATACAGGGTCATCGAAACATAATGCCAACATTTCAAAAAATTACAGCACCGAAACCCTTTATGTTAAACGTGTAATTATTTCACTGAACGCCAGCTGGTTAAAGTAAGTTTTCTTTTGGAGGGGACGTGACCTTGCTATGCACACACTAGATGCGCAGTAGCCAAGGTCGACCGGGGGCACGCGCGCCAATGACTGCACCGCCCGACAAACTGCACCTGATTACAAAGCTGTAATTCGATGGTTTAATCAGTTTAAGGAAACAGGGACTGTAGAGAAAAAATCTAGGCAAGGCCGACCACCAACATCAGCACTGAACGCACGCTTTCCCAATGGCTGGATTGGTACGTGCAATCATTTCAGGAGTAAATGTCAAGATTGCGGCAGAAATTCGCTCCCGCAGGTGCTCGAAATCCCGAATTTTTTCTTCATACACAATGTTTTTAATGTACCTTCAGAAAAAAAAAAATCCAAAGGGGTGAGGTCAGGACTTCATTTGCGTGCGCGCCCCCGGCCGACCTTGGCTACTGCGCATCTAGTATGCGCATAGCAAGGTCACGTCCTCTCCAAAACAAAACTTACGTTAATC
Source organism: Meconema thalassinum (assembly GCA_946902985.2). Classification (NCBI taxonomy): domain Eukaryota; kingdom Metazoa; phylum Arthropoda; class Insecta; order Orthoptera; family Tettigoniidae; genus Meconema; species Meconema thalassinum. Next base: position 221,679,284 of record OX336397.1, on the reverse strand, counting down.
AGCTGGCGTTCAGTGAAAGAATTACACGTTTAACATAAAAGGTTTCGGTGCTATAAGTTTTTGAAATGTTGGTATTATTTTTAGATGATCCTGTATATTCCTTGCTTAAACATTACTTTATGAATACTCAATTTTCGGGGATTATATTTTTTCACAGCTACATCATACTAAAGATATTTATTCTCACGTAAACACATGAACATGGCAATCCCTACCTCAACATTTGTGTGCATGAATATATAATATCCACATCACTGATACTTTACACCTCAATCTGGTTTCTTTCAAGAGCTATTATATCCTTCACCTTTAATCTTTACTTGTAGCACATCTGATTTTTTAGAATTCTATTGTATATTAGCCTGTTTTCATTGATGAGATCACCCTTTGTCTGTGAGTATGTGTTCCCCCCTAATAATTTCTAAACAACTAGAGCGATTTCAATGCAACTCGGTAAGGTCTTAGTACTATTTCAGCTGATTCCGGCCGTGCCCTTCAAATTTTATTACGTCTTACTAATCCAACATGGCGGCTATGCGAAATATTTCACCAGCAATCAATGTCTCCCAAACTATTACTGATATCACCCTGACATTTTGTACGATAATAAAGACGTATGTGACTTTCAAACACCTGTTAACTACAAAACGAACATGGCGGCCAAGCGAAGTGAAACATTTGAATAGATTTTCTCGTGTTTTAACCTTCCGAACACAGTGAAACTTGGTACAGCAAATGACTAAACAAATTGCCATGCACTGACATCTAATTTAGTTCAATTGTTTACATAACCTCAAGATGGCGGCTGTGTGAAATTTTAAAATTAAGTTTTCATTTCTTGTGTTCTAATCATGCGATCGAAATCAACGTTTGAATAGTGAACGTACACAATAATCCTCATCTAATAGTACATAACTCTATGGCCTACATATATAAAAAAACATGGCGACCATCCGAAATAGGTAGACGATTCTCAATATCTATTAATCTATCACAGCAATGAACTGAAATTTTGTATGTTGATAGAGGCAATTAACATAAGTAGGATATATGAAAATAGGCTGTTTAGTTTTTCACGGAACAACTTGTTGACTTTTAGATAATAAGTATTTTTTTAGAATTATTTTTGAAAACAACCTTTGCTATGAAAAAAATTACGAGCCTTACAGTAGTCGCATATGATGTGTAACATCTGACATAGAAGAAACCTCACGTGAAATTGTTGATACACCGGTATTTTATAGTATTATTGGCACAAATATTAATCTATTGTAAAAGGGAGTGTTTTACAGATATTGTAGTTTATAATACGGAACTCATTTTATTAGATGATTAGTAGCTTCCACCAGGACTAGCCTAAATGAAGAATACGATATGGATCAACTAGATTAATAGATGCGACACCGCTCATAACCTTAAATTCCTTATAAACAGGTCCTCTTGATTCACAGACCAACACGTAATTTCATATGGATTCGGTTAAAATGAGTCATATTGATATGATAAATATCGTTCAAAATGATAATCTGGTAGCAAAAATACCTACCCCGCCCAGGATTCGAACCCAAGATATCGAGATTCACAGTCATACGCAATAACCCCACGGCTATTTCGACTACGCAAATATTGTGCACAAGATGGTGACTTATTTCCACGTTCCAATAATACTGCATTACGGAATTAAGTTTCATTTATATTTTGCTTGTTTCGATAATATTCCTGAGTGACAATGAGTTTAAAATGCCTTATGCCATTGCAATGCCGACTACTTACAATGTTTGATATTAAGGCATTTTACCATTTAAATACTCATACGAAGACTTCGAACATGTACCATGTCATTTGTTTAAATCACTTGACACCAGAGTTCGCATGAGCGTTTTCCGTTCAGTATGTCATATACATTCCACATGGCCGAGAGTGCGTCATGGTATCAATTTTCGACACCGCGCGCTGATTGTTTCTCTTACTACTGGATCGATCGATCGAATTGGCAGTGCGTCTTATACTTCCGTTCGATCCACCACTGCCAGCTAGGGCACACTTCCATTCGATCGATCGATCGGGCAGTGCATACTTCCGTTGTCCACCACTGCCAGCTAGTACACTTATGTTAGATCGATCGAGCGGGCAGTGCATACTTCCGTTGTCCACCACTGCAAGCTAGTACACTTCCGTTTGATCGATCGAGCGGACAGTGCATACTTCCGTTTGATCCACCACTGCCAGCTTGATCGTTCCGAACCACTTCCATCCCCAATTTTCAAAACCACTCCCACAAAACTATCCAGCAACCGAGCGGAAAGATGAAACACATCAATAATTAACAAATTAATAAATACATAATTATATAACTATAGCAGTGTGTAATGGTGAAGATGAGCACAAAACCAAATTTTGAAAAACTAGAATAAATTTATTTAGGAATTGAATTTTGAATATTTTAAACTTTGGCTATATGCATGTCTTTTTTATTAAATATAGATTTAGTTATTAGAATGCCATTTTTGGCACTCTATGGAAGTGAAACTTGGACTGTTGGCGCATCAGAAAAGAGGAGAATTGAAATGTGGTGTTACAGGAGAATGATGAAGATCAGTTAGAGGAACAAAATTAAGGGGAATTAAGACGAGTGGGAAAGTAGAGATGTTTCTGGGGACTGCTAATGAAAAGAAGGTTCGTAGAACACTTCCTAGACACCTAACAATAGCGACCTTAGTTAAGGAAGGAATGGTCAAGGGTAAGGACTGTAGGGAGGGTTGTGGTAGCTATGTAGAGATTAAACGATTAGCTCAGGACAGGGAGGCATGGAGCGCTGCGTCAAGTGAAGACACAAACAACAACAACAGTGAGACATGTAGTGAAGTTGACAACATCCGCAAATCAGCTAGGTTAATGAACCACAGTGTCAACTCAATTACATTCGTTGAACATAAGTACAGAGAGATTAGTTTGTTTGTATCGGAGACCCTCGCTAGCCCGCTCGCCCGCGGCGCGAGCCTGTCTCCCGCCAGGCACTTTGCCGTTATGCGGCGCTCGCGCGGCATTGAGTCATTGGGTATAGGAATTTGTACTTCAATGTGATCCTTGACCAATTTTTTGACGAACTGACTTACGGAGAGCGATTGTCAACTTATTTTCAACAAGATTCTGCCACTGCTCACACTGACGAAGCATCCATGATAGAATTGCGTCGCTTTTTTGGTACTAGGATTATAAGTCGGAACGTGTGGTCCCCGCGAAGCCCAGACTTATCACCATGTGACTTTTATTTGTGGGGAACGCTTAAAAATAGAGTGTATGCGAGAAACCCTCAGACTATAAATGAGCTTAAAGACTATATTACAGCTGAAATACAGTCAATCGGTGCTGAGGAACTTCAGAGAGTACATGCCAATTTCATAAAAAGGTGCCAGCGATGTGTAGCAGTGAATGGCGAACAATTTCAGCACCAGCTACGAACTAGGTAAGTACACATTCCTATACTCAATGACTCCGATACATACAAACTGGACTCTCTGTATTACCCATTTTAGATTTGATTGCTGCTGCGCCAGTGTTTGTTGTTTATTGTAGCAGGAGCCCCGCGGGATGAAGCGGAGAACACAGCGATGACAGAGTGCAGTCTGCACATAAGTCAAGCAGCATGGCGCGCGCTACCTGTCTTTGAAGCGCAGATAAGTGTCACAGGAGCTCATGTCACCACGGCCAGTTGAAGTGTTAAAGAAACGATGATTGAAGCTGAGCCATATCCTACTCGTGCAAATGTAGGCCTACCTGTCAACGAAGCAGAGTGACGTGTGACGCAAGTAAACAGGGAAGAGTTCCCATCTCGACCACCAGCAATCAATTCGTGAAAGGGTTATAACTAGGGCCCGGGTGTTGATGACATGTCATCTTTTTACTGAGATGTCTAAAACAATGCTGAAGTACATAGAAACTCCGGACCGGACGCCCCCCCCCCCCCCCCGTCTTCAAATATGTCATTTTTGTTTTGCATATTTTTGGATTATTTGCTATTTTTCCGTTTTAAGAGCTTTTTTTAAGTTTGGTAGATTATTTGGGTCATATTTTAGTATTCTCTTATTAAAACCGCCTAGACAAACACTAAAGAAACGTTTAAGTACATTACTAAACGTACATGTTTCGGTATTTCATTGATACCTTCCTCAGCGTGATTGATATTAAATCTTAAACCTAGTTAACAAAGCCAACAAGAAATGGATATCCATACAAAAATTGTTTTAAATAAAAAATGGAAAAGCTTGCAAATAATTAAATGCCATGTATTGAAAAATGATAGTAAAAAGATGCTGTTAAACTATGAGATCTACCTTACTGCCTACGTCAATACTCCACTGTGTAATATACTTGATTGCTGTGTTTGGTAAATAGCCTGCACATTGCGTCACCCATTAAGCAACTATCACAACAAAGTGGACCATTAAGTTAGGAATCGACTGAAGTTTTAGATTGGAGGACTGGATTACAAAATTTTTGTTCCGTTTTGAAACGACAATTTGACCTACATCCTTTGCGCTTCTTCATTCTTCTGACAGCGACATCTTCTGTCACTACAGTTTTTCGATCAAAATTATTGGAGTATTGACGTAGGCAGTTTATAAGATAAATCTCATATTTTAATAACATCTTTTTACTATCATTTTTTAACACACGGCATTTAATTATTTGCAAGCTTTTCCATTTTTGATTTAAAACAATTTTTGTAAGGATATCTATTTCTTTTTGGCTTTGTTAACTAGGTTTAAGATTTAATATCAATCACGCTGAGGAAGGTATCAATGAAATACCGAAACATGTACGTTTAGTAATGTAATTAAACGTTTCTTTAGTGTTCGACTAGGCGGTTTTAATAAGAGAATACTATCAGTCAACACGGTTATTAATTATTACCATTGCCATAATGGTCAATGTTGACGCATTTCATATTTTAGAGAAATCGGCCTTTTAAGGTATTTTTCTTCCAATTTAATCATGTCACACCTTTATATGAGGGAGTTACGTCTCTCAGAGTTAAAGCTAGTAGCTGATACAAGATAATTTAAAATATTGAAATACAATATATATCTTGGATGCAGAAGAACGGTAACGTAGGTATACAGATGCTCTTGTTTTCGTAGCAAACCAGTTATTAGCTGAATAGAATGTTACCTGACCAAGGTCCGCTGTGGCGGGGTAGAAAGGGAAAAGGGTGTACAGTATATTTTTTGTCTAAGTTCATTTTCTCCATTTTATAGTGCATTTTTTCGAATTTTTAGGTCATTTATTACCATCATTTTTGAAAATTTTAAGTGCATTTTTTAAACTTTTTTCGGCATCGACATCCGGGCCCTAGTTATAACAAGAAAGGAAAATATTGAGGAAAATCCTTGGTCCAGTCTGCTCAGAAGGAATCTGGATGAAACGTAAGTCTCACGAGTTTTATCAGCATGCAGAAAAGATCACTGACACCTTCAGGAAAAGACGTTTGAAGTTCTACGGCCACATTCTCACAATGAACAATGACAGGTTGACCAAAAGGATTCTCAACCTTGCACATTCAACGAATGTCAACAACAACCTGGGTTAGTGAAATAGAAAAAGACCTCGAGAAATTGACATCACAGCGGAAATTATTCAAGATAGACTCCAGTTCAAAACAGTAATCAACAGCCATCATAATGCGCTGAGAAAATTATTACCATGGACAATAAACCATGGACTGAAGAACGGAGGAATATTTTCACAGTCCAGATGAAGACATTACGGGAGGAGAAGAAAAATCAACAAGTTGTATCGCAATTCGCAAATGTAGATACATAAACAAATCAGTAAATTTATAAATAAATAAATAAATAAATAAATAAACAAAAATACAAAATACCGGTATATAAATAAATAAATTAGTTAAAAATTCAAAAAAATAAAGAAAATAAAAAATTATAAAAAAAATAATTTTATTTTGAATAAAAAAATATATATAACTTGCAAAATAAATGAATGCATTTATTTATTTATTTATTTATTTATTGTGCCATTTGCTGCTCAAAAATTATATTCTTTACAAAAATACAAAATTGTTTGAGGAATGAAAAAAAATCCACAGCCTGCTTCCAGTCTCCGACCGGGTCAGGAATGGAATGAATGAAGTCCCCATCTAGCGGCGAGGATATGAAATGTGCCGGCTGCCGAGGCCTGACGCACTCCGTTTGAGGAATAACAATACAAAATAATAATAATAATAATAATAATAATAATAATAATAACTTTCCCAGCTTTATCACACGAGGCTGAGTGTACCCGATTCCAGACTAGAATAAACTTTCTTGATAGCGCGGGGAATCGAACCTGGTCCTCAGTGGTGACAGCCAAAAATGCTAGCCACTGCGCCAAGAGGCTGACCATTTCTGCTGAGAGAGTAAAGAGAATGTACTCAGCAACCGGAAATCGAACCTTCAATCCCTGGACCTTGAACTTCCCCACCACACCAAAAACAAGTGCTACTGCGGGGTGGATATAGACATGAACGAAAGAGCTCTGTGAAGACGGGCGGGCAGTCAAGTGTAGAGCAGACGCCGCGACCTTTCACTGAACGATCCACGAGTCGAGAGTAAGGTCATGGCGAAACCTTCCCAGAACATTACCATCGGCCGTTAATAGCGTGACACAACTCAATTGGGGGCAGCGTCACATTGAGACTGTTATTACAGGCTTTTCAGTCGGTCAACACGAGTGTACCCATTTAGATTGAGCGGGGAATCTTGTTATAAATAATACGCTAAGGTGTATGCATAACGACTAGAATAAGAAGTGATATCACTGGCCTAGTACGGTGGTCCGCCGCAGCGCAGCGCTGGCTCCGATCTGTGATGTAAGTTAGTTAGCATTGGCGCTTACGAGACTTAAAACCTTGCGACCTGTTTTACACGTTAAAACACCGCAAGATATCCTCATAGGCGCTAATAAGTTCGACATCTCCACATACTTTACTGTGCCCAATTATAATTTAATAAGTCGTCTCCTGTAATAGTCCAGTTTCGACAATAAGCGAAGACAGAGAGCTAGTTCAAAATGCAATTAGTTTTGCCAGCTATCGGTAAATTAAAAAAAAGAAAAAGAACGGAAAAATTAACCTCGCTATCAGAAAAATTAACCTCGCTATCAGAAAGGATTTCTTCACATTGTTACACATTTTACATTCCCTTAACAGACTTGCAACACAGCCACAAAAAAAAAAAAAAAAAAAAAACATACGAACGCAACTTTCATCTTTACCGTAGATTACTATAAAATTCAATAATAACCATAAATTTCACTCCACCAACACCAAAATCAGTAAACTACCATAATTTCAGAAGCACTGAACATTAAACAGACATAGAAGGCACAGGCATGACCTAAAACTGATCACGCCTCCTTCAGCATTACGGTAGATATATGTTTTTACACTGTCGTTTTATTCTCATCCCTTTCTTCACAGAAGTAGTCTTTAATGGCATCAAGGACATTTTTATTTACACCATACTGGGCAAATACTTCGGCAAATTAGGAAATATATGTGGAACAATCTTTCAATCGCCAGTTGGTTCTTGGGAGAAGTACTACCTCCTATCACAAATTTGTCAAATTTAACAATTAAATCTTGTGAAAAGTGAGCATCACAGATGTAGGACTTTTCAGTAAGTTCCCTATCCTTCCCTGGTATGGCCCCTTTGCACTTTATAAAACGTTCCTTATCTTTAGGAGGTTCGAAAAACCGTCTTACCTCGTTACAGTCCCCATAGTCAGATCTGCATCCTGGTACAAAACAGTAAGGCATCTTCACTACTCACATTAAGCACTCACGAAACTGTAAGGGCTAAACTGCTGTATACTTACATTAAATAACAATAAAATTAACACACGAAGATAACGTCAACACACGACAAGAAATTAAAATTCCATTTCAGTTAATGCTTCCTACAATAGCATTTCAGGTAATAATACTATGAAGTAATAGTGTAAGCGCTTGTATATCAATAAACGTTTGCACAGAACACCACCAAAACACTCCGACCGATTAAATACTTAATATATCGCACATAAACACATAAACATATGTGGAAATCAACAATCTCAAGTCGACTGTAGCACTGCGTAGCGACGAGTGCCAACCCGATCAGTATTCATTACATGCTATTGAGAGAGGAGAGATCACACTTTTTATTCTATTCGTTAAGGTGTATGTTTCACAAAACACAAGCTCCTACACCAGAGGGAGTTAGAAGGTGTGGTTTGTACCAAAATGTTCCAAATCATCTCAATAATACAGGAAAAATCTTGCATTTCTTGCACGTGAATCGCTGCCCTGCCAGGAACTTCATCTCCGGACCCAAAACGTGGAAATCACTAGGGGCGAGGTCCGGTGGTCCGGACTCTCCCAGTGAAATGACCGGAGCTTGTTGGCGGTTCTGGTTGCCATATGCGGTCTCGCATTGTCACAGGGATTCTCGTGCAACGATGACGCGAAGACAGCAGCCCGACAATGGTTCCACAGTCAGCCGGCTGAATTCTACGACTCGACATTCTTAACTACATCGTTCTATTAAGTTGAAAGCTACTTGTTTTATGTTGTTGTTAATTAATGTTAGGGGCTTGGGAAATCTTGGTCATGAGCCGCGTTTAGTTGGGAGTGTGTTCAAATTGTCTGACAATCCCAAAACCAAATTTTCAAAAATGAATAAATTGGTAACGATTTGAATTTTGAAAATTTAAAACTTTGCTTCATGTGTGTTTTTCATAATTAGGTTAGAAGAAAAAGAAAAATATAAAAAGGAAAAGGAAGGGAAAATAAAAGTAAACAGAAAATGGGAAAGAAAAAGACAAGGATAAAAGGAGGAAAAAGTAAAAAGAAAAAGGAAGTAAAAGGAAAATGAAAATATAAAAACAAAAAGAAAAAGGGGAAAGGAAGGGAAAGTAAAAATAATCAGAAAATGAAAAAGGAAGAAGGAAGGAAAATGAAAAAGAAAAAAGAGAATAAGAAAAATGAAAACTGAAGGAGAAGGAAAAATAAACAGAAAAAGAAAAAGATAAAAGGAAGGAAAAGAAAATGAAAAATATAACAACAAAAAGAAAAAGCAAAAAGGAAAATTAAAAATATAAAAAAGGAAAAGATAAAAGAAAAAGGAAGGAAAAATAAAAATAAGCAGAAAAAACAAAGGAAAAATAAAAAATTAATGAAAGTAAAAATAAATAAATAAATATTTAACAAACTTAATTAATAAATAAATAAATAATTATGTAACTATATAAATACATAAATAAATAATTATGTAACTATATAAATAAATAAATAAAGAAAGAAAGAAATAAATAAATGGGACAACTGTAGCAGTGTCTAACGGTGAAGAAGAGCACAAAGCAAGGGCCAATTTTTTTTAAATAAATAAAACTAGTTAGCAATTGAATTTTAAAAATTTAAAACATTGCTTCTAATAGCTAGATGTGTGTGTTTCCTTGGAAATGTATTCCTCAAGATGTATCGTTCCCCTTTAAAGCCGCATGGAATACTACAGGATCTACTGAAATGCACAAGACTTGCCACACCAGATGCTCACAAAACGCGGCGCGGCGCACGCTATCTGTGAGACATTTGCCAAACTTACAACAAAACCCATCTCTAGACCAGCGTTTCCCAAACTGTGGTACGCGTACCACTGGTGGTAGGCTCGTACTGCTGCAGTGGTACGCGGTGTAGTACGAAAAATATAAAATTTAATCATATAAAAACATTCAAATGTTGCCAGAGGATTTTAAGTCCAAAGACAAGGAGCAGTTTTATGAATTGAATTGTGATTTAGAACTAAGGCAAACGTTTTCAAAAATGACTCTTGTGAACTTTTGGGTTAAGAGGCGTGCAGACTATGCAGACATAGCTGACAAATCAGTTAGATTTAAACTGCCTTTCACTACTTCGAACTTGTGTGAGATTGCATTTTCTTCACTTCACTTCTTCTTTCTTCACAGAATAAATACCGGAATAGGCTCCTTACAGTGGAAAATGATCTTAAGCCAGACATTCCTAAGTTGGCCTCTAATATACAAGCTCACCCTTCAAATTGAAGTTGTTAGTTGAACTTTGGTTTTTATGTTCAATTATTTTTAGTTCTTTTATTAATATTATTTGTATAGTGTCATTTCTGAATGTTTGAATTGAATACTTATTGCAATAAATAATAAATCAACACAACACACTTTTTATTATTTGAACTTTAACTCTAACAAACACAGTTTACAATCCCTCTTTCGGTCTACTACGTAGTGGTTGTGGGGGTTATAGTTACTATATCTCCCAACCATTAGGTGGTACACACACAAAAGAGTTTGGGAATCACTGCTCTAGACGATTCGTCCATTGTCTTCATTACAATACTACTAACGAATTAAACAAACAGCATCATGCTTACATATTAAAATATTAATAAACATTCCAAAAAATAATGATAACAATAATGGCTCAGAATGCTTGATATTGAATAAGAAAGGGGAAATCAAGGATTTAGAGAAGAAGGAAAGGAAAATCTTGAGAAAGATCCTAGGACCTGAAAAACAAAAAGATGGTACATGGAGGAAGAGGAGAAATGAAGATCTCTACAGACAGGCAGAGAAAATCACAGACACCATCCGTAAGAGGAGATTGAAGTTTTATGGACACCTCATGAGAATGAGCGAGAGTCGACTAACGAAGAGAATCTTTAACTACATCACCAAGATCAAGGCAACTACATTATGGATAGAGGAAACGAGAAAAGACATGGAGGAAGTGGGGATAAATCCAGAAGACATTTGGAATAGAGATGTGTTTCGAGCTAAGATTGATAAATTCCAGGAAAAGCAATGTAAAAGGGCCAAAAACACCTGGTCAGATGAGAGGAGGAGGAACCACAGCGAAAGGATGAAGACATTTTGGGAGAAGAAAAAAAGACTAACCAATAAATCAGTTGTTTTCCGTGGTCCACAGTAGGCCAAAATCGAAGGAAGAAGAAGAAGAAGAATGGCGTGTGGCGACCAGCGAGGCCTGGTGTAGGTGCTTCTACCAGCAAGTCGCAATAAGAGAAATAAATGAACAGTACGAGGTTAATATCCTGCGACGATGTCGAGTATTGAACACGAGATTCTTCAGATCAAAGAAAAGTAGCCTATCCATAAAGGCAGAAAAAAAAACTACTGTCGACCAAAATATTATGTGCACTCGAGTTTGAAGGTAGTTTGTGAAGTAACCAATAGACCTACCTAAAATCCAATAACATCATCATTTTCGTCGTTCTATTTTACGTTAGTTCATGTAGGTTTGTAATTTTTAATTTATATTTTAATATTTTTTTATCGCAGTTGAAACACAAAAAGTGCCCGTTTCAACCATGCGTCATATTTAAGAATTATTAAGTCACAAACCCATCATCAGATCGAATCCAAATTTTAACACAATATACATTGGAATGTTGTATAACTGATTTATCAATTTCAAAATGTTGTGTGTTCAAGAACGAAAGTTGTTATCTTTTTTGTAAGGTAACTTTTTCTCGGCTCGGGGTCATTGGAAAATGTAGTTCTTGGTTGAGTTGTAATCCTTATACATCAAAAAGGTATGGTGTATGACTGTGAAATACGTAAATTAATTCACTTAATTTATATCGGTTTGTATTTGTACGGGGAATTAAGACATGGTTCACCAGCAAGTCGTTCCGGGAAATGCTGTACAGCGTTGCTGATATGGAGCCCATCACTTCCGAGCGAGGCGCGCCATGACGCATGATGGAGCCCATCTTGGCAACGTTGTACAGCTTTCACCAGAGCGGCTAACTGGTGAACAATGTCTTAATTCCCCGTACAAATACAAACCGATATAAAATAAGTGAATTAATTTACGTATTTCACTATCATACAGCATACCTTTTTGATTTATAAGGATTACCGAGCAACCAAGAACTACATTTTCCAACCACCCCGAGCCGAGAAAATGTTACCTTACAAAAATGATAACTTTGTTTCCTGCATACATACAATTTTGAAATTAATAAACCAGTTATAAAACATTCCAATGTATATTGTGTTAAAATTTGGATTCGATCTGATGACGGGTCAGTGAGATAATAATTCTTAAATGTGACGCATGGTCGAAACACGCTAAAAACGAGCACTTTTTGTGTTCCAACTGCTATAAAAAATATTAAAATATAAATTAAAAATTCCAAACCTACATGACCTAACGTAAAATAGAACGACGAAAATGATGATGTTATTGGATTTTAGGTAGGTCTATCGGTTACTTCACAAACAACCTTCAAACTCGAGTACACATAATATTTTGGTCGACAGTAGTGCTATGCGGCTGTACGCGACACTTTTCTGCCAGGGGCCATCGTCTTGTTTATTTGTTTAAAAGCACTTTATAAACAAATAAATATATTGCCATTGACTTTTTAAGAAATGCAAGATTTTTCCTGTACTGTTGAGACGATTTGCAAGATGTTGGTTCTAACCACACCTTTTAACTCCTTCTGGTTTAGGAGATTGAGTTTTGTGAAACATACACCTTCAACAACAAGCCAACCCCTGGCACTATACAGCACATGAAGGGCCTAGGCCGACCAAGCGACCGCTGCCCAGCCATTTGGCCTGCTGATATTGAGGTGACGCGTGATCAGCACATCGGGTCCCCTCGGCCATTAATCTTGGTTTTCGTGATCGGCCTCATTGTCAGACAACTACTCAATTGTCCTCACGAGGCTGTGTGAACCCCATTCCAACCCTCACGTCAGTTTTAAAATCCCTGTCGGAGCCGGGAATCGAACCCGGGGCCTCCGGGTGAGAGGCAGGCGCGCTACCCCAACACCACGGGGCCGGCGAAACATACACCTTAGCGTATTATATAATAAGATAATGGGCACGAAAATCGGACATTATACCACGGTAGTGAAGCATCGGATTCTCTGACTATGAATTAAAAAATGGGGAGATGAAGGAACTTGAACTCAAGGAAAGGAAAATCTTAAGACGAATTCTAAGACCACGTAGCCTAATGCCTAGTCCACACCAGCAGATTTGTTTGCATACTGTATGCAGATTGTTTGCATACTGTATGCAAACTGTATGTATACTACTTTGGAGTCTGGAAACAGTCTACATACAGAATGCAGACTGTATTGAAACATTGTATCCGATACAAGTATGTTACTTGTTTTGCGTCCTCACCAGAATTAGACCTCTAGTCCACTGACAGTTCGTGGAGTTAACGTTAAACTTGGACGGTATGAAAATAATTAATCTTCTTATTTAGTATTTTCATTCAATCAAGACGAAGTACTGGTATAAGAACAAAATTGAAGGTAGAAATTTTATGACAGATCGTTTAAGTCTTAAAATAATAAAAACAAGTAGTTCCGTGAAGAACTATACAGCCTATTTTCATATATCCTGCTCATGTTAATTGTCTCTATCAACATACAAAATTTCAGTTTAATTGCTGTAACAGATTCGTAGATATTGAGAACCGCCTAAATATTTCATATGGTCGCCAGGATGGGTTTTATTTTTGTACTATTACATTAAGATTATTGTGTACGTGTGGTATTCAAACTTCAATCGCTTGATTAGAACACAAGAAGTAAAAACGAGATTTTAAAAGCACGCACACCAGCCATCTTGTGATTATGCAAACAATTGAAATAAATTACATGCCAGTGGATCAACATTTGTATAAGCATTTAACGTGCAACGTTTCACGGCACTCGGATAGTTAATTCGCGAGAAACGTCCATTTAAATATGTATACTTCGCGTCGCCGCCATGTTGGATTTGTGCTCACCAGGTTACTGAAAGTCCTATACGTGAACAAATGTTCATAGTCTCTATGAACATTAAAAAATTCAGTTTGGTTGCTGTAAAAGATTCATAGATATTGAGAACCGTCTAAATATTTCGGAAGCTCGCCATTTAGGATTGTTATATGAATAGGCCATAGAGTTATGTACCATTCAAGGACAATTATTGCCTAGCTTCATTATTCAAACTTTCATTTCTATCGCATGATTACGACACAAGAATAAAAACTTAATTTTAAAATTTCGCACAGCCGCCATCTTGAGGTTATGTAAACAATTGAATTAAATTAGATGGCAGTGCATTACAATCTGCAAAATCATTTACTGTACCACATTTCACTGCGCTCAGAGAGTTAAATCACGAGAAAAGTCTATTAAAATATTTCAAATTCGCTTGGTCGCCATGTTCGTTTTGTACTTTACAGGTTTATGAAATGTGCATAGGTAAACTTGTATCAGTACCCTTTATCACCGTACAAAATTGCATGATGATATCTGTAATAGTTTTGGAGATATAAAATGTCAGTGAAATATTTCGCACAGCCGCCATTTTGAGGTTATGTAAACAATTGAACTAAATTAGACTCCAGTCCATTACAATGTGTATAAACATTTGCTGTACCAAGTTTCATTACGTTTGGATAGTTAAATCGCGAGAAATGTCTATTTAAAAGGCTCAATTTCGCTTGACCGCCATGTTGGTTTTGTAGTCACCAGGTTTTTGAAAGTCTCATAGGTGAACTTCTAGTAGTGCCCTTTATCACCGTACACAATTTCAGGGCGATATCGCTAATAGTTTCGGAGATATTGAATGCTAGTGAAATATTTCGCACAGCCGCCATGTTGGATTGGTGAGACGTAACAAAATTTGAAGGGTACGGTCGAGGTCGCCGGGAATAGTGCTATGAACTTACCGAGTTTCATTGAAATCGCTCCAGCCGTTTAGATTTTATTAGGGACACACACACACACCTCACACACACACACGCGCACACACACACGGACAAAAGGAGATCTCATAAGCCTATTTTTTCAAAATTGAAAATAGGCTAATAACATTCATACCTTTACCACAGGGTGATTTCTTAAAGTCTGCGAATGTGTAAATTGTGGGGTCAAAGTGAAACGATCATGGTGGGAGGGGGATTGTGTTTAAATGTACCTCTTATATTAGTCGAATAATTAACCAAAATACTCTTTCAGCTAATATTTCATATAACAACCGCTATTTTCTTTTTGTGGGGAGGGGGTGAAATTTCACACCCCGCCGGTAGCCCCACTAAACTACATTTTGTGGCAATATAATGAGATCACTGTGTGGTCATTGGTGGGACATGTTTCAAGGCCTAATTAGTTTTGGTCTCTTCATCAGCCGATATGAATTAATACATGTCAAAGGCACACGAAATGTATAGCGTAACAACAAAGAGTCCCTTGTTATTAAACCTTATATGGTGCACCATAAAGAAGGATGGGAAATTGAAACTAAATCAACACAATATGATGTGGAAAAACGTGGCTAGCTGGATGCGTCTGCGGTTTGTATCCGGTCTACAGTTTCAAAACACGTCCATACAGGAAGACGTGAGACAAAGTACTTGTTTCTTTTATGCGTGTTTTCCATTTCGTTGGAAAACAGAAAACATTGTATCTTGTACCTTGAAACACGAGATTTGTACGTCATTTGTATGTCAATTGTATGCAAACTGTATGCAGACTGTTTCCAAACATCACTCGAGTCTCCCGATTGTATGTAGAATGTTTTCAAAAAGTATGCAATCATTCCGCATACAAATGAGAAACATTTGGGAATCAGTCTGCATACAATGTTTCTGGAAACAAATCTGCCGGTGTGGACGAGGCTTAAAAGTGCTGAAGGGACCTGGAAGAAAAGGAAGAACGAGGACCTTTACCAGCACACTGAAAGCATCACTGTCTCAATGCGCAAACGGTGGCTCAAGTTCTATGGACATCTGATGAGAATGGAAGGCAACAGTTTGAGTACATTGCAAGACTGAAGGCGACAATGAAACGGACAGAAGAAGTCAAGAAAGACGTGGCGGAAATTGCAATTACTGCCGCCGTGATCCACAACAGGAAGATGTTTCGAAGTCGCTTTGACAGCGTTAAGACATTTAAGGAGAATCCATGAAAATGTAGGCCTAAATTGGTAATTTCTGCGGAGCAGTGGAGGATTTGAAGTGAAACTTTCATTTATTCTGATCCTTATCCTTGAGCACTCCAGTTCTGTAAAACAAATAAATCCACCGGGCGAAGCCCGGCACTACTGCTAGTAATAGATACGCGCACTCAGAGATTGGCTGTCTATAGTAAACGGCTAAGCAGTTACAAAGAAAGTCAAAAGAAGAAGGATCAGAATAGAGCATTTGCATTGAACCAGAAACAATTCTACAACAGCTTGCAAAACTCTCATCCAGAACGTCAGAATAATACTCCTTCAATCGTAGAGGCCACCCATTTCTGGGCTAATATTTGGGAACAGCCCAAAGTCCACAATTTTCGTGCCAACTGAATGATAGAAGAAGAGGCGAAGTTTTCTGATGCGATTAATGAAATGAATAGCCCTGACATCATGGAGCATGAGGTGAAGGCAGCGACTCTACGTACACAGAACTGGAAAGCGCCTAGGCCAGATTTTATACACAACTGCTGGTATAAGAAGTTCACAGGTGCCCATTAAGCAATAGCCAAAGCCTTCACGCGAATTTTACAATTTCCTGAGGAAGCTCCGGAATTTCTGTTCATGGGAGATACCTTCTTGATACCAAAAGGTGAATAATCAAGAGATCCGTCGAACTACAGGCCCATCACTTGCCTGTAGGTGCTTTACAAGCTATTTATGGCTACAATTGTGGAACGAGTGTATAGGCATTGCGAGGCGAATGGGATACTCGCTGAAGAGCAGAAAGAGTGCCGACGGAAAACGCAAGGCTGCAAGGATCAACTGATAATAGATTCAATTATCGTAAATTTGGCTATGAAAGGACAAAGAAACTTGTCTATGGCCTACATTGATTACAAGAAAGCCTATGACTCCGTACCTCATGCATATTTGATCGAAATATTAAAAATCTGCAAGTGCGATCCCATCATTGTCCAATGCCTACAATCTATCATGTCTAGATGGAATGTGAAACTTCATCTAAAAGACCGATGCCAAGTCACTCCGTCCCGTACAATTTGAATTAATCGTGGACTATTTCAGGGAGATTCGTTCAGTCCTCTGTGGTTCTGTCTGAGCTTAAATTCGCTCAGTGGGCAGTTAAATAGGAGTGAATTGGGATTTGAGATGCGAGCTGGTGAGGTGAAGCAGAAGGTTTCACATAGACTGTACATGGATGACTTAAATATCTATGCAAGCACACGGCGTCAACTGCAAGGGCTCTTAGATATTACGCAGACGTTTAGCGACGACATAGCGATGGAATTCGGACTTTAAAAATGCAAGGCGATCATACTGGCAAGAGGGAAACTTGATAGAGCAGAAGACTTCGATGTTGGTCTACAGTAGATGAGCTAATCGAGTGTTTGGATGAGGGCGAGACCTACAAATACTTGGGCTTTCTTCAGCTTCGAGGGATCCGACACACACAAATTAGAGCCAATTTACAGAAGAAGTTCTTTAATCGAGTGGATATGGTTTTTAAATCATACTTGGATGCAAGCAAGAAGGTCAAAGCCCTTAACACCTGAGCGGTACCTGTACTTACGTATTCGTTCGGGATCGTTAAGTGGTCTAAGACAGATTTAGAGCAGATAGAACGGACAGTACGAGTGTCAATGACAAAAGATCAGCTTCATCATCCAAAGGCAGCGATCGAGCGTATCACACTACCACGGAGCGAAGGCGGTCGAGGCAAGACCAACTACAATCCTCAGACCTTAATGTAGAAAAAACATGGCGGCGACGGTTGCCCTACCAATAGCTAAGATCATGTCATCGGGCTTGTCACAGTTCGTGTAAATTCTTATTTTTACTCACCTAATATCATAAAAGATATCACAAGACGAGACTAGGTTCCGAAGAAATATGCATCAATAATTTAGACTTACCTGAATTAATTTATCTATATAGTGCTGGCCTCGAATTATAGGTTTCTTCGTCTTCACCCAAGGGGCAGCTACAATGGTCTCACTGTGTCTGTGGTTGAATAAGACGCTTTTTGGCGAGTTATCACGATTTGTATTCAAGTTCAGTAATTATAGATTAATATTATTAGCAAAAAATCAAACAGATTCTGAAGTAGGAGAGAAGAAAGTACCCGGATACTGAAGTGCTGTCCCAGCACATGCAGAGTATTTGTGTACACAATCGGAATGAGAATAGTTGCCTGAAATAATCGAACCAATCCCATAGAGATACAATTCAATTAAGACCTCTCGAGGAATTGTCTCAAATCTCGGCTAAAACATCACACCGAATTAGTTGATTGAAATATGCAAAGAAGTCGTCGTGTGGATATCAGAACATAATTATGGAGATTACCACACACAAAGGACACGATAATATGTTAGCATCTAACCTATTAAACATTCGCTGTTACCGTTTGGATTAGTTGTACGCTGGAAATAGTTGATTTAGGAAAGTACTATAGGTTGGAAAGCACCATCTCCCTCTTACGGAATTATCGCGTCACACCATGTCGCAATAGAAGTACATAATTGGCAAGGTACTCACAACACTTTATTACACACATCATAATAAAAATAACTTGCAAGCTGTAAGAATCACAAAAGTATGAATAATGACGGAACACAATGAGTTCACTGTTTGGCACAAGGGGAACATCTTCCTTAACCAATAAAACAGAAGTTCACTGTATTATTTGGCGTGTATACAAGGCAGTGTAGAACATCTGCCAGACTGGTAAGGATTTACGGAGGCACATATTGCTGAGCGTTCAAGATAACGTCAACGGTTTGGTCTAGCCGTAGATGCTCATTGCGTTTTCCCTTTACGTACTTAAGTTCGACACTGCTGAAGAGTACTAAGCTATTATTATATTGTCACTAACTAGCAAATCATTGCGGTGTATATTCTTGGGACACTTTTATTGTGCTTTAGTCTTAGGTACTTCAACATCCGAAGTAAGCGACACAATGCTATCGGTTGACTGGACAATCATCACACAAATGAACCAGTCCATATTAAGCGTATTATCACATATTTACATACGATTGCAGTACATTAACGCGGACTGGACTTTACAGGCATACAGATGACACTAAAGATTACATATGAGTGACAGTTTATCGCAACTTTCATCAAACGAAGCTAATCAAAGCTAAATAGTGTATCCCAGCAACGAATGTAAACAAACAATATGCCGGGGCTTCAGCATACGCCATTTTCACACTTTCGAGACCTGCATTAAGGTCTGAGTATTGTAGTTGGTCTTGGTCGAGGGGTCATTGATCTCACAATCGCCCAAAGTAGGCAACTGGAACGTCTGCGGCAGTACTTCTTTGGCGCAAGAAGTACTCCTCTGTATGAAGTCATTGTTGAAAGTGATAAGAGATTCACACCACTACGACTTGCAGACATGCAATATGACACAACAGAGCACGTTACTTTGTTTGAACAGCGCCAGAAAAGACATGCATGGTGTACTCCCTCACATGCTCAGCCAACATCATGTCGACCGATCATTGTCGAACTTATAGTTGAAGCATGGTTCGCTCTTCAGTGAAACTGAGGGCTTTGTAATTGCGATACAGGATCGTGTCATTGCAACAATGACTTATAGAAAGCACATCCTTAAAGAGAATGTAGCAGATGATTGATGCCGTAGATGCACCTCAGCTCTGGAAACCATCGATCATACACACATCAAAAAAAGTTTTGCATCACCTCGGTTCCAAGAGTTCCGGAACCTTTAAATACAAAGGGAATAGAGATCAACACAAACAACATTTCAGCTCGTTTTATTGCTCATGAGACCCACACATTGCATGTTGTACCATCATACAGCTAGACTTTCAGCATTTGTGGTCCAGATTGCAGTACACACCACTACCTCTAATACCCAGTAGCACGTCCTCTTGCATTGATGCATGCCTGTATTCGTCGTGGCATACTATCCACAAGTTCATCAAGACACTGTTGGTCCAAATTGTCCCACTCCTCAACGACAATTCGGCGTAAATCTCTCAGAGTGGTTGGTGGGTCAAGACGTCCATAAACAGCCCTTTTCAACATATCCCAGGCATGTTCGATAGGGTTCATGTCTGGCGAACATGCTGGCCACTGTAGTCGAGCGATGTCGTTATCTTGAAGGAACGCATTCACAAGATGTGCACGATGAGGTCGAGAATTGTCGTCCATGAAGACAAATGCCTCTCCAATATTCTGCCGATATGGGTGCACTATGGGTCGGAGGATGTCATTCAGGTATCGTAAAGCCGTTTCGGAGCCTTCCATGACCACCAGTGGCGTACGTCGGCCCCACATAATGCCACCCCAAAACATCAGGGAACCACCACCTTGCTGCACTCGCTGGACAGTGTGTCTAAGACGTTCAGCCTGACCAGGGTGCCTCCAAACACGTCTCCGACGATTGTCTGGTTGAAGGCATATGCGACACTCATCGGTGAAGAGAACGTGATGCCAATTCCGTGGGGTCCATTCAGCATGTTGTTGGGCCCATCTGTACCGCGCTGCATGGTGTCGGGGTTGCAAAGCTGGACCTCGCCATGGACGTCGGGAGTGAAGTTGCGCATCATGCAGCCTATTGCGCACAGTTTGAGTTGAAACACGACGTCCTGTGGCTGAACGAAACGCATTATTCAACATGGTGGCATTGCTGTCAGGGTTCCTCCGAGCGGCAATCCGTAAGTAGCGGTCATCCACTACAGTAGTAGCCCTTGGGCGGCCTGAGCGAGGCCTGTCATCGACAGTTCCTGTATCTCTGTACCTCCTCCATGTCCGAACAACATCGCTTTGGTTCACTCTGAGACGCCTGGAAACTTCCCTTGTTGAGAGCCCTTCTTGACACAAAGTAACAATGCGGACGCGATCGAACTGCGGTATTGACCTTCTAGGCATGGTAGAACTACAGACAACATGAGCAGCGTACCTTCGTCCTGGTGGAATGACTGGAACTGATTGGCTGTCGTACCCCCTCCGTCTAATAGGCCCTGCTCATGCATGGTTGTTTACATCTTTGAGCAGTTTTAGTGACATCTATGAACAGTCAAAGGGACTGTATCTTTGATACAATATACACAGTCAACGTCTATATGCCGGAGATCTGGGAACCGAGGTGATGCAAAACTTTTTTTGATGTGTGTATCATCGGTGGCTGCTCTACGCTGGCTGGTATAGAGTATACCAAGAGGCAAAATGATGTTGCTAGAGATCTTACATCAAGAGATAGCTATAATATCTGGACTTCTGGATACGAGCATGGTGTACTACAATTACCAGCCTGCCAACGTGCTTGAAAATGAGTATTATAAGAAGTATTAGGATAGACCTATTTTAACCGACCTGAAAATCTTGGCCAATCGACCCGATATTGTCTATCTCAACAAAAGAAACCAAAAGGCTTACTTGATAGACGTTGCTGTCCCACTTAGCCAAAATATGCAAACTACCCAAGCTAAAAAGACAAACAAGTAAGCACCGTTGGCGGAAGAAATACGAAAACTATGGGGACTAAAATGCGTGAGGATTTTGCCAGTGGTGATCTCTTCCACGGGAGTTGTTCCAAAGACGTTGGCAATGGTTTTGGAGGAACTGAAAATGAAACACCCGATTGCCAGAATACAGAAAGCAGTGCTGCTGGATTCGTGCCATATTGTTAGGTTATTTTTATCTCAGGAATAGGTTTACAGGGTACTTGATTATCAAATTCGTACCTTGTAAACTGAGTTGTACCATAATTATGAGAAATTAAAGATGATAATAATAATATTATTAAGAATAACAATAACAATAATTACCGCTCTATCAAAGTTCCAACGTTCTCCACTGGATATCATTGATATCTGGTAGCGGAAGTTGGAACTACTTGAAATTGAACGGAACTTGTAGCTCACCCTAGTGTGTCCGCTGGAAGCAGCTACAGACTCAGGCGAGCCAAACATGTCCTCGGACACTCCCGGCACTAAAAGCCATGCGATAAATAAATAAATAAATAAATGTTGTTGTTTGAGTCTTCAGTCTTTTGACTGGTTTGATGCAGCTCTCCATGCCTCCCTGTCCTGAGCCAATCGTTTCATCTCTACATAGCTACCACATCCTACATCAGAGGCTATCTGTTTAACATATTCTAACCTTGGTCTACCCCTACAGTTCTTGTCCTCGACCCTTCCTTCCATAACTAAGCTTGCTATTCCTGGGTGTCTTAGTATGTGTCCTACCAACCTATCTCTTCTCTTCATTAGCAGTCGCCAGAAACATCTCTCCTCTCCCACTCGCCTTAATACCTCTTCGTTTGTAACCCTATCTACCCATCTGATCTTCATCATTCTCCTGTAACACCACATTTCAAATGCTTCAATTCTCCTCTTTTCTGCTGCACCAATAGTCCAAGTTTCACTTCCATAGAGCGCCACGCTCCAGGCAAAGGCTTTCAAAAATGACTTCCTAATACCTAAATCTATATTCGATGTCAACAGATTCCTTTTTTGTAGAAAGGCTTTCCTTGCCTGAGCCAACCTACTTTTTATATCCTCTTTGCTTCATCCATCACTGGTTATTCTGCTTCCTAAGTAACAGAAGTCTCCTACTTCCTTCAGCTAACCGGTAAGTAGTTACTTTTAAATGAATTACAATTAAATCCTGCCATTTCCCTATCCAAACAGTCGCTATAGTAACCACGTCTTGCCGCTAACTCGGTGTGTCACTATCAACAATAAAGAATCAGGTAAGCTGTTCTCAAACAGACGCTCTGTTTCGGACGTGTGGTAACGGCCGGCAGTATTACAGTCTCGCCAACTGTCGCTCAAGTGTCCACACCAGATCTTTGAGCCCAAGTATTATTTACGCACTAAGCTGCCGCAAATGCTTGGCTTGCTGCAAAGGGTTCACACACACTTCTCTAACTTGGCAGAAAAATGTTAGCTTCAGAATACTGTACACTACTTTGGCGACAGGGGTTACATTTTGTTTTCAATCCCACAAAGTAAACACTTAAAAGGTGTAGGGACATCTTGGTTATCAGCCCCGTGTGGTTCGGTGGCTACGCTCGCTTAAGCGCAGCGTTAGGTCATGGGGCCAAGCTCCCTGCTGACTCGATAGACGCGTGGGTTCGAGCCCCACCGTCGGCCGTCCTTGAAATGAATTTCCGCGGTTTCCCCCTATTTTCAACACCAAGAAAATGCTGGGAAGGTACCTTCTTACAGGCCACGCCGCTTCTTTCTACATCCTTGTCCACTTTCATCCATTCATCTCATCTCATCTCTCATTCCGACGCACAGGCGACTACAAAGACCTGCACTCGACCTCTCAGGAGGCCACACGAAAAAAGTCGTAATCTGTATTTATGTGATGACTGTAGTTGTGTGAATAACTGTATTAAGGGCCTGCTGTTCCCAAGGTTGCAGGATCGTATCCTGGCGAGGTCAGCTGACATTTGAGGGTGTGCAAATCCGAGGGAACCGTGTCAGTAGATTTACTGGCACGTTAAAGATCCCCTTCAGGGTAAAATTCCGGCACCTAGGCGTCTCTAAAAGCCAAAGTACAGTAGTTATAATTAAGGCTCGGATTTTTAGGTAAATAAATATATTTTTATGTAAATACATATTTTAAGCATTTTTTCTACAAATACATAAATTCCTGTTTTTCACTTATTAGCACATAAAAAGGCATAATATTTACATTTTTTTTAAAAATCAGTATGCTGGATCATTCAGTTTATTGCATATTTGTTCTGTGTTACTTCAACGGGGAAGAACCTGTGAGCTATCTAATCTTAATGCAGAGCGTATGTCAGCTTGCAACTGTGTTATTCTTGGCTTGTCGCCCCGTGCCACTCATTGTGGAGCCAGGGATTTCCTTGTCCATAGCCATATTGCACCACATGCTAGACCTTAGCCCCCTCCCCCTCCCCAGCTATCTGGAACCAGTGTCATTTCTGGCAACAAGTTATCGTCTGCAGATAATTTTACTTCTGATGTGGGCGTTCTGTTCTACCAACCATGTGGAAAAGCAATCAAGGCTGAACAGCGATGTCAAGTTGCACAACACCTCAAGGGCAAGAAACATATTGCCGCAGAAGTGTTTCGCGATAATCGTCGGTCATTTGTGATGGAGAACCTGAAGATGTATCTCGTTGTGTATTGTAATGCTTTAGCCGTCAGTGAGACATAGCATACATTGCATTCGTGAGTCCTGCATATCGTTTATATTCACATTAATAAAGTAAATTATTGAGGGTGCGCGAATGCGAGGGAGCCGTGTCAGTAGATTTACTGGCACATTAAAGATCCCCTTCGGGGCAAAATTCCGGCACCCTGGCGTCTCTGAAAGCCACAGTAGTTAAAAGGGACGTAAAACCATTATTAAAAAAGTAAATTATAATTAAATATTTTTACGTTTTTGTCACATATTTCTGTTATTTTTAATAAATAAATATTTTCCCGATTTTTAGCACCTAAAAATCCGAGCCCTAGTTATAATAATAATGTAACCGAAACCGGTACAATGTACTTAAGAATCACAATTTACCGACCGGTATTATTTTCCTATTCCATAAAAATCTGTCAAAAAGGATTTTGGGCAGACTTGGTCCTTTTCATGTCTTTTCGCAATAATTATCTGTCAGTTTTATGAAACAGGCCCCTGGACTGGTATTATGCAGTAAATGCACCGCAAGGGGTTCGGAATCCACTAATTACAGTAGTGCGTCGATAATCCGGATTCAATTCCAGTGAAAAAATAGTTGAAGTGAATACATACATATTTTTCAAACTAAAGTGTTGATGAGACAGGCTGGGCGGGGTAGTCATACATGGTGTCCACAGAACTCTCAATGCCAATTTTCCTGACTTTTCCTGACCATTTTTCATCAAAATTCCTTACTCGCCAAGCCATTGTAACATCGGAAAAATGGTTTATTAAGCAAATATAACATATCTCTTATTTGCAGCCTCCACCATCCCCATAGCTGCCCCAACGCTCGCATCTTTATTCATTTAAAATACAAAATAAAGTAAATTCTAATGCAATAATACATAAATCAAAGTACTTAATAACCTAAACTACAGTGATGGGGTCGCCACATCCCTACGCCAACGCCAAAACGCGTACAAAAATAGGTAAAAGAGGTTTTTACTATGATTTACTGTAAAAATGGAAACTTACCATAATGTCCAGTGAGTTATTGCTTTTTATCTTCAGAGATTACTGTCGACCAATGTATTATGTGCACTCGAGTTTGAAGGTTGTTTGTGAAGCAACCAATAGACCTACATAAAATCCAATAACATCATCATTTTTGTCGTTCTATTTTGCGTTAGTTCATGTAGGTTTGGATTTTTTAATTTATATTTTAATATTTTCTATCGCAGTCGTAACACAAAAAGTGCACGTTTTTAAGCGTGTTTCAACCATGCGTCATATTTAAGAATTATTATCTCAATAACCCGTCATCAGATCGAATCCAAATTTTAACACAATATACATTGAAATGTTGTATAACTGGTTTATTAATTTCAAAATTGTGTGTGCCCAAGAAACAAAGTTGTTGTCATTTTTGTAAGGTAACTTTTTCTCGGCTCGGGGTGGTTGGAAAATGTAGTTCTTGGTTGCGATGTAATCGTTATGCTGTATGACTGTGAAATACGTAAATTAATTCACTTATTTTATATCGGTTTGTATTTGTACGAGGAAATAACACATGGTTCACCAGCTAGCCGCGCCGGGAACAGCTGTACAGCGTTGCCGAAAAGGTGCCCACACGCACCATGGCGCGTCTCACTAGTAACATCAAAATATGGCTGTAAAACACAAAATACTGTATGGTTAATATAACATTCCTGACTTTCTAATACTTTTTGACATTTTTCCTGACTCACACCATTTTCTCACACTTTTTCCTGACCAAAAACAAAATTCCTGACTTTTCCTGACCATTCCTCACTTTTCCTACCTGTGGACACCATGTCATACCGCCCCCCAAAAGCGAAACACTACTGCAGATCAAAACTCAATAATAGTTTTGATTAAGAGCTCTGACAATGTATACACTGCGCAGTAATCTGTAAATATTGTACATTACCAGGGTTTAACCCCCTCCCCTCAAAGACATTTCTTTACATTGTCTCATCCATCACCTGTTTTAGGCTACCAGTAGTGAGGCGTATTAACTCCTGTATATATAAGGTGCGTTCAAAAAGTAACGAGCCGGAGGCAGGAATGCGCAAACCGGTGACGACATCGGCTAATCGGGGCGTGTGTAACGAGGTGTGGTTCCGACCAGAACGTGGAAGATCACAGCCCGTCGCAAGAGGGCACGCGTGCACGTCACGTGACGATACAAAGCGAGCAGCAGCATGCGTCAATCGTCCAACGCTGCCGGTCGCATTGCAAACAGTGACATGGAGGCATCAAACGAAGAGCAAAGACGTGTTGTTCGGTTTCTGACAGCGAAAGAAGTAGGGGGAACGGACATTCATTCCGAATGTCACAAGTGTACGGCGAACACTGCATGTCCCTTGCTAGGGTCAAGGTGTGGCACAAGCGCTTCAGGAAAGGACGGGTGTCGTTAGCCGATGATGCCCGGTCTGGGGCACCCCCTGCATTACCGATGACAGCGTCCAGCTGGTTGATGCACTCATTACCCAGGACCGACGAGTGACAGTGAACGCCATAGCCGCCGTGGTAGGATTGAGCGTCGGAAGTGTGCACACCATCATGAAGGAACGACTGCACTTGCGCAAAGCGTGTGCCCAATGGGTGCCCCACAGTCTTCAACCACACCAGGAAGCATGTCGAATGGCCTACTGTCTTGGTCTTGGTTGGACGATTGATGCATGCTGCTGCTCGCTTTGTATCGCCACGTGACGTGCACGCGTGCCCTCTAGCGACGGGCTGTGATCTTCCACGCTCAGGTCGGAACCACACCTCGTTACTCACGCCACGATTAGCCGATGTCACCGGTTTGCGCATTACAGCCTCCGGCTCGTTAATTTTTGAACGCATCTTAGATTTTAAATGGGATCACGTTCGTCGCTTGGTAAATGTCCTTTACACTACTCACAGCGAGACTCCTTCAGCATTGAAGCTCGCCATGGAACAATTTTGCCGTTGAAGTGTGCGATCGGTAACCTATTTCACGTCGCTTCGGGTTGCTTTAATTTTGTGCCCGTTTTGTTAAAGATAATTCAGTACACGAGGAGTTTCTGCAATTTATTCCAATTAATGATACAGATAAAGTCATCAAGATTGGCAGATTTTGAGAGTCAATAGTAATAATGGCAGTAGGAACACGGAGAGCAAAACATTATCACTATTGTAAACATGACTATGGTCATGATGATACCATTGCATCGTTTCAGTTTTAATATTTAGTTACTGTTTTCCATATTTTCTAGATTTTGTTTCATTTTTTTAATGTTTCGAAAAAATAATGAAGCCTAAGAGAGTTTTCATGCAAAGAGAACGGTTATTTAATTATTGTGTTTTATGGATGTTAATCAAAATATAATTTAATTATAATGATGACTCGTCTTAAGCCATGGAACAGCGAGGTCATCTGCACCTTTAATAATGTACACAATTACACTATTATAATAATGACCCCCCCCCCCCCCACACAGAAGGAAATCCTGCGTACGCCACTGTACATTACATATGGGTATGTATATTCTTTCATTAAAGTTCATTATAAGTTCATACTAATCAATGGTTTTATTTAAATGCTCCAATTATTAAAAGTGAATTATTAACGGTTTTCGCAAGTTATTGTTATGAACTCAGGCGACCTTCTTTGTTTGTTCTTTTCGAAAATCCGGACATTTTAATAATCCGGACGGGTTTGGTGATAATTAACCTGGATTATCGACGCTGTACTGTATTCAAAACAATTTAATAATCAGAGCCATCTACACATAGTTGCTGGAACCCTGAAGCACCGACATCTAGGATCGTGAACTTGAAGCTCTTATCCTCTTGCAGTGCCATCTACCGGCAAAACTTTGCACCCTCTGCACTGGAGCGCCGTCAAGCGTCGGGACGCCAAACCACCGACGCCGATACTTCCCTCGGCAAGCTACCAGATGGCAGGGCGGGGCAATTCAAATGCCGTACTTATAAGCAGCTATTTAGCATCAAGTATCCCGTGGAAAGATCGCAGCTCACTAAATTACAAATCGATCGACTCTGAGCAGCGAATTCAACGTCCAATGACAGCAAATTTGTTAGTTCTACTTAGGGAATTCCAAATCAAAAACTTAACTAAAAATGCCGTCACCGAAATAACAGTGAATGATAGGCGATAACTTACCGCCAAAAAGATTTAAAATATCAGAAACCTCCATTTTCAAATTTCTAAGTGGGCGTTGCCCAACATTTATCACTGCGCGCTCTTGAGCGTTGCCATATATTAGTAGTCAAAATCCACTAGATTCATAAGTTACCAACAGAAGAAGAATAATATTTCTGTCACTAATGAGACTTCAAAATTTCGCAAAATCATTATCTTAAGAAAATTCAGACTTTGGCGCCAAAATAATTCACTCATTTATTTTTTCTCTTTCGTTCATTCACTCATATATAATGCTTTTCAGTCGGTCAACACGATTATCGCCAATTATATTAGGCAGCGAGTAACAATATTTAAGCGTCCTAATCTGAAAGAAATATTACATTAATTAGTGTAACACTTCTTTATCACACAAACAAGTATTACATTAATTAGTGTAACACTTCTTTATCACACAAACAAGGAGAGGGGGTGTAAATAATTGCTTTGATGACATGTTTCGATCGTCATGCAGTCATCATCAGATCCAGTTCACGTGTCAAGACACATTACATAAGTGATTATAAACTTTTATTATTCAAAGTTCTGAAGGTTAAAAACCTTAAGTTAATATTAATTTGTACCGGTGTCGGTCACAGCTTCTTCACAATTTTAATATGAATAGAAAAGCAAGACTTAGAGTACATTAAACATTTTACCATAAGGTTGTTCTCAAAACTATTTCTAAAAAATTAAGCGTCTAAAAACTAAAAAATACATACACTAAAATTTAAAAAACAGATCTGTTACAAAAATATGTTTGATACGAAAGAAATAAATCTTGATATGAAACCAGCTTGAAGAGGGAACAGTGATGTGGGTGTTATATAGACATAAAATAAAACAAAGTTAAGATTCAAGTTGTCAGAATGGGTATAATCGTGTAAAATTGTGAAGAAGCTGTGGAATGATATCGTTGAAATAAATATTCCAAGCTGTAGACGTGCAAATACACAGAGTGATTGGGGTAACCAAGATACAGCAATCTACAGCTTGGAATATTTATTTGAACGATATCATTCCACAGTTTCTTCACAAATTCACATGATTATACCAACTCGGACAACTTCAATCTTCACCTAAAATGTTTTTGTCTATATAACATCCACATCACTGTACCTTCTCCAAGCTGGTTTTGTGTCGATATTCATTTCTTTCGTAACTAACATATTTTTGTAACAGATCTGGTTTTTATACATTTTAGAAATCATCTGGGAGAACTGACCCTGGCGGACTTGAGGACGCTCGAGGCATTGAAGTCACGCTTCCTAAAGGCAACCCTGGGATTATCAAAATATGCAAAATCTAGACTAGTTTACGAACTTGCCAAGGAGAACTTCTTCATTGGGGACAAGAGAGGACTACCATCTTTGGACGCCTGGAAAAGACTAATGTATGAGAGAGTGAAGAAGAGGGATGAAATCTGGCTCGAATTCTACATAACGGAAGCTAGGCTATGGACTGAAACCAATCAAGACCTACGACTCTTCGTTAACTCGATGGCGGTACATGGGTACCACCATAAACTGTGCGCCACCGAGTACTTTCATGACATAGACGTATCCTGCATTTGTAAATGATGTGGTAAACAATGTAGTCGGTACCACGTAATCACATGTAAGAACCAGGGACCTTACGCACTGTGACAATTTGTGAAGGTGGAAAGTGAAAACACTAATGTTTATTAATTTATTAACCCTATGCACAATTTGTGCGGTGTATTTTCAATAATAAATTTTAGTGTAAGTTATGTGTTTTTTAGCTTTCAGACGATTAATTGTTTAGAAATAGTTTTGAGAACAACCTTCTTTTATTGTAAAATTATTTTATGTAGTAAGTCTTGTATTTCTATTCAAATTATTATTTGCGCTGAGAAAGGCCACAATGTGACCGAAACCTGTGCAATAAAAAGTACAAATTAATACTGACTTAAGGTTTTTCATCTTCAGAACTTATTATACTTCGTCAATTAGGAACAGGGTCACTTTCATGTCACATTGAAGACTTGGATGGCGTAACTAAAACAAGTAGTTCCGTCAAGAACTATACAGCCTATTTTCATATATCCTACTTATGTTAATTGTCACTATCAACATACACAATTTCAGTTTGATTGCTGTAATAGATTCGTAGATATTGAGAACCGACTAAATATTTCGGATGGTCGCCATGTTGGATTTTATATATGTAGGTCCTAGAGTTATGTACTGTTACATGCAGATTATTGTGAACGTGTAGTATTCAAACTTCAATCGCATAATTAGGACACAAGAAAAAACAAGGAGATTTAAAAAAAATTTCACAGCTGCCATCTTGAGGTTATGGAAACAATTGAAATAAATTAGATGCCAGTGGATTAACATTCGTATAAGGATTTACTGTACCAAGTTTCACTGCACGCGGATGGTTAAATTGCGAGAAACGTCCATGTGAATATTTATAATTCGCGTCACCGCCATGTTGGATTTGTGATCACCAGGTTATTTAAAGACTTATAGGTGAACTTAAGTTCATAGCCCCTATGAACATTAAAAATGCAGTTTGATTGCTAAAATAGATTCGTAGATATTCAGTATCGTCTAAATATTTCGGATGGTCGCCATGTTGGATTGTTAAATGTATAGGCCATAGAGTCATGTACCATTAAAGGAAAATTATTGCGTAGGTTCATTATTCAAACTTTCACTTCGATCGCATGACTACATCACAAGAAATAAAAACTTAATTTTAAAATTCGCACTGCCGCCATCTTGAGGTTATCTAAACAATTGAACTAAATTTGATAGGCTACCAGTGGATTACAATGTGTATAAATATTTCCTGTACCAGGTTTCAGTGCGCTTGGAACATTAAATCGCGAGAAAGGTCTATTTAAAATGTTCAAATTCGCTTGGCCGCCATGTTCGTTTTGTAGTTAACCGGTTTTTGAAAATCTTATAGATGGACTTCCAGTAGTGCCCTTTATCTACGTACAAAATTTTAGGGAAATACCGCTAATAGTTTCAGAGATATAGAATGCCGGTGAAATATTTCGCACATCCGCCATCTTGTGATTATGTAAACAATTGAACGAAGTTAGATGTCGGTGCATTACAATGTATATAAACATATACTGTACCAAGTTTCATTGCGTTTGGTTGGTCAAATCGCGAGAAACGTCTATTTAAAAGTCGCAAATTCGCTTGGCCACCGTGTTGGTTTTGTAGTTACCAGGTTTTCAAAAGTCACATAAGTGAACTTATAGTAGATCCCTCTATCACCATAGAAAATGTCAGGGTAATATCGGTAATAGTTTCGGAGATATTGAATGCTGGTGAAATATTTCGCACAGCCGCCATGTTGGATTGGTGAGTCGTAACAAAATTTGAAGGGCACGGTCGAGGTCGCCGGGAATAGTGCTATGAACTTTCCGAGTTTCATTGAAATCGCTCCCGCCGTTTAGATTTTATTAGGGGGGGGGGGGGGCACACACACGAATCACACACACACGCACACACACACGCACGGACAAAAGGTGATCTCATAAGCCTATTTTTTCAAAATTGAAAATAGGCTAAAAACACAATTTTGAGATAAATGAGTTTAAAGAATTATGACATCAAACACTTTTCGCAGAAAGGCAAAATTTAGGGATGTTATTCTTAACTATTATGTCGATGTTTTCATAATATGCAAATGAATGTTTAATAAGAAATTTGGCATTGTCGTCCTTTTTTGTTTTAGAGTTACGCCCTTATTCCATTTTCAGGAAATATTTTCTTTGAAAATTCATTTTATTTACATTGTTGGAAGCATGTAGACACATCTACTGGTTCGAACATTTCACTGGTCACGACATGTCATTAGGGGAGTCACTATTCCCAGAACTTCCTAGAATTGTTTTTCAAACCATGCACGTGCATCTGTGGTTACAAATCTCATCCTTAACTTGTTTTAAACATGTATCTGAATCATCTGAGCTTTTACTGGGTATATATTCGCTTTCATCAGACGAAATATCCGAAGTTTCTCCTCCCGAGACTACTCCTGTGACAGCCATTTCGCTTCTGTGCGCGCGGCGTAAGCCAAGCAGGAGCAATATTCCCAAGAACGGCGTAACTCAATATAGCATGCCATCTATTGACACTACCGCGAAGTCTTTGAGATAGTTCCTCGAACAGCCACCAGGGAACATGTTTGTGCAATTTACCGAATAACGACGTAACCTGACTTACGCTCTTCTTCCATCCATGTCTTCGATTGTAAATACAGAGAGTCTAGTTTGTATGTATCGGAGACCCTCGCTAGCCCGCTCGCCCGCGGCGCGAGCCTCTCTCCCGCCAGGCACTTTGCCGTTATGCGGCGCCCCACGGCATTGAGTCATTGAGTATAGGAATTTGTACTTAAATTTGTACTTCAATGTGATCCTTGACCAAATTTTTGACGAACTGACTTACGGAGAGCGATTGTCAACTTACTTTCAACAAGATTCTGCCACTGCTCACAATGACGAAGCATCCATGACAGAATTGCATCGCATTTTTGGTACTAGGATTATAAGTCGGAACGTGTGGCCCCAGCGAAGCCCAGACTTATCACCATGTGACTTTTATTTGTGGGGGACGCTTAAAAATAGAGTGTATGCGAGAAACCCTCCATTATAAATGAGCTTCAAGACTATATTACAGCTGAAATACAGTCAATCGGTGCTGAGGATCTTCAGCAAGTATATGACCATTTCATAAAGAAGTGCCATCGCTGTGTAGCTGCTGTGGTGGCGGACGCCTCGTTGTGCTGCCAGCTTTATTAGATTAAGATACATACACATAATATAAACACATCGATACAACAAAGGGCCTCTGCCCGACAATAATGTATACCTTGCTACCGATGAATCGGTATAAATGTTCAAAATGTCACATGTGGGAATTTCTTCGTCCTTTATAGCACTGGTTGCCGCCATGATCGCGGCGGAGAGTTCGCTTTCATTTATAGTTGTAGGCCAACGAAAGGCTTGCGCCCATGCGATGTTGAATTCAGGTATGACCCCTGCTACACTCTGAGGTGTGGCATCAGCAAACACATTGATCTGTCGTCCTGTCCTCTTCATTAATCTGGGAGTGTCGAGGAATTCGTCCGTCAGTAGACGACGCGGCCAGTAGGCCTCCCTGGAGAGGGCATGTTTTGGAAGAAACATAGGCCAGCCCATCGCCCATGCTACCCAGCTAAGAAATCCGGCTGCCTGTTGACTCTGAAGTTCGTTGTAATACGGAATATCACGTAATATTTGCCTTATCCGTTGTCGGGTCCCGTGATGCACTAGGATGCACTGTCCTGGAATGTTCACTACCAGACCCAGATATTGGATGACCACTGATGGTTGAAGAATACTTTTGGCTCTGTTCACTGTCACCCCGACGATCACTTCCAGGAATAGGATGATATCTTGCGCTGGGAGATCCGGACCGTGAATCAGCCAGTCATCCAAATACACAATCATGTGTACTTCAGGAAACTGTTCATGTAAAAGTTCAGCGACTGCCTCCGCCCACCTTTGCATTACGCTGGGGGCTAAGGCATGCCCCATGGGCAGCCTTTGCCAGCAAAAGTCTCTGTCGTCTGGTCGTATTCCGTATGTGAAAGAGTCACGCGGTCTTATGGGTATGTGGAAAAACCCACTTTTAAGGTCCACCTTGATAGCAGTGTGGTCGCGGGGATTTCACTGAGAGCACACGCCGCACTTTTTAAGGAAAATTTAGGTTTCACTATAAAGTTTGTCCATTCCGACAAGTCATAAATGACTCTGGCCTTGCCACTTGCCTTTGGTACGAAGAAGAGGGGAAAGGAGAAGTGAGGTTTAAATTCAAAAATTACACCGGTTCGTAACAGATCTTCTATCACTTGGTCCATGAGCACTGATTGTCTGGTCTTCCTGTAGACTGGAGGTGCGTGAAGTGGCCGTGGCAGTGTCACTCCCTCTCGGTGGCGTAGTTCCCTAATGGCGTGTTACAGTAGGGAATGGGCAGCGCCGCGTCGACGCCTGTAGACTCGTACTCCGTCGGTGGCACCGGCTTCTTGCTCTACGATGATGTGTGGGAAGCCTTCATCATCGGGGACGACGTTGTGTCTCAGGTGAGGTGGTCTATGAGGATAGCGAGGATCATAGATCCAAGGGTCGTCGTCGTCTTCTTCCTGCGTCTGGTCTGGATCGACGATTTGCAGCTCCGGAAAGAGTTGATCTTGTCCTGCAGCGGGGTTGCCCGCTTCTTCACCTGGGATGCCAGGCTCGACTTCACCCCTGTCGTGATCATCTTCCATCAGATTCCACGGAGCACTATCCCATATAATGTATTGGAGATCTTGTGTATACCGGTCGACTATATTGTCCGGCAGATACGGATGTTGTTCGACTGGATCAGCATCGTCTGGGGCGTATGTGGCCCAGAAATCAGCCAACGCCGATTGCAGGTTGCTTTTGACGGGGAGAGAGGTGAAGTCACCGGGTGGCGTGTAGGACCGCTCCAACCCGCGGCTCGGGCCCGCCTCCGACACGGGCCCTCTCCGCCGCCTATGCGTAGGTCGACACATTGGAGAGTTAGATGAGATGCTGCTGTGGTGTCCCCGTCCGTATCACTTAAAGTCTAGCCTATGGGAAGTAAAATAACGAATGATGGAAGAAGCAGCAGAGAGATATTAAGTAGGATTGCCCAAGCCAAGAACGCTTTCTATAAAAAGAAGAACCTATTTACTGTAAGGAACATAAGTCTTGATGTGAGGAAACAAATGTTGAAGACCTATGTATGGAGCGTCGCGCTATATGGCAGCGAATCTTGGACAATCGGAGAGAGAGAGGGGAAAAGACTACTAGCATTTGAAACCTGGTGCTGTAGAAGGATTATGAAAATCAGTTGGAAAGAAATGGTCACAAATGAGGAAGTCCTTAGAAGAGTGGGAGAGAGAAGATGCTTCCTTAAATATTTAAAAAGAAGAAGGAATCACCTCGTGGGCCACATACTGCGACACAATGGACTGATTAAGCTTATAATCGAGGGAACAGTAGACGGCAAGAATTGTAGAGAAAGACCCAGACTGGAGTACATGAGTCAAATACTGAAAGATATGGGTTGTGGCTCTTACTGTGAACTGAAGAGGAAGACTGAGAGACGGGAAGAATGGCGAGCTGCTGCCAACCAGCCTCACGGCTGTTAACCACAGAGAGATGGGATCGACTTTCTCCTCAAATGTCTAAAGGGGTTGCTTTATGCTTTATCTGCTGTAATTGAAAACATTATTGTAATGCTAGTAGATTCGGATGCAGATAAAAGTCGTGCGGATACAGATAACCTTTTGTTTATGCCCGCAGGGTTTTCTCTCTTCAGTTACTCTGAACATCTTGCGTTCCAGTGCTACCAACAGTGTCTTTGTCTCGCAAGGAGCCCAAAGGTGATGGTTTTCTATTTCCATTTAAATGTCATATATATAATACTGTATTAATAATAATAATAATAATAATAATAATAGGGGACGACCGGGCGAAGTGAATATGTAAAAGTTAAGGAAAATCACGACAGATATCACCGAGTTGCTTCTGCAGGAAGCGCTGCCATCTACTGGAAATATAAGAATCAGTAGTACAAAGACTATAGTGGTTGACGGTGTGAGACTAGAAGCGTTTGCAGATTTTTATAGCATTTCTTAAAATATAATCAAGGTAAGAAACACAATATTATTCATAGATTGGTATAACTATTTTGAAAGTGATTACATTGTGTTTTAGTGTTGTTCCAACCCTCTCATTCACACACTTTGTTTGCTTTCTTGCTACACTACTTTTAAGCGATCAGCCACGATTTCCATAATGGCGCATAGCTGGGCAAAGTGGATCATTATTCACTTTGCCCGTTTGGGTTAATGTTGTTGAATACTTCGTTCACTAATTACTTAATTGTGACTAATAATTTATTATCTTGTTGAAGCCTCCGTGGCTTAGGCGGCAGCACGCCGGCCTCTCACCGCTGGGTCCGTGGTTCAAATCCCGGTCACTCCATGTGAGATCTGTGCTGGACAAAACGGTGGCAGACAGGTTTTTCTCCGGGTACTCCGGTTTTCCCTGTCAAAATTTCATTCCAGCGACACTCTCCACTATCATTTCATTTCATCTGTCATTCATTTAATCATTGCCCCAGAGGAGTGCGTCAGGCCTCGGCAGCCGGCACAGTTCATATCCTCGCCGCTAGATGGGGGCTTCATTCATTCCATTCCTGACCCGGTCGGAGACTGGAAGCAGGCTGTGGATTTCATTTCAATTTATTATCTTGTTGGGAATACTTATTAATGATTATGTGTTCCCACATGGTAAAATGTTACACAATTGGTGACGTGTTGTCTACGAAGCCACTTAAGAATGTGTCTACCTCGTGAGAAGGGAACGATAAGAATTAAGGTGACGAAATGAGGCTGAACAGATGTTTAGACAGAGATGAGAAGGTATTGCAAACAAGTCTCGTTTCGGAGTCTGTCAGAAACCACGTCACCAGTTGAGGGTTAAATACCCTGAAATAAGTACTGAAGTATATCAATAATAATCTGAATATTGCAATATTTCCTTACAGATGGTTTACAATTTCAAACGAATCAGTGATCAGGGCAGCTGGTACGAAGAAACAATGAAGCAAGCTCTGGAGGATTGTAGGACAAATCCTATTAACTCTGTTTCTTTAGTTATATCAGGTGAAATGTGAACGTTATAAAACCTATCGAAAAACAAAAGTGGATCCCATTTATATGCAATGTTGAGTTTCTGTCAAATGTACACTTGCTTAGTAATAATATTCTCATGTCTTAAACAATGCATTCCGTTATTCACTTTGCCCGCCTATACGGGAAAAGTGAATAATTTGACATAATTACTTAATACTGAATTCTAATTAATAATAGTTTCACAATTGATTCTGTTTTATACAGCAATTAAATCGGAAGATAACAATGAACAACTACAGTAAATTGCATGTCATTGTCGTACGTAATTACATAGATACACTCATATAAAGTTAGTTTATTCACTTTGCCCGGTCTTCCCCTAATAATAAAAATACGTATTTGAGAGGGCACCAACCCGGTCCCACCGAGCAAGACTTAGTACAAAATCAGCACCCCTCCCAATCTCCACCGGCAGCATCTCGAGATCACGCCAACAACGCCTGTATCTCTGCTACCGCTTCTGCATGGCGGTCGCTTCAGCGTACACTGGACAGGGGTAGACGAGGAAGCCGGCCTAGTGCTCAGTTCTGACATAAAGTACAGAGTAAAATCAAATCCTACCTTCTGCTTGTCCAACACCTGTAGGATATCGTCCACGTCTCCCACCACCACTGCCTGTTGACGTAGCATCTCCTCTTCGAGAGTCAGCCAATCACGAATCTGCAACAAGATGAAGGCCATTTCTCTAAATAAAATGGTCTCTCTGCAGGTTATCGGTTACAGTATCGATTACTTTTTGGTTGTATTAACTTGTAAGAGTTACTGTTTGAAAAATGTAACATATTACCGGTAATTTTCGGTACTTATTGAAATTGTAATCGTTACATTTTAGTAATCGTTACATTGTGGTAACCGTTACAATGTGCTAATCCGTTACATTTTAGTAATCGTTACATTGTGGTAACCGTTACATTTTAGTAATCGTTACATCGTTGTAACCATTACATTATAGTAATCATTACATTGTGGTAATCGTTATATTGTGGTAACCATTACATTGTGGTAACCGTTACACCGTTGTAACCATTCAATTTTAGCAATCGTTATTTTATGGTAACCGTTGAATTTTAGTAATCTTTACATTTTTAGCCTACTTTTCACAATTTCCAAATATGAGGAAAAAGTAGACTTATGAGATCGATCCGGGAAAATGTGTGTCTGTCTGTCCTTCTGTCTGTCTGTCTGCCTGGCTGTGTGTGTGTGTCCCCCACCACCCCAATCCACAACTCATAAACGGCTGCAGCAATCGAAGCCAAATTTAGTATGAGTAAAGATGTATACCGGAATATCTCACGTCCATATTTGAAAGTGATGTCAGTGCTACCAACTGCTGAAAAAACGCACTAGAAATTTGAGCTCCATGTTGGATATCTTGGAAGGTATGCATGGGAGCTATTCCAACATTGGCACACATGTAGATAAGACTATTTCAGTTTAATTCCCAGCAGGCCATATATGACAGTGTTGCCAAAAAAAAAAAAAAAAAGCCTTCTGATAGGTCCAATTTTTAAATACATGTAACTTCTATACTATCAGTTGGATTTCAACCAAATTACGTATATGCTATGTATAACTTAACATATATGACTATAAGTATTGTTAAGAGCAATCAGGTCTGCCAACTGTTAATGAATTCTGTCTATATATATTTTTACCCTAATATCAATATATCAGAAAGTAACCGACAGTAGTGGCTACGCTGGCTAAAGCGCAGCATTAGGTCATGGGGCCAAGCTCTCTGCTGACTCGGTAGACGCGTGGGTTCGAGCCCCACCGTCGGCTGTCCTTGAAATGGTATTCCGTGGTTTCCCATTTTCAACACCAGGCAAATGCTGGGACGGTACCTTCTAACTGGCCACGGCCGCTTCCTTCCACACCCATGCCCAATTTCATTCATCTTCATCCATTCCATCTCTCATTCTGACGCGCAGGTCGCCCACGGGCGTCGATTGAACGACCTGCACTCGGCCTCTCAGGAGGCTACACGAAAAAAAAAACAGAAAGTATGCAAGCCAACAGCTCTATACCTTGCACACGTATATCACCTGACATTCTAGATTATTTTGGAGTAATTAATATAAGTCAGTGCTGCCAACATGATTCTATGCCTGCTGATAGGTCCAATTTTAAAATACATGTAATTTCTATACTAACAAATGGATTTTATCCAAAAATTGGCACAACAAGATATAATAATATTTCAGATTATTTCTCACCAGCACACGCATGACATTGTTGCCAACATGCTTTTACGCGTGCTGATAGATTCAATGTCTAACTGCATGTAACGTCCATTGGATTTCAACCAAATTTTGAATTCTGTACCTTAAGAGATGAAACTAAGAATATATTCAGTCACCAGGGCTGCCAACTGTTGTGCTCTATTAGGCTACATTATACCAGGTATAATTCGAACTAATTAGACATTTCGATATTACCAATTTAATTTCGTCATTATTCTAGATAGGTTCATATACTGTAGATTACGCATTGGCATGAAACTTAATTTTAAGAAAAGTAGGCTCTTTAGTTCGTCATGGAACTTCTTGTTAAGTAATCGTTACATTACAAAAACCGCTGCATGTGGTAATCGTTTTATCACTGTAACCATTACATTTTAGTTATCGTTTGTGGTAAACTTTATATTTTAGTTATCGTTACATTGTGGTAATCGTTATATTTCAGCAATCGTTACATTGAGGTAAGGTTACAGTGCGGTACCGTTATATTCTAGTATTCGTTTCATTGTCGTAACCATAACTATTACATTTCAGTAATCGAGGCTAAGTAAATGCAATTTTTAACATCAGGTATTATGTACTCACAATAATTATTTGATTTCTGCTCTATTGCAATTCTTTCAAACTCAATTGGTTCTAATGCATGACTAATCTGATTAAAAACAGAAATAACAACAATGATAAATACAACAACCATATGTTTTATAAATACGTCCATTTTGTGAAGTATAAGGTTCGTTCAAAAAGTAACGAGACGGAGGCATAATTTACAGAAAACAGAACCTGTATGTTAAAAGTATTGGCCCTGGCTGTTGAGGCACTTGTCCCACTGTGACACGAGGCGGCGAATGGCTGTCTCATAAAATTCCCTGGGCTGTGAACCAGTTCTGCACGTACGGCGTCCGAGGTGACCTTTTCAGGGGACCAAACATGGCGTAATCACAGGGAGAGAGGTCTGGACTGTATGGTGGGTGGCCGAGAACCTCCCATTTGAATTTCTACAGGAGTGCCGCGACTGTGTTGGCCGTATGAGGTCGTGCATTGTCGTGGAGCGACTATGGCGTTCACTGTCACTCGGTGGTCTGGGTAATGAGTGCATCAACTAGCTGGACGTTGTCATCGGTAATACAGGGGGGTGCCCCAGACCGGGCATCATCGGCTAACGACACCCGTCCTTCAAGCGCCTGTGCCTCGCCTTGACCCATGCAAGGGACATGCAGTGTTCGCCGTACACTTGTGCCATTCGGCGATGAATGTCCGTTCTCCCTACTCCTTCCACTGTCAGAAACCGAACAACACCTCTTTGCTCTTCGGTTGACGCCTCCATGTCACTGTTTGCAATGCGACTGCGACGATTGATGCATGCTGCTGCTCGCTTTGTATCGTCACATGGCGTGCACGCGTGCCATCTAGCGACGGGTGAGACCTTCCACGCTCCGGTCGGAACCACACCTCGTTACACACGCCACGATTAGCCAATGTCGTCACCGGTTTGCGCATTCCAGCCTCCGGCTCGTTACTTTTTGAACGCACCTTATAATTGTAGATTTACGAATTAATTTTTGAAATAGTATTTTGATAATTTTAATTAAGTAAGATGTTTCTCGTGTAATTATTATTCCTCCCAGATTGATCTCATTAGTCTAACTTCTCATCATCTTTGCAAAATAAGAAACATAAACTGACGAGTAGTTATGTGACGAATTAAGGATGCTACTTTTCTTAAAAGTTAAGAATCATGCCAATCATTAATCTATATAGACCTATCTAGAATAATGACGAAATTCAGTTGGTAATACTGATCTTTAATTAGTTCTAAATATACCTGAAATAGTGTCGCCTAATACAGCACTACAGTTGGCGGTCCTGGTGACAATATATTATTAGCTCCATCTCTTAAGGTACGGAACGCACATACAAAATGTGGTTGAAGTCCAATGAACACTATGGACGTTACATGCAGTTAGACATTGGATCTGTCAGCGCACGTAAAATCATGTTGTCAACAATGTCATGAATGTGTTCCTCAGAATTAATCTATACTAATATAATAAAGCTGAAGATTTAGTTTGTTTGTGTGTTTAAACCCGCAAATCTCTGGAACTACCAGTCGGATTCGAAAAATTATATTTGTATATGATAGCCAAGTTCAAGAGGAATAGTTTAGGCTATGTAGCATTAGGCTACACCTCTCAGGTAACCTTAAAGATTGAGTTTGTTCAGTAAGTCGAAAGAACAAGCGCTCCCGAACAGCTTCAATAATACCTAAGTCTATTGTTGCCTGGCAATGCGGGCTGCATCACGTCGCCCCTACCAGTGTTCTGGTGCAGAATTGCGAGTTGCTTATAAATTGCAGTCACGGGAAGTAATTAGTGCAAAAAGATTTCTTAGGCCCCTTAAAACTGTTGAGTTATCATGACAATAGTATGCCTCTGTATAAGGGCGATGGTGTTGGTGCAGTGTACTGAGGTTATCAGCTGCAATAAACGTTGGTGCTTTCCGATCCTTATCCTTGAGCGCTCCAGTTCTGTAGTAGTATTCATTATCATCCATAAAACAAATATATCCACCGGGCGAAGCCGGGAACTAAAGCTAGTCTGAAATATTAAGATCTATTCCTGTGGCAAATTTAGATTTAATCTATTTGTTAGTATAGGAGTTACATTCATTTTAAAATCGGTCCTACCACCTGACTTAGAATCATGTTGATAAGACTGTCATGTATGGGATCCGGAAAATTTATCTGACGTAATATTATCTATGTGTGTGTTAATTTAGGAACAGTTGGCATGGATACCTTCTGAGAAATCCAACATAGAGCTCAAATTTTAATTGTGATTTTTCAGCAGCTGTTAGCACTGACGTCGTTTTCAAATATGGTCGTTAGATATTCAGGTATAGATCTTTACTCACACCAAATTTGGTTTCGATAGCTGCAGTCGTTTAGGAGTTGATATGGAAGGACACACACACAGACAGATACACATTTGCCCGGATCGATCTAATAAGTCTACTTTTTCTTCATTATTAAAAAATGTGAAATGAGGACTAAAAATGTAAACTACATTACAACAAGTATCCCTAAGTAATATATTTTCATTAAAACCATGTAAATATTTACATCCTTTTATAAACTCACCATTAATAAGAGAATCATTTTCATATGGGATTTTTTTAAATACCGTATCCTCGGAAATAGTACAGCTGTTCGCAGCAGTAAATCCATTGTAAATACTCGATGGCAGCGCTCTCTCTGTGGAGAAAGGAAATGTGAACTTCCCCTTTCCCGGAAATGAGTCCTCGACACGAAGACAAGCGAGCAGGGATTAAGGGGGAGACTCAAGGATACATGTTGTTCATTAAACTAGAGAGAGGAACAATTCACCAGATAAACAACACCACTGCTTCACGCTACTCAGAGACAAGGAAATCCTTATATCCGGATTATATATATTTCTTAAATTGGATATGTTCTTTCTTGGGCATGGGGTCAATCTGGAATAACCATCCAATTCTCGACACCATGGCATGATGATTCGAGCGATGTTCTCGACTGTTGTTATAGAGTGACACAGTGCATATACATAATTATTTAATTAAATGTTTAATGAATATAGTGCACACATAAGTGGAAAATGTTTTTGAGTTGACACTCGATGTAACTTGAAACGGATTATAGTTAGAAATATATCGTGCTTAGTTAACACGCACTAGGAGATTGTCATTCGATCTGTAACTGCTATCGCTTTTAAAGCGTATTTAAA
The DNA here is from genome assembly GCA_946902985.2 of Meconema thalassinum. NCBI lineage: Eukaryota > Metazoa > Arthropoda > Insecta > Orthoptera > Tettigoniidae > Meconema > Meconema thalassinum. Next base: position 221,636,190 of record OX336397.1, on the reverse strand, counting down.
ATTAGTATCAACGTCATCGAATTACTTATAACTTGAGGGAGAGATGGTCATTTTTTTGATAGTGTATGATGGTGGTGTTTACATTGAAGAGGTGTGCGATAATACCAATTGTTTTTTTTTTGGTATTTCGAAGGTCGACCCCTGTAAGGGATGTTGTTATGTCCTGGGAACCTTTCCTCTGTCAATGGTGGTTGTTTTTTTTTTTTTTTTTTTTGCGGTGTCTACCTTTTTTTGAATAAAATTTGGGCACGCATTTGCGTATGCTTATACCATTTTCAATATACTCTTGCGTTGTGATTTATAGATAGTGGGAGGATAGGTACATGCCATGGTTATTATAGCGGCTTGAACCATTTTATCCATTCCTTTGTCCCTGTTACGCCCGTGTGAATGAGAGTCTTGCGCTCAGGTATGTGTTGTCGCTGATCCTGAGGAGGATTAACCATTGCGTGTTGATAATATCGCCTGATATGTGTCCACGATTTGCAGAGTGTGTGATGCCGGATATTACGGTAAGTATTATTAGCCGGGGTACTGCCGTTGGTATTTGATCCGCTGTTATCTTGGATTGTGGCATTCACGACACTGCTGAAATCGGGTACAGTACCTAACTTAGAGCAACGGCCGCTTGTTACCCTAATCCTACCACAATTACAAATGCACACCCTAGTACAGACATCACAGTGTGACAGGTTATCAGACATATTCCACACACACCTTAGTACACAGGGCTATATGACCATGATGCCGCAAAGCCCCAAAGAATCAACAGCAGCAACGCTTACAACATCCTTGACAGGCAGTGTATCAGTAAATAAGTTTCTTGAGATGAGAACATCAAGGTAAGGGATTCACGAACAGGAATACCGAGTGTAGGACAGATGATCGCGTTGTTCCACCCCTTAAAACAACAATAACGTATTATTTATTTAGCGTGTCTAGGGACATGTTTGGCTCACCAGAGTTTGTAGCTGCTTCTATGGGGACACCCATGGGGTAAGCTACAAGTACCGTCGCGTGTGGATGAGATGAAATGAATGAAGATGAATGATGATGATGATAATTGTTGTTTTAAGGGGCCTAACATCTAGGTTATCGGCCCCTAATGGTTTGGGTGATCGTGAAGATGATAAGGAAATGTAAACTATAACTAAAATTAACTACTAACTTATATACTAGAAGAAGAAATGGAAAACAAAAGGAGAATAAGGCAAATAAAGGACAGGAGGAAAATAAAGACCCTCAACCCTCGAAGAATGCGGATTGAGGGACTTGAAAGGAAGGAGAGCCATGAAAGGCAGATAGGAAAGTGAAAGAGGAGAGGGTCCGCCCCAAAGGTAAGGGGCAAAAGGGGAAAACTGACCCAGCTCAGGAATCCCTCGAGGTCACCAACTCCCGAACTCACCAGCCGTGAGCCCCTGAGGGTGTAGCAATATCCAGGGTGCACCAGAAGTGGTGGGGCTACATACACCCTGCCTCCTTGAGGGCCTTGAGCAGAAGGCAGTTTGTTATTCGCTGCTGCCGTGGCCTTGGCCGAGCTTGTGGCGTGCCACGGTCCCCTGCTTCAAGCGTGTGTACAATCCTGTATGAAATATTAACCTATAAAAGATGCTGGAAGTGTCGTCCTTCCTGGGTTATACAGGCATTGTATCTGGTAACCACATTCTGGTTGACGCGAGTGAGTTCTGACACTGTAATGTTTCTCACATTTAATTTTATGGTTTTTAATGAGCACTGAGTCAGTAGTGTCAAACTTATTTACTATTACGTGAATCTGGGCTAGTGAAGGTGGCACTTCATCAGGAAATTGCTGAACAAATGCATCACGTACCCGCCAAGCCGACTCGTACTTAAAATAAGTTTTACATACAAAAATACGCTCGCTTTCAATACTACAGCAGGGGGCCGTGGCACGCCACAAGCTCGGCCAAGGTCACTACAGCAACGGATAACAAAGCCGCCGCTCACCGTTCTTACTTTATATGAAAGACCCTGTATATACAGTACCGGTCAAAAGTTTGGGACCACATGATATGTCACCTAAATTTGTGGCACTGGAGTTCTGCGTGGCTTTCTTTCCCTGAGCTCTTACATCTGATAGAATATATACTTCCTGATTTCGTTCAATTGGGCCAAGTATTGTAGACATTATGACCATTTAACTCTTGGAAGGTCCCACCAAAAAATCACCATTTTCAGAGGTATAATGTATTGTATAATCCAACTGGTTGCAGGTATTGCCACCAATTTTCTGTTTTAGACTTAGCAATAGTGAGGATCATTTTGGTATAAATACACAAATTACGAAAAAATGCAGGACCTCTTTTTTTTTTTTTTTTTGCGGGGGTATACTTTTCAAGCCAGCGCTAAAATGGTCGATTTTCCCTTTGTTTTTATCACACTTCTCGTAAGTATTCCTTGCTACCTACCCGCTTCTAACTTAGCGTGTATAGTAGTTCCACTTTAACGCAACAGATGGCATCCAAGCACATATTTCTGTCATGTGGGATTTCGCCGTGAGATTATTTTGTTGTCAACAGTACATAGATTATTCTAGCGCTGGTTTGAAAAAGTATAGACCTGTAATCAAAAAAGGTCCTGCATTTTTTTGGAATTTGTATATTTATACCAAAATGATCCTTAACTATTGCTAAGTCTCAAAAAGAAAATTGGTGGCAATACCTGCAACCAGTTGGATTACACAATACATTATGCCTCTGAAAATGGTGATTTTTTTGGTGTGACCTTCCAACAGTTAAAAAATCATAACTTCTACAATACTTGACCCAATTGAACAAAATCAGGAAGTATATATTCTATCAGATGAAAGAGCTCAGTAAAACATATCGCAGTGCTCTAGTGACACAAGTTTAGGTTTTAGGTGACATATCATGATTTCCTGATGTGGTCCTAAACTTTTGACCGGTTCTGTATTTTTAATATGGATATGTTTTGGGCATAATAATAACAATAGTATTTAATTTACCAATAATTGTTATTTATCAGTGATTCTGCTCCATATATTGTTAAAACAGGAACTAGATTAAAAGTCCTTTATCCCAAGTGTCTTGCTCACGGTTTACAACGTGTCGCTGGAACAGCTAGGAGCCAAGTGTTTGTAAAGTCACCGATTAGAGTTTAAAAAATGTCACGAAGTTCTTCCAAAATTTGTCTCTACCTCCTCAGTCAGTTTTAACTTGATGGGGTAACTCAGTATGGTATTAACGAAAACCCCTGGTTACGAAACACTGTGTAAAATTGCTATAACGCTTTCTGGTACAGAAACGTACAGTATATCGAAGAGAAATTCCACTCAAGAAGAACTTTGGTGCTTTTAACATGTTCCTGTGACGTCATGCGACGTTTTCACTGTTTAAAACATTCTTCACTGACAAAGACACGAGCATCACACAAGAAAATCACAAGATGGCCTTCCTCGTGTACTGTGACAAGATTACGTAGGGTAAGAATTCTACGAAACAATATAGGCTATTTATGATTTAAATTTAAATTCAATTTCTTTATTTTTTGAGCTTATTTGTTTCATTTTTCGTGCTTATATGCTTGCTTATTTCACTGTTTGATTGTGCTTACAAATCCGGGCTCTAATAATAACAATAGTCTTTGGTTTACCAATAATGGAAGTTGTGGGTCGTGCGTAAGTTATTCATCATCAGCATTTCCCCTTATCCAGCTCCTGCCGGGTCGGGGTATTTATGGCACTTCTCCACTTTCCTTTTTCCTTCCACCATTCTTCTTCCACGATCTTGTCCCAGTCCAGATTTCTTTTTCTCACGCTGTTCTTCACTGAATCGATCCACCTTGTTCTAGGTCTTCCTCTTGCTCTCTTACCCTTGCACTTTGCCTCCAGCATCTGTCTTAGTATTTTGTTTTCCTCCATGCTCTTTACATGTCCAAACCACCTTAGTTTATTCTTCTCAATTCTCTCATTTAGTTTTCCCACCCCAACTTCCTTCCTAACATCTTCATTCCTCACTCTGTCTTTCCTTGTCTTTCCTATCATACTTCTTAGGAATTTCATTTCACTGGCTTGAATTCTACTCTCTTGCCTGCTTGTCAGGGTCCAAGTCTCAGCTGCATAAGTTAATATGGGTACATAGTAAACTTTATACATTACCTCCTTGCTTTTCCTTGGTACTTCCTTATCCCAAACAAGTTTTCTTACACTTTGATAGAATGCATTGGTCTGCTGTACCCTCCTGCCTTTTTCCATGTCCAACCTACCAGTTTGCATCAATTCACTTCCTAGGTATTTGAACGTGTCCACAATTTCCAAACTCTGACTTCCAATTTTCACAGTGTCCATTCCTTGTCTTTCCCCTCTTGTCATCACCATGGTCTTGCTTTTCTCTATACTGATTTTCAGTTTACGTTATACCTATACCTATTGTTTTTCCTCTGAATCTACACCTCTTACTTTGAAATCGTTCAACACTGAATCTAACCATTGTCTCCTAGGTCTACTAACTAACCAACTAACTAATACCGTGTAACACCCTGTTAGGAAACGTAACCAGGCAACACAACGTACAGGCTGTCTCCGTTACCAGGACGACAACAATTAAAAAGCGCGTAACCACGAAATTAAAATACGTTATTAGTCATAAATCAGAGCACCATGTTAATTGCCGCAGTTTCCACTCTCATTATCCCAAGTTAGAACATATATCACAAGTCTATGAAAAGGGGAGGAAACAGCTGAGGAATGTGCCACCCCTACAACAATATTTCTCCCTACTTTATGCAGCCGTCAAGAGCGAGAAACTTTATATATTATGTAACGCAGCACGCGATGAAACGCTACAAACGTACACCAGTGTTGCGAGCCGTAGTACTCAAGAAATCAGTAACATAAACCTTCTCAAAAATACAGTGCATGCACTGCGAATGTCTTGGTTTCTTTAATACTGTTGTTAATGCTGGCCTTGGTTTATTGATGATCTGGTACCAAGTACGATCGAAACTGGTCATCCAAGTGAATTTATTCAATACTCTCATGTAAAATTGCTTTTTAGGCTTAAGAAAACACCGATTTTCATTGGTCACGAACGTGTTGAACGACTGAACAGCATGTATTTCGTTTACTAAGGAGAAACTGAAATATGGCTTCCATTTTTATGACATACATTTCGACAACGATATTAACCCCTTGATTGCTACGCCCGTCTATACACGGTCCACGAGAACTTTTATTGGCCTACTTTCACATTTTGTAAAAATGAGGAAAATGTAGACTTATGAGATCGATCCGGGCAAATTTGTGTCTGTCTGTCCGTCCTGACCCCCTCCCCCCTCCTATCAACTCCTCAATGGCTGCAGCTATCAAAACCAAGTTTGGTATGAGTAAAGACCTATGGCTGAATATCTCACGGCCATATTTCATAATGACGTCAGTGTTATCAACTGATCAAAAATCACAATTGAAAATCAAGGTCTATGCATGGGAATTGTTCAAAAATTGACACACATATTAATAATATTTCATCAGACTAATTTACAGGAGCCCATACATGAGTGTGTTGCCAACATGATTCTAAGCCTGATTATAGGTCCAATCTTCCATACTATCCATTGGATTTCAACCAAATTTGGTATGCAAATTTCGCTCCGGAGCAGATATGAATACGCATACCTTTAGTGTCAACAGGGCTGCCAATGGTTGAAAAATGCACTCTCAACATGTTTATCCTAATCTCAATACATCAGAAAGTATGCAGGTCAACAGTTCTAAACTTTGCATACATATAGTACCTGTAAACATAAGTTAATTTCCAGTGACTGATATACGACAGTGCTGCCAAAATGATTCTACGCGTGGTGATAGGTTCAATGTTGAATTACGTGTAACTTCCATACTAATAATTAAAGTTCTTTCAAAATTGGCACATATACAGGGTGTATCTTAATTATACCGACAAAAAATCCGGGACGCTCTGCGTGTTAAGTAAAAGACGATGCCGCAATCGGATTGTCGGAGAAAATTTTTCACTTCGAGAAAATGAGGTTACTTTGTCACTTCCGGGCGCGCGATTCAAATCTACGAACTCACCGTATTTGCTGAGCTAGAGAGCAAGTCGCTGGCCACTGTTGTGCTTCAGGCAAGGGAAGGGAGTGTGATAGAAGGAGACAGAGATACGCTGGCGGGAATGCGCAAGTTTCCTCTATCGCCTCGACTTGCACTCTGACTCAGCAAATACGATGAGCCCGTCAATTTGAATCACGCGCCCGGAAGTAACAAAGTAACCTCATTTTCTCGAAGGGAAACATTTTCTGCGCCAATCCGATTGCGGCATCGTCTTTTACATAACATGCAGAGCGTCCCTGATTTTTTTTGTCGGTATAATTAAGATACACCCTGTATAGGCTAGATCATAATATTTCAATTTAAGTTTGAGCATCCAATTCATGGCAGTGTCGCCAACTTATTTTACGCATGCTGATAAATTCAATATTTAGATACATGTAAGGTGCATACTATCTTTTGGACCTCAACCAAATTTTGCATGTGCATTGTAAGAGATGGAACTAAGAATATATATATTTAGAGTCTGTCAACTGTTGATATAAGTTATGGTATCTTTAATTTTCAGAAAAGTAGGCTCTTTAGTTTGTCACAGTACTACTTTTTGTTTTTTCACATTCCCCGTTCGCTCCTAAGTGCCGAGCCGATCCCTGATATTTTCTACGATGTGTTGGGCATTATGTATCACTTTGTATCAGTCACAAGTCTGTCCTCTACAGCTGGTGTACATCTCTGATGTAAACAACCATGACAGATTCAACAAGCAAGTTCTTTTCACCTGAAGTTTTGTTTCCTCTAGTAGCGGTACCGCTTTTTAGCGGCCGTATTGTGACGGCGAACGACGTATAGAAACTGAGAACCGTCTTGACGGTGAACAATGGTGTAAAGTTAGAGCAAATTATCTGTGTGTAACGTGACGGCATATTGTCATAAAGTTAAATAAGAAATGGATGATCTTGACATGGCGCTCGTAATACTTTTAGAAGAAGAGTCATCCAAAGACGATAGGAAGTGACATTTTACGAAGCAGTCCTACAGAAGGTGCTTATGAAATTTATTGCGTCGTCATCTGCATTGCAATGAGGATAAATAAGAATATTTTCGGTTGACACCAGTGTTATTTGATTATATTCTGAATTACATAAAGATTGACATAACTTCAGTGTCGTACAACAGAAACAAAATACCGTTATCTCCTGAACAGAAACTCTGTGTATTTATAAGGTTACCGGCACTCTTCACATTATACAATGTCTCTTCATTCTTTATTATTATTGAATATCCAGAATACAATACAGGAACCCTATTTTACCAGAGGAACATTAGGGTTATAGATTAAAATCAAACCAAATACAAATATTACTGACATAGTTTACAAAAAAAAAATGTTGATGAATGTGAGAAATTTTCCTAAACAGCACTGCCTCTTGAAAATATGGTACAGCGGTTTTGAAAGTTCCAGGTTACAGCTATAAAGGTGGCATTGTAAATTGTATCTTTCCTTTTCAAAAACAGGAGACTCAAATACAAGTTGACACACCGATTGAGGCAATCCACAAAAACATGAATAGTCGCCTGTTGCTATTTTAAAACGTTCAAAATAAGACTTGAATTTTCCATGACCAGTTAAAAATTGTGTGAGGACAATGTTTGGCACTAGTAATTTTGATAACAGTCGATTTTGTACTTCCGGGAAGAATATTTCTCTTGTTACAGACCCTTTCAGGCTACATGTCCATGCGATATTCCATTCGTTTAATATGTATTTCCTTATCTGGCTTTTAACGTAACATATAGGAGACTTACTATATGTTATTTCAAGATGTGTCGTAGCCGCTGATTTTGCTAATTGGTCTGCTCTTTCATTACCAGCCAATCCAGTGTGTCCCCTTATCCATGATGTGCATATATGTGAGCACTCCTGAGCTGTTGCCCTGATGCAGACAGCTATTGTGTTAGAATTATATTTGTCATTTATAGAATGCAATGCGGATTGTGAATCACTGAAAATCCTCACTCTTTTATTGTTAGCTTTAACCCATTCTATTGCACACTTTAAGGCCCAAAGTTCTGCCTGGAAAATTGAACAACTGGGAGGGAGCTTATACTGAGCTGAAAATATTTCAGTATCATTCGCATAAACGACAAAGGCACATCCAACACTGTCATTTCCATCAGAGCTTGGTGTACGGGAGCCATCAGTATAGATGAAACAGTCATGGGTGCTGAAACAATTTGTATACAGAAGTTTTATATTAATGTTTCTTCTCCTTCCATACTCCAATACATCATCTTATCAGTCTTTGTATATTGTTACGTGCCACCCCCCTGGTGGCACTTTTGTTAACTGGATTACGGTGGGGGTACAAAGCACAACACTAATTACTGCTTAAAGAAATAATTAACTTTATTGTGGCCAGAAAATTACACTAATCAGCAAATACAAGCAATTAGGAGCCTTCTCCAGTTTCCTCAAGTCTCTTCCTTATGCGCCCTTGGCCCCTTTCACTTGCAACAGACCACAGAAGTTAATCCGTCCTAATGAGTCCGGTGGCCTTGGCAGAAGCTACCTGCCCCTCTTCCTCAGGTACAACAAATACAGTTACTTACGAGCACTTGATGTTCGCTGTTCACAAGCTGGGAGAAACAATGTCACAGGATTTCGTAACTCGCACAGCACTTCGTCACCACACTTCTGTCGCACAAGATAATCGCTCGCACTAGCTCGTAAAACACAACACAACTGCTTCACGGGTCACTCTTATATAGCAGGCCGGTGACTCAATAAATGGTTCTAGATCCATCCAGAGTCCACGGCTTCTCGAGGTTTCCACCGCTGGTCCAGTCACGAATCTTCTGGACTATCCCTTTGTCTGTAGTAGCCCTGTTGCATAAGGCGCGCGCAATACAGGAGGCAAGCCACAGCCCAGCCCCTGGGGCAGTTGTGACTCAAACGGCGAGCGATGTCACAAACTCACAGCCGTAACACCACCCCCTTCCTAAAAAGGCTGATCGTCCCGATCAATCATTGGTCCGTCTGTGTCCCTCCGTAGGCTGCCAGGCGATCTCGATGCACGATCTTCATCTTCGCCCTCGGGCTCCGCTGGATCCTGTAGACGACATCGTTGATCCGTTTCACGACTCGGTACGGGCCGTCCCAGGACTTCTGCAGTTTGGGTGACAGGCCTTTCTTCCGTAATGGGTTGAAGAGCCAGACCAGGTCGTCCTCGTGGAATCCGCCGGCATCCGTCTGCTGGTCGTATCGGGTCTTCATTCTGTCGGTCTCGATCCGCAGTTTCCTCCTCGCGAACGCGTGCACGTCCTCCAGTTGGTCGACCAGTTCTTGACAATACTGGCTTACCGGGATCGGATCATTCCCAGGTCGGCCAAAGGCAAGATCGACAGGTAGACGGAGCTCCCTCCCAAACATGGCCCGGGCTGGTGTGCACCCGGTGGCTTCATGCACGGCGGCGCGGTAGGCCAGGAGAAATAGTGGAAGATGTTTGTCCCAATCCCTCTGGTGCTCGCTGACGACTATTCGGAGATGGTTCTCGATGGTGCGATTGAATCGCTCTACCATCCCGTCGGACTGAGGGTGTAGCGGCGTTGTCCTTGTCTTCCGGATTCCCAGCAGCTGGCATAGGTTCTGGAACACCTGCGACTCGAAGTTCCTCCCTTGGTCGGAGTGCAGCTCCAGGGGTACTCCGTACCGGCTGACGAATTCCTTCACCAGGGTCTCTGCGATCGTCGCGGCTTCTTGGTTAGGGAGCGCATACGCCTCCGGCCATTTGGTAAAGTAGTCGCTGACGACTAATATGTAGCGGTTCCCTGCCTCGCTTAACGGGAATGGCCCAGCAACATCGATGGCCACTCTCTCCATGGGGCCGCCCACGTTGTAGGTCTTCAGTGGACCCCGTCGTCTTCGTCCTGGGCCCTTGCTGGCTGCGCAATCGTGGCACCTCGCGCAGTGGTTCTCCACGTCTGTTCGGCATCCGATCCAGTAGAACCGCTCTCTCAGCTTCTCCAGGGTCTTCTTTATCCCTAGGTGTCCACCAGATGATCCTCCATGAACTTCCTTCAGGACTTCCTCCGTCATAGCCTTTGGAACGACGACTTGTTCCCGAGATGTCTTCCCGTCGGTGCTCTCCCAGGTACGGCAGATGAGGCCATCCCTTACAATCAGCGAGTCCCACTGTGCCCAGTAGGACTTAAACTTTGGGCTGCAGTCACTCACAATGTTCCACCCGGGTCTGGGGACACAGGCCTTCTTCCATTCGGCTATCGGTCCCAGGTCATCATCTTCTGCTTGTGCCCGCGTGAAAGATTCGCGGCTCCAGTTCCCTTGAAGTTCCACAGTAGTCCGTCGGCACAGTATCCCGGTGTTCTCCTCCCTCCTAGTACAGAAGGTGCAGTCTTCGGGGCACGGTCTTCGTGACAGGGCGTCGGCGTTAGAATGCAGTTGGCCTTTCCTGTGCTGAATCTCAAAGTTGTATTGTTGAAGCCTCTCTAACCACCGCGCGAGTTGACCCTCGGGCTGCTTGAAGTTCAGGAGCCACCGCAGGGATGCATGGTCGGTCCTGATGAGAAATTCTTGCCCGTACAGGTACTTGTGGAAGTGTTCAATGGTCTTCACGATGGCGAGCAGCTCCTTCCTGGTGACGCAGTAGTTCCTTTCTGGCTTTGACAAGGCCTTGCTGAAGTAGGCCACTACTCTTTCCTCGCCGTCCACTACTTGCGACAGGATTCCCCCTATGCCAAAGTCGCTGGCATCGGTATCGACGATGAACCTTGTTCCAGGTCTGGGGTAGGCCAAAATAGGCGCGGTGCACAGAGCCTGCTTGAGTTGTTCGAAGGCACTGTGGCATTCTGCTGTCCACGTGAAGAGTTGGTCCTTCTCAGTCAGTCGATGTAAAGGTTTGGCGATGTCGGCGAATCCCCTCACGAAGCGACGGTAATAAGTGCAGAGTCCCAGGAAGCTTCGTAGTTGGGACTTGTCCTTCGGAACTGGCCACTCCCTCACAGCTGCGGTCTTCTCTGGGTCGGTGCGCACCCCTTCCTCGGAGACGATATGCCCAAGGTACTGGACCCGCTTCTGGAAGAGCTGACACTTCTTGGGGCTCAACTTCAGCTGGGCAGCCCGTAGCTTCAACAAGATCTCCTTCAGGTTGCTGTAGTGCTCCTCGAAGCTTCTCCCCAGAACGATGACGTCGTCTAGGTAGACCAGGCAGGTCTTCCAGTGTAGTCCCCTCAGAATGGACTCCATTAGCCTTTCGAAGGTCGCAGGGGCGTTGCACAGACCGAATGGCATGACGGTGAACTGCCAGAGCCCGCTGCCCACAGAGAACGCCGTTTTCTCGCGGTCCTTAGGGTGGACCTCCACCTGCCAGTAGCCACTCTTCAAATCCAAGGTGGAGAACCATCTCGACCCTGATATGGTGTCCAGGGTATCGTCGATCCGGGGTAGAGGGTAGCTGTCCTTCTTCGTGACGTCATTCACCCGCCTGTAATCCACGCAGAACCTGATGGAACCGTCCTTCTTCTTCACTAGCACGACCGGAGAACTCCAAGGACTATGTGATGGCTCGATCACCCCTTGCTCCTTCATCTCTTCTACCATCCGGTCGACTTCGGCTTGCTTGGCGAGCGGGACTCGGAATGGGGCCCTAATCGGTGCGCTGTCCCCAACGTCGATTCTGTGCTGGACCAAGCTTGTCCTGCCGAAGTCTTTGCTCCCCACGGAGAAGACGTCCTGGAATTCGCGTAACAGGTCCTGAAGTTGGCGTGATTGTTCCTCGTCTAAATGGTCCTGGGATCCTTGGTACAGCTTCTGTAGTTCTCCTGGCAGTGTGCGTCTTCTTCGGTTGTCCGTCTGCAGGTGTCCGTCCGTCGTGTCGGTGATGCGGGCAATCCAGGTAACGGGCTCGCAGACTCCTAGGTTGGTGTCCCGGTGAACCGTAATGTCGTAGTCGTTCAGGTTGGACAGGCGGACGTACGGTCGAGACGTCGTGTTGATGAGGGTCTTGGCTACTAGCAATCCTTTTGTCTGGATGTCCTCATATTTTGGCTCGATGACAGCCGCCACTCCCTCAGCAGTTCCGTCGACAATTACGGCGGCGCTGACCTCCGTCCTGGCAGGAACGATGACGTCCTCTCTCAGCCTTACTCGTCGTGCGGTGACGGCCTCGTGTGCTGGTTGCAAAGCAAGTTCCTCACCTCCGAAGTGCAGAGTGTTGGTACTCAGGTCCAAGATGATGTTGTTCTGGTCCAGGAAGTCCAGTCCGATGATCACTTCGTTTGATACGTCAGCCACAAGCACTGGATGCTTTATCACCCGTCGACCAATGACGAACTCCAGTGGTGCTTCGCCATGTACCGGTGCGGTCTCTCCGGTCGCGGTTATTAGCTGGAGGTTCCTTTGTGTGGGTTGCACTCTCCACTTCGGGATCACAGTGGGATTGACGATGGTCCTCGATGCTCCCGTGTCGATCAGCATGGGCCAGCTCACTCCGTTGACGACTCCGTCGACCATCAGGCTGCTATTGTCCCTCCGTAACTTCGTCACACGCACGTGGACTGCCGGGGCTTGACGACTGTCACAAGCCAACCTTTGCCCCCCAAGGTTGGCTGATACTTGCTTTCCTGGGCCGCGCGGTTTCCCTACGACTGACTGTCCCGACGGAAACCCTTGGCGGCGGCGATCACCGCAGTCCTTGCTCAGGTGGCCTCTCTTACGGCAGGTCCAGCAGGTCGGTAGTCCTCTTCCGGGCCGCCTCTCCGGATGTCCTTCGGCTACGTTTTTATTGGTGGTACTGCGATTCTTGAAGAAACGGCTTAGCGCCTCCATCAATTCGTCGGCCAGGGGCTTGGTCTCGTTGGTTTTTACTGGTTCGTCGACGTCCACTTGACGCACCCGCGCGTGCATTCTGGATGCCTGTTTTGCCGTCTCGAACTCAAGTGCGTGGCTCAGCGCATCTGCCAGGGTCTTATTGCGCGCGAGACGCAGCGCCTGTTGAGTGTCCGAGTCCCGTAGCCCGTCGGTGAAAGTCTGCGTCGCTATCTGCTCCAGAAAGTCGGCCGGCGCTGTTGGGTAGGCGAGCCTTACGAGACGTGCGATGTCCATCTCGAACTCCTGCAGGGTTTCCGCGTTCTTCTGTACCCGGATCCGGAGCTGCATCTGATAGGCCTGTTGAAGATGGCTATCTCCATATCGGGACTCCATATGGGCGATCAGGGAAGCGTAGTCCTGGGATCCAGTCGGGATGGCCTGAAGGACGTTAAGGGCGTCACCTCTCAGCGCTACAATTAGAGCTGTTGCCTTTTCTGTGTTGTTCCAGTTATTTATGGAACAGGCCGCCTCGAACTGACGTAAGTAGGTGCTCCACGGGACCTTTCCGTCGAAGGTTGGGGGCGTCACTCTGCTATGTCCCGTTCCTGATATTCCCGGTGTAACGGTGGGCGGGCGTTGGCGCAGCTCGGCAACTTCCTCTCGTAGAGCGTTGAATTCCTCTTCCACCCCCGTCAGTGGGCGTTGGCGCAGCTCGGCAACTTCTTTTTGTAAGGCGTTGAATTTCTCCTCCACCCCCATCAGCGGGCGTTGGCGCAGCTCGGCAACTTCCACTTGTAAGGCGTCGAACTTCTTTTCCACTGCTGCGACTTCCTCACGTAGGCCCTGTTCTAATTTCCTTTGGCTCTCCTCTAATTTCGTCAGCAGGCACTCTTCCAGATTTTTCTGGCCATCCTGAAATTTGGCGGTTAGGTCCTCTGCTAACTTATTCTGGCTGTCCTTCAGGTCCTCTGCTAACTTCTTCTGGCCATCCTCCATCTTCTTCTGGCCGTTCTCCATCTTCTTCAGGTCCTCCGCTAACTTATTTTGACCGTCTTCCATCTTCTTCTGGCCGTCTTCTAATTTGGCAGTTAGGTCCTTGGTTAAATTCTTCTGGCCGTCTTCTAATTTGGTTTCCATGCCATTTAACTTTTCTAGCAATGCTGCCAATTTCTCCTCCATTTTAGTTGTTTGTCTTGTAAAGGGCATGCACTCACAGGAAAATTAGAGAAAATGACCTGCTCGGGTTTTGAAACCAGGACCGTCAGGTGTTGTGCTTCAGTTCGTAATCCGGCTTCTGACACCAGTTGTTACGTGCCACCCCCCTGGTGGCACTTTTGTTAACTGGATTACGGTGGGGGTACAAAGCACAACACTAATTACTGCTTAAAGAAATAATTAACTTTATTGTGGCCAGAAAATTACACTAATCAGCAAATACAAGCAATTAGGAGCCTTCTCCAGTTTCCTCAAGTCTCTTCCTTATGCGCCCTTGGCCCCTTTCACTTGCAACAGACCACAGAAGTTAATCCGTCCTAATGAGTCCGGTGGCCTTGGCAGAAGCTACCTGCCCCTCTTCCTCAGGTACAACAAATACAGTTACTTACGAGCACTTGATGTTCGCTGTTCACAAGCTGGGAGAAACAATGTCACAGGATTTCGTAACTCGCACAGCACTTCGTCACCACACTTCTGTCGCACAAGATAATCGCTCGCACTAGCTCGTAAAACACAACACAACTGCTTCACGGGTCACTCTTATATAGCAGGCCGGTGACTCAATAAATGGTTCTAGATCCATCCAGAGTCCACGGCTTCTCGAGGTTTCCACCGCTGGTCCAGTCACGAATCTTCTGGACTATCCCTTTGTCTGTAGTAGCCCTGTTGCATAAGGCGCGCGCAATACAGGAGGCAAGCCACAGCCCAGCCCCTGGGGCAGTTGTGACTCAAACGGCGAGCGATGTCACAAACTCACAGCCGTAACAATATAATTCACTACTTTCAGCACACACCGTACAAAAACGTTGACGAACTGTTTCCTACCGTACTCATATGAATGACGCCACCGCAACTTTATGTGACGGTGGTAGTAAACGCTTCCTAGAAAACCACTTGCCTTCGTTTCTATGCGGAACGTTTCTTTGACGTCATTCACCGTCACATTACGGCCGCTAGAAACCGCAGCCTAAGGAGCGATATGCATTAGTTGCCTATTGAGTTAAGGACATACTTTTATTAGGTTGTCTCATTAGCAGGGCGCGGATTTCGATGACCAAAAAATGTTTAAAGAATAACCCATAAAATGGCCCAAAAACTTCAAAATTAAAAAAATACCTAAAAATTTCAATGGGACTGACATAATTTCATCACACCAAAAATGCAAACAGACTACGTCATTGTATGTTGAAATGATTTTAATAGCTACCTATTAGAATATAATGTAATTATTATTTGACAAATGCAAATTATTTGCACACAAATACTGGTTAGTATTCCAGTCTATTGTGCCCCCTTGAATGTGGATATTCCAAGAAATAAGGGTTGAACAAAGTTGTGAAGATTCTCATGTCTCCGTATTCATCCTCACTTTCAGTTCCGTTAATACCCAGTATCATACGCAAAAAAATGCAACATAAATGTGAGGAAATATTCTAATAAATTCAATAAAGTGACATGATAATAACAACGGTAAAAGCGATAAAATTACCTAAAAGCAAAATACTTAGAAAAATGACGAAAAGAATACTTATAGAATATGCATTCTGTAATGTGGGGACCATGAACAGGATTTGTATATAAGTTAGCAATGTTTGTGGTGGACAATTTAAAAGATAACATGTCAACAGAATCCAGGCTCTGCTCATAAGTAATGTCGTTTTTTAAGTTTGGTGCTTTATAAGATAGGATTGGTCATCTTTGGTTCGCCAATGCTATTTACAGGAGGCCATGACTAGAATTGCGAGAATGTATCATCAAACAATACCATACATCGCCAGATTAAGGGCCGGGTTCATCAACGCAGCGTTAACAGGCCGTCACTAAATGCGTTGTTAACTTTAACATCGGCATTAAGCTCGTTGGCGTTTCACCAGCACATTCGCCGATTGGCATTAGCAAACGAAGTGTTTTGTTTAAGGGCTGTACAAACCTCATAGAAAGATGATGATCGTGGCGGTATTTCTTTATTATTTTGTGTAATCAAGCAGGCTGTTAACTGAAGAAGCTTAAAAGTTACAAACTCCTTGGTTAAAAAGAAACATGGCTGATGAGCAAAATAGCAAGAAGAGCCGGGGACTGTGAAATTTTCGTTGAATAAAAGAAACATAATTATCCACCCTTATCTACTCGGTGGATGAGTATCGTGAAATCGTTGAAAATAAGAGGACTGATGCTGTAACGTTTAGGTACTCTTTTATTAAATTAAAGTAACTATTATAACGTAATGCATCACACGATTATTATTATTATTATTATTCTCGAGTCAGAAAACATCAAATAAACACAGATACAAATACTATGACTACAAACATTATATAATATTTGACCAAAACTTGGCCACTTCCACTGCATTCTGTGATGCTTCATAAAGTTCATCTTCTATGCAGGAGGTCGGGCACAGTCTGCACTGAAGCATATGTTTCACAGTCTGATCTTCTCCACAGTCACACTGTATGTCATCTTCCTTAATGTAGCCCCACTTTGCAAGATTAATCTTAGATCTGCCCACTCCTGATCTTAATCTATTCAAGGATTTCCATGTTACCCAATCTTGATCATGACCAGGAGGTAAAGTTTCGGCTATCCTTTTCCAGCCCAGGAGAGGAGATTTCTTAGCTTTCCATAATTCTAGCCTGGCTTTTTCACATGTAGTCTTCAATTCTTTGGATGTTCTTAGGAAACTCTTCCTAGACTTCAGCCTCAGAGCATGTAGTTCATGCCCATGTAGAGGATGGGTTGCTTCATGGACAACTTTCTTCCTTTCCTTGTTTGCAGCTACTTCTCGTCGAATAGAGGGTGGTGCTATTCCTGCAAGCTGGTAGAGGCATTCTGTTGGTGTTGATCTTAAGCATCCAGTTATAGTTCTACACGTTTAGCATAAGTTCATCACACGATATTACACGTAAACAGAAATAAGAGGACTGATGTTGTGACGTCTAGGTAGTCTTTTATTAAATTAACTACATGTTCTAAATCATAATGCATCACACGATATTACACATACATAAGGAATGGTACATAGGCCTAGGCTATCATACTTATCAGATGGGAATTCCAGGTTAGGTTCCGTCATGTGTAGAACATTCAACACAGAAGGTTTTGATAACCGAAATCTCATGATAAATTCTGTGTCGTCGCAATCATTCAAGTAATTCCTTCGTTAGTTATAAGTTAGTGGTCGAAGAAAATCTAGCATGTCTTCATCGTTCAGAATTAAATTAAATGCACGATTATTCCGGCTTTGGCCGCACGCCATTTTGGATCTGAATGCTACGTAAATTGACCGTCAAGTCGTTAATTCCATGTTGACGGAGCAATTAGTTTTGACGGCTTGTTAGGGAAGATAATGGATTGTTATAGTTTGGTGAACCACGACATTTCGGTAATCGTCCGTCAACGGCCTTAATTGGTTTGTTAACATGTTGACGAACAATGGTGAACCCGGCCCTAAGAAACTTGGAAAATCAAACAGAAGCTGTACCTCATGAATCGACCCCTGAACAGGTTCAACGTAAGAGTGAATCTGTCGTCATCTTATCGGTAACCCCAAGGATGATAGATTTATCAGGAGAATTGTCAGGAATGGGTGTATTACCGCAAAGCTGTCGCCTCGAAGCATAGACTCAGTTCCCGTCAAGCTGCCCAGGTCATCGGTTCGACCCCAACGTGATGTATGTCTGGTGGAATGTTAAGTTTGTTCCAAACATGCGTGCAGTCATACTTGATTCTCAACTACTGGAACGAGTTCATGAAATTTTGAGACGTAGATAGCCAGCATTCTTCTTCTTTCCTAGCGTGTATCCCGCGATGGTGCAGGATCCGCTTGTTTGGTTGCTGTTCACCACTTCTTCCTGTCAAGGGCATCTTCAGGTTTAACTCCACCCATCACCAAGTCTTCCTTGATTCTGTCCAGCCATCTTTTCTTTGCACGTCCACGGGGTCGATTTCCTCCTGGATCGTATTGGAGAGCTGCTCTTGCCACAGAGTTCTCATCACTTCTAGACACATGCCCATACCACCGAAGCCGTGCTTCTCTCATTTCATCGGTAATGGCTGCAACTCCCATCTGTTTCCGGATATATTCATTCCTGACATGATCAAGCCGTGCAACACCCATGGACCAACGTAACATTTTCATCTCCATTCCATGTAGGGCTTCTTCAGCATTAGTCAACCGAAATAGAGTTCTCTTGCAGCAGGACAATGCGAGAAAACCATGGCAAACTTCAGTAATTGGGATGAGCCGAACTGCTACTACATCCAGCATATATCCCTGATCTGGTGCCTTCATGTAACAATCTCTTTCGATCCATGGCCCATTTATTGCGTGGAAGAAATTTCGAAGGCTTTGAAGCTGTAGAAGTGGGTCTCATTGAATTCTTCGCATCAAAAACCAGAGACGGGATAAGAAACCTCGCTGAAAGATGGCTCAAGACCATAGAATCGGACCGTCTCTACTTTGAAGAATAGTTTAATTTCTTGCCAGAAAACTTTCCAAATAAAATTACCTTTAAAAATGACATTACTTATGAGTAGGGCTCGGATTCGAGCATATTTGCATATTCTTTTCCTGAATAGTACACATTGAAAGAAGCCTTTCGGTGGTATTTTCACCTCTCTGGGACCAACAGAATTGAAATTTATCGAGCATATAAATGCATAAAACCGCGGTTTTCAGAATAGAAGCATATACATGCATATTCTTATGGTTTTCGTCTAAATAGTTTGTTTTTCTTCGAATTCACCCCCCCCCCCGAATTCGGGCCCTTCGAAAACAGAAATAATTATTGAAAAGCCTATCTGGTGTGAATAATAAAACCGCAGGCTTTTAACCTTTAGTGAGGTCGTTCTCCTCATTGAAACTTTTATGGACTGATTAAAGAAAATCATTCAAAGCTGAAAACATAGAAAAAAAACTTATTGTACAGTCCAATGCAGCTCTACTTCATTGACTCGCCTAATTCTGAACATTTTGTAAATGAACTTTTAAACTGTATCTTTTATAAGAGCACTTCTCTTATATATACTTGTAAAACTTGAATGCGAGTATATTGCAATGTATCATACATACAATTAGAAAATAAAGCTCATATTTAAAGGTATGTTATTGGTTTTTTCGTTTCACTTTCCTTTCTATAGTTTTTAACGGTGTTTTTCGAGCATATTCTGCATATTTAACCGCATATAATGGGGGTTTCGAGCATATAATGGGTTTATGATGTTTTTTTCGAGCATATAATGGTTTTTTAGAGCATATCTATCGAGCATAAAACACATGGTTTTCGAGCATATCTGGAGATTTTATCGAGCATATCGATCCGAGCCCTACTTATGAGACTTCCCCTATATTTTGACCCTTAACCTGGTATGGAAATAATGCCTTCGTGGGCACAACATTTTGATTTGCGTCAACATAAGAATTATATATACAAAACATTTTGAATTTACATTTTGATTAATAAATGCCCCACAAAAAGTCAGATGCTTTTCTGTCGGTCAACAATTTATATTAAACAGCGTTTGCATAAAAATCTTCCGATGGAAATGATAGCGTGGTCTTCAAACTCACAGAAGGTTACTGGGGATGTGGAATAAGCTATCTCCTGGTGATATAGATGATATTTAGTCATAATACACTGAAGAAAATGGAAATTGCAACACCATGAAGGCATTGGTCGTTGTTGTTGATTTTCAAGATATGGAACGATGCCATGTAGGTATGTAAACGATCAAAGTTTCAGACCCATTGGATTGTTGCTACAGGTCTCCCCACGTGATTGGTCGCGGAGGAATCAACTCCAGTATACGGACTCTGGTGTAGCGTAGTTGACTTGCAGTCTGTGCAGTGAAGTGTTCCCCGTCAAACATGCCTCGACGACAGAGAAGAGCACGCTATCAACAACTGTCACCGTTTGAGGGGGCTCGGATAATTGGGCTGTGTGAGGCTGTCGCTGCACTTGTTGGCCAACAAGCATCTACGGTACAACGTGTATGGCAGCAGTGGTCAAATGAAGATACCCACACTCGTTGACCTGGCACAGGCCCAGCGCGACAGACAACTGTGAGAGAGGATCGCCGCATCATTCGAATGGCCTGGATGGAACTCCATGCAACAGCAGCGCAAATTCGAGCAGCTGTGGCACCCCACGTTACACAACAAACAGTTCGTAATCGCCTGCGTGCAGCTGGCTTACGATCCCATGTCCCTGCAGAAGGTGTTCCATTGACCCCACAACAGCGACGTGTAAGGCTGGCCTGGTGTCGAGAACGATCGACGTGGGTCGACGAATGATATAGGGTCGTATTTAGTGATGAATCGCGCTTCTGTCTTACCCGCAGTGATCGCCGGAATCGTGTGCGCCGACGTACCGGGGAGAGGGGCCGCCCAGACCTTATTGTCTGGAGGCACACAGGGCCAACACCAAGCATTATGGTCTGGGGAGCTCTTGGCTTTAATGTGAAATCACAATTAGTGCTTGTGGAGGGCACTATGACTGCTCGACAGTACGTTGATAGGGTACTCAATCCAGTGGTTGTCCCCATGTTGGCGAACAATGCTAATGGGATGTTTCAGCAGAACAATGCCCGGGTTCACACTGCACGCATCTCCAGAGAAGTTCTCCACGACATCACAACCTTAGAATGGCCCGCCAGATCCCCGGACCTCAGTCCTATTGAGCATGTGTGGGACATGATGGGTCGACAACTGGCCAATTGTCCTCAGCCACCCACAACTCTGGAACAACTGACCCGTGCAGTGCAGCAAGCATGGGCCACAATTCCTCCGGAAGCGATCCAGGGCCTTATTGACTCCATGCCTCGCAGAATTCATCAATGTATTGCTGCTCGTGGAGGGCACATCCTGTATTGTTGTCCAAACTTGCGGTGAGAGGGACCTGAAAGTGTAACCATCGAATCACAACCGAACACTCGCCGTTCATGTTCAATTGCAGCAATGTAGCACCACTCCTTCTGGGTGTTGCAATTTCCATTTTCTTCAGTGTATGTTCACCTCTACGCTATCCGAAGCGGCCTATTTGTGGGGTTCGATGTGAAAGTTTCGTCACCCTCTATCCAGTGTTGTTCTCGCCCTATGACAATGCCTGCCGCTGTCTGTTAGAGACAATAGAAACTAGGAGGTCTTGGAAAAGAGCTGATGCATGCTTCAGTTCAACCTGCTGGCATGCATACAAGGCAATGCTTTACGGGTGTAGGACTTGTAGGAGTACACGCTATACCTTCTAGAGCAAGCTGAAGCAGAACGAGAGGTATGGCAAATGCCTAATAGAATTTAAGGGGAATTTCGTGCACTGAAGCAGTGTTTCCCTTGCTTCATCCCAATGCACTCCACTGATTTCTAGTAACATACTGTGGAATTAGCAAAGTTACAAATTACATTACAAATTTAACGTATTTCCTACGTAACTCGAATTTCGATAGGTCGAATGTATTTTGACATCCTCTAACGTATTTCGACTGCAAATTATGATTTGACTGGTTTCACTTAACACCTTCGTTAATGTTGGGCATTCAAAGAGTTGAAAAGAGCTTCCAATCACGTCAATGGAATGTTTGAAAAGAAACAACTCCGTTAAAAGCCGGGTGGCAGCACAATGGCAACTGATGAGTTGGGTCACTGACTGTTTACATGTAATTGCTCTCGCTGCCATCTGGCGGTGACACCGGCAAATTAATTATATAAATATAGGCATAATTCAAACTAGGGTGGAGGGGGAGAGCGCTAAATTAATGAGAACAAACGATACGTCAAACATAAAACGTAGAAATAATGGCACAACAGATACATACATTGATGTAAAACAGATACATACTGTGTACATTAATGCACAGCGGAGCACACAAGGGCTACGTTGCGAAACCATTCACTGAGTTGTAACTATCTTCTGGTGCTACTAACAAGGGGATACGATAAGATGCATGGGTCGCCGATTCAAACCATCATTAGTACACGTGTAGGAAAAAGGTAGGAAGGAAGCTTGTATTTATCGTGACCGTTAATCTGTAGATTAAGGGCCACGGGACCTCCTTTTTACGTGGAATCCGAACCACAGGACATGGCATTTCACTTCGAAAATCTCACATGCATTGATCGGGAATCGAACCCGGACCACCTTGGGGAGAGGCATACAGCTAGACCGCTGAACCACCACGCCCCTAAAACGTGTAGGACATGACCAGGCGTATACCAGGTGCAAGTAGTAACGTGCGTGGTTGATACCTTACCGGCCTTTAGCGCAACGCTCAAGGGAACAACGATACCGATCTGGTAGCACTGTAAATATATATATATAATTCTAATCTGTACATAACATAAATTGCTGAGCATTATCATCCAGGTGACTTGCCACCATTTTTATTTCCAAGTGTATTAATACTCTCTGTCGACCAATGAAAACAAAACAAAAAACAAAGTAGTACCAACTACACACACAAAAAGACCACTTGCGGGAAATGTGCACAATCCAAGTGTCCAAACAGTGCGCCTCTCAGCCGTTTCCGAGAAATTAATTAATTACAATTGCAGTGCGGCGTATATGTGCGTTGTACGACAGCAAAAAGCTAACGAGCGCGTGGTGCAGCGGTAAGAGCCCTGCTTCGTAAGAGCGGGATCGCTCGGATCGAATCCCACCGGTGAGCTTTTGCAGTGCGTTGTGTTTTTTGTTGTTGTAAACATTGGCAATTCATAACCATGTAGGTGTCGTGAACAATGTTTATATTGCAGTCAATTGTAATAACGTGTTATGTGAGCGGGAAAAGGTATTCTGAAATCATCGTATGGGGGGGGGGGGGGGGTCAACGTTTGTGACATTACATAATGTGCAGTATTGGCATTGCAAATACATTGGTATTATACACGGTCAAGTGTATTATATGTTCCGGTAAGCATTTATACATTGAAGGCCCAGTCTGTTCCGTTCATTGCACGTCTGTGAACCATCAGACCATCCCGAACCCCGCAAGCTCTTAGGTTCCAAGCGTGAATGTCAACAGAGACATCCTACGATAACTCTCGTCTGTTACAAACAGATCAAAATGAGACACGCTTAAACTAGGACCAGAGACCGGTTTATGATGCAGTAAAAACCTCAATTAACAGTAACAAAGAAAACATTTTCTTCCTTCATGTCCCTGGAGCTACAGGCAAACCATTCTAAGGCTACTTTTCACATTTTGCAAAAATGAAGAAAAAGTAGTCTTATGACATCAACCAGGCAGATGTGTGTCTGTCCTTCTGTCTGTATGTGTGTGTGTGTGTCCCCACCCTATAAATTCCTAAACGGCTGCAGCTATCGAAACCAAATTTGGTATAAATAAAGGTCTACACATGAATATCTCAAGCCAATACTTAAAAATGGCGTCAGTGCTACCAACTGCTGAACAATCACAATTTAAATTTGATTTCTATGTTGGATATCTCAGAAGTTATGCATGCAAACTGTTCCAAAATTGGCACACACAGAGATAATCACATTCCAGATTAAGTTTTAGGAGCCCATGCATGACAGTGTTGCAAACATGATTCTAAGCATGCTGATAGGTAAGATTTTTAAATGCATGTAACCTCTATACTATACATTGGACATTGCGCATATGCTTTGTGTACCATAACAGATAAGACTATGCGTATTCATAAGAGCCACCAAGGTTGACAACTGTTAATAAATGCTTTCTTTATTTTTTTAAATCCTAATACCAATATATCATAAAGTATGCAAGCCAACAGCTCTAAACTTTGCACACGTATAGTTCCTGAGTTTATAGATTAATTGCAAGTAACTAATATACGTCAGTGCTGCCAAAATGATTCTATGTCCGCTGTTAGGTCCAATTTTTAAATGAACGTAACTTCTATACTAACAAATGGATTTCCTACAAAATTGGCACAGTAATAGATTAATTCTGAGCAACACATACATGATATTGTTGCCTTCATTATTTTACGCGCTGATAGATCCAATGTCTAACTGCATGTAACGTGCATGCTATCCATTGGACTTCAACCAAATTTTGTATGTGCATTCTGTACCTTAAGAGATAGAACTAAGAATATATTCAGTCACCAGGGCTGCCAACTGTAGTGCTCTATTATGCTGCAGTATTTCATGTATATTTCGAACTTATTAAAAATGTCAGTATTATCAATTTTATTTCGTCATAATTCTAGATAGGTCTATATAGATTAATCATTGGCTTGAATCTTAAATTTTAAGAAAAATATGCTCTTTAGTTTGCCACGGAACTACTTGTTATTCAATTCATTGCACGCCAAACACCGTCAGAGAAAATAATTGCTTTCACTGTGGCTTCTCCGGCATTGCTCCTACGCTCTTATAATCTTACGCCCCTGGAGTCCACCTTGACGTAAGAATTATACATGAAAAAGAAAATCAATAAATGTAAAACAGAAGTAAGAGAAAGCTATCTCAAACCCCCTATGGACATCAAATTTGCAAGTTAAAACCTAAAGGGAGTAGGAGACTTCTGTTACTTAGGAAGCAAAATAAGCAGTGATGGACGAAGCAAAGAGGATATAAAAAGTAGGTTGACTCAGGCAATGAAAGCATTTCTACAGAAAAAAAATCTATTGATATTTTGAATGCCTTGGTTTGGAGCGTGGCGCTGAAACTTGGACTGTTGACACAGCATAAAAGAGGAGAATTGAAATGTGGTGTTACAGAAGAATGATGTTGTTTGTGCGCCAGTTCGAAATTGGTTATGAATTCCTTCTTCTCAAAGGAGGTCTGAAGTCCTGCATTCGCTGCTTGTGCGCTAAGCTGTATTACCTCTTTCATGGATGTGTCTAATGAATACGAAAATATTGCAAGATGACATTATTATTATAATTTTTATTTTATTTAAGCGAAAATTCCCCTACAGGAGAGCGATTAAACTTGATGTCATTTGGAGGTGTGTCTCCTCCGCTCCTCCCAAAATCTCTTCATTCTTGCGGAATGTTCCCTCTTCCTCTCATCCGGCCAATTTTTTCCAGGTTGTCGTAATGATCTTGGTTCGAACTTAACATTCGCGATTTTCGTCTGGCACTCAGTTCGGTCTTCGAAATTTTGTATACTGATAACTTGTAAGTCTCTCTGTACCTCTTTAAGCCATTCTGTGCCGCATTTGCTCTGTGTTATGATACCGAGTAGTTTCTTGGGCAATCTGGAGGTGGCCATCCTGTGGATGTGAGTGTAAAATTTGGCTCTGCGTTTTCTAATTTCGAATGTTATCGTAATGGTGTTTTGATAGATTATTATTATTATTAAAACTCAGCATTTCTTCTAGGTTTATGCCATGTCTTGTGCGGGGTTTCGCCTAGGCTTATCAGCGTGCTCTTGCTGTCCGTGCTCAGACCCCCCCCCCCCCACCCACAGGAGTAGCGAACTGCGCACTACCTCCCTTCTTATGAAGCCCACCTGTGCTTCTTTACTGCGAGCCTTTCACCTCCTTATAAAGCCTTCCAAAAATTGCTGAGTTTTAATTCCTTGGCCGTGAAAGCCAATATACAGTACCATGATGATAATAATTATTATACCGGGTGAGTTAGCCGTGGTGGTTACGGCATGACTGATGGCAGTCGCTCACATCCGGGAGGCGAGGAGGTTCGAATCCCCCAGCCGGCAACCTTGAAGATGGTCTTCTGTGGTTTCCCATCTTCCTTCCAGGCAAATGCCGGGGTTGGTCCCTAACTATAGGCCACAGCCGCTACCTTCCATCTCCTCGTCCTTACATTCCAATTTCCCTCCTTCCCTCCCCAACGGTACTTGTAGCTCACCCATTGGGTGTCCGTCTCGAAGCAGCTACAAAACTGGCGAGCCGAACATGTCCTCGGACACTCCCGGCACTAAAAGCCATACGCTAAAAAAAAAAAAAAAAAAAAAAATTATTATTATTATTTATTCTTTCCTCTATTTTGGGCATCTTTGGAGCACGTAAAATAACCCATTGTATTCACTGTCTCTTATTTCCTTCATCCTTTCTCGCCTTCCAGTAGTTCTTCATTACTTCACTTTGTCTCCTTCTCTCTTCAGTCCAGATGTGAACCCACTTCTTCTTTTCCTTCTCCTGGAAACCCTTGAAATGTTTGATCATATTTCTGAAAAGTGGTCTGTCCTGAATAATATCTATTGTTACTTCCATCTCTTCCGTATCCCTTTTTATACTTTGTACCCATTGATTACCATTCTTGCTTTTGTGTACATGACTGAAAATTTGTTTTGTGAGTCTGGTGTTATTCATCCGCATTGCGTGTCCAAAGAAATTAACCCTCCTTTTCCTGATAGTATCGTAGATTTGTTCAATTTCTTAATTTTTGTTGAGGTCCTAATTTTTTCTGTATCTGAACTCTCCACTTTCTGTTTTGAACGGTCCCAATATTTTTCTAAGTATCCTTCTTTCCTTTTATTATTATTATTATTATTATTATTATTATTATTATTATTATTATTATACAGTACATGCAGGTCTAGCTACGAGGAAGCGTCTTTTTCAGTAACAAGCCTCTCCCATTTCTGCAAAATTACGAGACGCCACGGAATCAGAAAGTCGATTTAACCATCTGCAAGGGATTTATTTCTCAATACTGAAATCTACAATGGGATGCTGGTCCGGCTGGTGAGAATGACCAGGGGAGCGATCGCTGCAGGCGGACAACAGTTGTACTGGAGTACCAAACAAATGACGACTGTAGCGCAACATGGGGCGTGACAGACAGACAGACAGAGAGAGAGAGAGAGATACCATTTCTAGTTTCAGGCCCTTATATTCTTTTTAGAACAAAATATTTCAAAAGCAAGAAATACGAGGGTTGGTTTTGATGATAATAATTATTGTTGTTTTAAGAGGCCTAACATCTAAGTTATCGGCCCCTAATTGTCTGGGTGATAGTGAATGATGAGATGAGAATGAAAACTATAACTAATACTAACTAGAGATTTATATACTAGATGAAGAAATGGTAAACAGAGGATAAGGCAAATAAAGGACAGAAAGAAAAGAAATGCCCTCAACCATCGAAGAATGAGAGAATGAGAGCCATGAAAGGCAGATAAGAAACGGAAAGAGGAGAGGGCCCGCCCCAATCTCAGTGGTAAAATGGGAAAAAGTGCACCCAGCTCAGGAATCCTCAAGATCGCCAACTCCCGAACTCGCCTGCCGTGAGCCCCTGAGGGTGTAGCAATATCCAGGGCGCACCCAAAGTAGTGGGGCAACATACACCCTGCCTCATTGAGGGCCTTGGGCAGGAGATAACATGAAACGAAAAAGAGGGCTGACCCCTCGCAGAAGGAAGGTATCTCGAATGACGAGGCAAGACCTAATTACGGTGGGAAAGGAAGAGACTCCCTAGGCCTCGGATACCCTAATACCGACGGGATCTGAAGAGAACAAGAGTTGACCAAGAGAGATCGACAGGAAATAAGACAGAGAAGAGCCCGGCACAATTAACTGGAAGCAATGCCGGACTCAGCTAGGGTCCCGTGGTCGCCAACCCACGTTCCACTAGATGTGAGCCTCTGGAGAGGGGATGATTTTCTTTCAACCTCCGATGGGCTATATAAAAATGACATAACAAAATGATTTTATTACTAAAATTTTACTTCTTTTGAAATTATTTTTCAACATAATCGACAAAACGATTGAAATATTTGTGGTATCGTGACACTAGTCTCCTGAAGTTCTTCGCGAGGCGTTGTCAACCAACCATACCTTCAATTCTTGAAAGATTTGAAAATCACTCGGTGCTAGGTTTGGACTAAAGGGCAGTTGGTCGGAAACTTCCCACTTTAATTCTTTCAGAAGGTATTTTGTCATCTTGGCACAGTGCGGTCGTGCATTGTCTTGAATTAAAACCACGCCGGACGAGAGTATATTTCTTAGTTTGCTTTGAATGGCTCTGCTTGTAGAAAACGTATCACACTCCGCACCTGCCACTTGGCGTGAGTATCAATGATAGCGACAACGCGGTCATGTAGCCCCACGTATTTTGGGTGTGTGTAGAATCTGTCTGATAACCAGTGTTAATTGTGAGGAAAGAGTTCATGATGAAAATTAATAAATGTAAAACAACAATATTGGAATGCGGCCGCAATAAATCAGAAACCTCTATGGACATCAAATTGGCAGGGGAAAAACTAAAGGAAGTAGGAGACTTCTGTTACTTAGGAAGCAAAATAACCAGTGATGGACGAAGCAAAGATGATATAAAAAGTAGGTTGGCTCAGGCAAGGAAAGCATTTCTACAGAAAAGGAATCTGTTAACATCGAATAAAGATTTAGGTATTAGGAAGACGTTTTTGAAAACCTTTGTCTGGAGCGTGGCGCTCTATGGAAGTGAAACTTGGACTATTGGTGCAGCAGAAAAGAGGAGAATTGAAGTGTTTGAAATGTGGTGTTACAGGAGAATGATGAAGATCAGATGGGTAGATAGGGTTACAAACGAAGAGGTGTTAAGATGAGTGGGAGAGGAGAGATGTTTCTTGCGACTGCTAATGAAGAAAAGAAATAGGTTGGTAGGACACATACTAAGACACCCAGGAATATCAAGCTTAGTTATGGAAGGAAGGGTCGAGGACAAGAACTGTAGGGGTAGACCAAGGTTAGAATATGTTAAACAGATTGCCTCGGAAGTAGGGTGTGGTAGCTATCTAGAGATGAAACGATTAGCTCAGGACAGAAAGCCATGGAGTGCTGCATCAAACCAGTCAAAAGACTGAAGACTCAAACAACAACAATTGTGATGGCTGTATTAGTGTGTGTTATCTGTGATTCAGGTAAGAACTGCAGACTATCAATTATTCAAATAGTTCTGCTAACAAATGCTACCGTCAACGACACCCAGCTGTGAACTTGGTTATTCGATGCCATCACACCCAGCACCTCGCGGCGAACTATGGAACTTAATAGAGCATTAATCAAAACTAACATACAAATTTAGCTTCACACAATTGTAGTTAGTGGAGGGTTCTTTTACATGCCATAAATCTATGACATGGGCCCGCTGGTTTTACCGAGGGATTTTTAACGTTCTTAAAAAATCCGACGACTTCTGTTCAGAATGCTACCAACTACGCCACACTACGAGGTGGACGACAGACTCAAATGCGCAGCTCTAGTTATTGTTAGGGCTCGGATTTTTAGGTAAATAAATATTTTTATGTATATACATATTTTAAGCATTTTTTCTATAAATACATAAATTTCTGCTTTTCACTTATTAGCAAATAAAAAGACATAATATTTATATTCTAGATCTTTCTGTTTATTGCATTTTTCTTCTGTGTTACTTCAACGGGGAATAACCTGTGTTCTATCTAATCTTCACGCAGAGCGTATGTCAGCTTGCAACTGTGTTATTCTTAATGTGTCGCCCCGTGCCACTCACTGTGGAAGTCCATAGCCATATTGCACCATGTGCTACCTGGAACCAGTGTCATTCACATGCAGTTCATTTCTGGCACTGTGAAGTTTAAGACAGTTCTACGATCCCTAAAGTAAAAACAACTACAAGTTATCGTTTGTTGCAGAATATAAAGATAATTTTACTTCTGATGGGGGCGTTCTGTTCTGCCAACCATGTGGGAAAGCAATCAAGGCTGAACAGCGATCTCAAGTTACACAACACCTCGAGGGCAAACACAGTTTCGCTCCTTCAGAATAAGTGTTTCGCGATAATCGTCGGTCATTTGTGATGGACAACCTGAAGATGTATCTCGTTGTGTATTGTAATTCTTCAGCAGTCTGTGAGACATAGCATACATTGCTATCGTGAATACTGCATATTGTTTATATTCACATTAATAAACCCATGGTACAAATAGCCTAAATATGATAGTGTGTGTGTCGAGGCCTTGGATGGAGGTCCTTGATTCACGTCCCGACCCAGACCACTGGAACCGGGAAATGAAAAAAGAAGAAACTAAATTATAATTAAATATTTTCTCTTTTTATCACACATTTCAGGTATTTTTAATACATAAAAAATAAATATTTTCCCGATTTTAAGCACCTAAAAATCCGAGCCCTAGTCATTATAAATGTACAATACGTCCAGGTTAAGTGCACCCTTCTTTCCGGCGATGAACTAGGAATAAGTCACATTAACCTTCAGCTTGGGCCACACTAATGAGTCTAGGCCCCTACGGGTGTGGAAGCCAACACTAATTGGGCCAATCACATTACATTCTCATTAACAATCTGCTACCATACAGCTGACTAGGAGATGTATTAGTCGACCATGGACAGCCTAGTCATCAGCCCCGGATAACACTGAATTTCAGTTAACTTTAGTAGCGTATATCACACCTTCTCTGGAAGAAAGCCAAACGTTAAAAATCCACAGTTGTAGCAATTTAATTTTAATAATAATAATAATAATAATAATAATATAATATCGTATGGCCTCGGGTGCCGAGTGCAAGCTTTGTTATTTGCCACCCAAAGGGTAGCTTGCTTGTCGAATTTCGTCGTTCCTTGAAGCACTATGAAAGTCAAGGAGGTAAGATATCTAAGCTGCTTGAACACTATAGCGTTTTCTAGTAGAGAAATGAGGAACATTGTATTGGCGGTAAATCCCGAGATTAATTTTGCCATTATGAACACGGCCTGCTGAATTCTAATGGGTTCTTTGACATGCCAACATCGTATGACATGGTGTCGTAATTTTTGCCGCCTTTCAAAATTCACTTACGGTTCCACGGCCAGGAGCGATCCTGCAGGCTTGGGGTTAGTAGACCGACACATTGATCACTCACCCACCGTGGCAAGCTAATTGGCAACTCAAACTAACACTTGGGGCGCTGCGGTCGGTCTGGATAAGTAGGGTAAAAATACTCAATAACACGCGTTTGATATGGAACACTTCTTATTTTTCGGTTATAATCAGTAAATGTGAGCCCTAAAATAATGACGGTGTTATTTTTAATTGTATATATGTATAACTGTGCGATACACGTGATCTAATTTGTGTGTTCCACTGGATTTTGTGTGTCAATTGCATATTATCAAGTATTGGTTGTCTGCTGGTATTTGCTTTTGAGCAGTTCGAGTCATGGCACTGTTACGTTTAAAAGCTATATTTGAGTTTGCTCACTGTACCATAGACTCTAGAAATTATTTGTTGCTTGGTAGGGCGAAGGGATGAGTTTAACTTGTATTAAAATTCGGGGGAGACAGGAATTGCTCGATTTGTTGGATGGTTAGCAGGTAGGTTTGGTGTTGAATATCGGACTGGTAGCAGGTTCTTGCAGAGTAGATATTTACCCTGCCTATATGACTCGTAGTGTTTAGGGGCAGATGACCTCGTAGTTCCACCCCTTAAAACAACAATAACACTGACTCGTAGTGGAATGGCTCGGATATCGCAGAGCGAGGTGATGGTGGTTGGTAGGATTATTGGAAATGAACTAGGGAGCGGGTAAGGATGGATACCTGACTGATGAAGCTTGGCTGTCTTGGTACGGCTTGGCTCGGCGAGACCGTACTTGGCTGTCTAGGTGCGACTTGGCTCAGCGTAACAGTGATCAACCCGTCCTGTCGTCAGTGAGTGTAGTGGTGAGTGGTCCAACCTGCTCTTGTTGCCCGTATTTATTTGGTATCGTCACCTTTCGGCTATTGCTATTTGCATCTTTTGGAAAGTGATGAAAACTTATATCCGCAGTCCTCTTATACATCGACTTACAGCCGTGAACTGAGCAATATACTTTGCTGTTACTCATTTTGCACTCTATCAACGAGTAAAACTTATTACTTATGTATAAAGACACGAAGAATTTACCACGATCTGCTTACCAATACAAGGAACCATATACAAACAGTCACCACGTGACAAATGTACCCTACTTGGTAAGTTTCTCATTTTTACTGCTAGATGTCATATCAGATAGCTGGAGTTGCCAATTCAGTAGTGAAAATATCCTCAGTAGGCCGAAGAGCCGACAGAGTTTGCAGGCTGTGGGGACAAGACGACTGGTCGAGAGTTTCAAGCGAGACCAGTACAGCACAGCACGGCCCGTCACCATGGCAACCGGCGCGCTGACCAAGAATCACCCCGCGATCTGTAGGCCGAATCGTTAGGCTACGGTTGTTTGTAGGCTGTGGGTTTAAGACGGCTAGGTCGCCAGTTTGGTTGGTTCCTCAGTTTAGGGGCTGAGACAACGCGGTCATGTAGCCCGGGGTACTTGGGTGTGTGTAGAATCTGTCGGATAACCAGTGTTAATTGTAATGGCTGTATTAATGTGAGATGTTGTTGTTGTCTTTTGACTGGTTTGATGCAGCTAATCGTTTCATCTCTACATAGCTACCACACCCTACATCCGAGACAATCGGTTTAACATATTCTAACCTTGGTCTACCCCTACAGTTCTTATCCTCGACCCTTCTTTCCATAACTAAGCTTGCTATTCCTGGATGTCTTAGTATGTGTCCTACTAACCTATCTCTTCTCTTCATTAGCAGTCGCCAGAAACATCTCTCCTTTCCCACTCGTCTTAATACCTCTTCGTTTGTAACCCTATCTACCCATCTGATCTTCGTCATTCCCCCGTAACACCACATTTCAAATGCTTCAATTCTCCTCTTTTCTGCTGCACCAATAGTCCAAGTTTCACTTCCATAGAGCGCCACGCTCCAGACAAAGGCTTTCAAAAATGATTTCCTAATGCTTAAATCTATATTCGATGTCAACAGATTCTTTTTTTTGTAGAAATGCTTGCCTTGCCTGAGCCAACCTACTTTTTATACCCTCTTTGCTTCGTCCATCACTGGTTATTTTGCTTCCTAAGTAACAGAAGTCTCCTACTTCCTTCAGCTTTTCCCCTGCCAATTTGATGTCCATACAGGTTTCTGATTTATTTCGGCTGCATTCCAGTATTTTTGTTTTACATTTATTAATTTTCATCATATTGTATTCTTTCCTCAAGACGGAGTCCATACCATTCAAAAACTCATTCAAATCATCAGGCGTGTCGGCCAAGATGACTATGTCATCAGCAAATCTCAGAGTTTAAATTATTTCTCCTTGAATCTTCACTCCCACTTTAAATTTTTCTCCAATTTCCATAATTGCTTGTTCAATGTAAAGATTGAAAAGTATGTGAGTTATCTGTTTTGAAATCAAGTAAGGACTGCAGATATTCAATTTTAAATTAGTTTCTACTTTTGCCACCAAACGCCACCATCGACGACTAGTTGTGAACTTTGTTACTAGATGCCACCGCATTCGGCTCCTGGTGACGAACGTTGACACCTAAGAGCGTTAGTCAAATCTAACCTATAATTTAGCTTCACACAAGTGTAATTATTGAAAGGGTTTTTACATGCCATAAATCAATGACATGGGACCGCCGGCTTTACTTCCCCTACGAAGGAAGGCATACTGAGGGATTTTTAACGCTCTTAAAAAGTCCGATGACTTACGCCGGGTTTGAACCCACGATTTTGGGCATAGGAGCTCAGCATGCTAGCAACTATGCTACCGAATCCGCTGGTTTCAAGCGAAACCAGAACAGAAGGCCATAAGTAGCACGGCCCATCCATCACCATGACAACCGACGCAATACGCGCGCGCGTGTGTGTGTAATTGAACCGTTTAAACCGCTTATTCAGTGGTCATCGGCCACACTTGACTAACGCGTACCGTCCCAGAAAACGGGGAGGGGGCAAAAAAATAGGGATAATGCTCACTTCCAACCCGGTAAACATACAAGCTTTCGCTAACTTGACCTAAAGCGCGTGAAATGCACATAGTGGATCTCTATGGAGAGCTGGTCAACCAGGATTACAAGGGCTTAAATCTCTCTAGATTCACGCAAGCATTTCCTGCCAATACAATCACCAGTCATCAGCCCCGCGTACTTAATGTGTGTTGCGATTTCTCTAATAATTAAACATTAATGGGAAAAGTAACTCAGATGAATTACACTTACCGTACCGGTACTTTACAAAAATGGCAGTACTTAAAAAAATACATTTTGCGGGGGCGGGTGGAGGGTTTTAACAACAAAAGTGTGATGATGATAATTGTTGTTTTAAGGGGCCTAACATCTAGGTTATCGGCCCCTAATGATCTGGGTGATAGCGAAAATGATAATGAAACGGAAACCAGAACGAAAATTAAGTGAAACGGAAAATACTTACAAAAAGGAACTCAGAGTGAAACAACTCACAAAATGTTCTTACAAAAGGGAATTTAGAACGAAAAGATTCACAAAAGGAATAGATTGAAAAAATACGCACAAAATGTAGGCTAGGTTCAAAATACGTACAAAATGCAATGTAGAGTCGAAATACTTACAAAATGCAATTGAAATTCAAACTACCTACAAAATGCAAATGAGATCGAAAATACGTACAAAATGCAATTGAGTTTCAAAATAACTACAAAATGCAATTGAAATTGAAAATCCACAATGCAATTCAGAGTGAAAGAGCCCATTTCCAATCCAAAATATTCACAAAGTGCAATTGAAATTCAAAATACTTACAAAATGCAATTGAAAATGCTTACAAAATGTACGGTAGATTCAAAGTACTCATTTGGATTGACAATACTTACAAAATGCAATTTAGATTGAAAATACTTGATAAAATGTAATTTATATTCTAAATACCGACAAAATGCAATCAAAATATTTGCAAAATGCCCACCACGAAAAATGCAATTGAAATTCAAAATACTTACTAAAATGCCCTGAACCAACATTGAAAGACTTACTAAAAAGCAATTTAGATTGTCAATCTTTACAAAATGCAATTGAGGTTGAATACAATCGCGAAATGCAATTTAGATCGAAAATTGCAACGTAGATTAAAAAATATCTACAAAATGTAGTGAAATAAAAAACTCTAAAGGGAATTTCGATGCACGGGGAGCCAAGTATCAAAAACAGTGCGGGAATCTTAAAGAGAAAAGGAAATATAATGAGAAGAAAACAAGAGGTCTGACCCCTCGAAGAAGGAAAGATGAGACAAGGGCCAATTAAGGCGGGAGAGTGAAAGACTCCCTAGGCCTCGGATACCCTAATACCGTCGGGGTCGGAAAAGAACAAGAGTTGACAAAGGGAGGTCGACTGAAAAAATACGGAGAGAAGCCCGGCACAAGTAACTGGAAGCAATGCCGGACTCAGCTGGGGTCCTGTGGTCGCCAGCCCACGTCCCACTAGATATGAGCCCCTGTGGGGTAAACATGACTAAATACTGTGACAAAAACATTAACCACGCACCACGTTTTTCACGACTTTCGGCACGTCCTTACCCGGCTGCTCAGTAAGTTATTCCCCACCCAGCCTGTACCAGCTACTGTGATGAGAATCGAACCGCTGCGCTGCGTGTTGTTCCAGGTGACCGACTCCCATGCAGCAGCTCACCCAAGCTCAGGTCATTAGCATTTTAACACGCAAATACAATCGATCAGCCTCGCGCAGAGCCGCCAACCAATTAGCAAACAACTGGACCAAAACAAAACGTCTCGGGATAAAATAACAATCCCCAACCTAACCGACGACGTGCATCACAAAATTACAAAATCTCTTCCATAGAAATTGAACGGTGCTAGCAAAGATAGGCCTACGGCCGTTTATTAATACACCCATCCTCGATATCTCAAATTTCGATTTATCTAATATTCGAATTATGGAGATACGTAGAAAAAGCGTTAATAGTACATTATGCAACGAGCCTATAATGGAAATAATTAAGACACAAGTATGTTTATAAAACGAGCGTATGCGAGTTTTATAATTTCCATACGAGTGTCTTAATTACCATTATAGGCTCGTTTCATACGACTCTTTATGTTCGACGATAATTATTATAACTATTTTATGTTCGAACATAAATATTCATAAATATCTGTCGAGATTTGGCCAGTTTTATGTATTGATCAGACCACATGGGACGCAGAGAACACATTGTATTTGACCATGGCCTCCTCGATTACCCCACTATGACACTAGGCAAAGCAGTGAAATTTAAATTACAAGGTCTTGGAACTCAATGTATATAAACATTTGCTGTACCAGATTTCATTGCGTTTTCCATTCATTCATTCATTCGTTTATTTGCAATTGGGGGTGTGTCCCCCGGTGGCAAATTAGATACACATAACAAATAAATAATTGTACATAACAATTCACTAACAATTAAACTGGAGTATTTACACAAATAGTCAGTCTTTTCTTAAACACACCTATATGTTTGGGAAAAGGCTCTAAGACTGCGGCAGGTAGAGAGTTCCAATTATCAATGGCACGGTTTACGAATGAATATTTACCATAATTTGTTCGCTGAGGTCGGCCCTTAACTTTGAAAGGATGATCGCTCCTACCCATGTAAGTAGGCTTTTCCATACGTTTGCTAAGCTCACCCCATGCTGGTTGATTTGTATACGCGTTGTACATAGCGCAGAGTCTAGATTTCATCCTCCTAGCCTCAAGTGATTCCCACCCAAGTTTCTTTAACATACGGCTCACACTGCTCCTGGGATTAAAGTCACTGAGCACAAATCTAGCGGCCTTTCTCTGTACCATTTCCAACTCATTTATGAGCCCTACTTGATATGGATACCAAACCGCCGAGGCGTATTCCAGAATAGGTCTTACAAGTGAAAAATATCGTAATTCTTTAGCAGAGGTACTACTTCCTGTTAATACCCTCATTACAAAGTGCAGGGATTTGTAAGCTTTAGAAACTACACATCCTATATGACTACTCCATTTCATATCATTTCTTACGTGAACGCCCAAATATTTGCAAGAATCTTCTTCTACAAGAATTTCCGAGCGAATGTTATATTGAAAATCTTGCCTTCGCACTTTCCCTATTTTTATTAGACTACATTTTCTTGTGTTTATTTTCATTTTATTTTCAATCGCCCACTTATAGACCAGGTTCAGGTCATCTTGAAGTACTGCATTGTCTTGTGAGTCATGTATCTTTCGATATATTACACAATCATCCGCAAATAATCGACAGTCACTGCGAATCCCATTTGGTAAGTCATTTATAAACGCCAAAAATAACTAAGTTCCGATTACGCTGCCCTGAGGGATACCCGACGTTACGGTAATTTCATCCAAGAATCGGCCTTCAACTTTCACTTTCTGGGAACGACCCGTCAAAAATTCTTGGATCCATAAAATTACTCTTCTATCAATCTTTGTCGAAGCTAATTTATGGAGTAGCATGTCATGCGGCACGACATCAAATGCCTTCGCAAAATCTATAACTACGGCGTCGACTGAAACTCAATCGTCTAACGATTCGCTAATATCTTGAAAAAGTGATAGCGTTTGGAACATTAAATCGCGAGAAAGGTCTATTTATAATTTTCAATTTCTCTTGGCCGCCATGTTCGTTTTGTAGTTAACCGGTTTTTGAAAGTCTTATAGATAAACTTCCCGTAGAGCCCTCTATCTCCGTACAAAATTTCAGGGTGATACCGCTAATAGTTTCAGAGATATAGAATGCCGGTGAAATATTTCGCACATCCGCCATCGTGTGGTTATGTAAACAATTGAACCAAATTATATGTCGATGCATTACAATGTGTATAAACATATACTGTACCAAGTTTTCTTGCGTTTGGTTGGTTAAATCGCGAGAAACGTCTATTTAAAAGTCGCAACTTCGCTTGGCCGCCATGTTGGTTTTGTAGTTACCAGTTTTTCAAATGTCTCATAGGTGAACACCTAGTAGTTCCCTATATCACCGTAAAAAATTCGAGGGCGATATCGGGAATAGTTTCGGAGATGTTGAATGCTGGTGAAATATTTCGCACAGCCGCCATGTTGGATTGGTGAGACGTAACAAAATTTGAAGGGCACGGTCGGGGTCGTCCGGAATAGTGCTACGAACTTACCGAGTTTCATTGAAATCGCTCTATCCGTTCAGAAGTTATTAGGAGGGACACACACACTCATCACACACACACACACGCACAAAAGGTTCTGAAAGGTTCTACTCATAGGGTTAGTACTGCTGTTCTGACTCAGTGAGGTAAGCACTGACAAACTACCTCACTCCTCATCTTGCCTAGTACGCCTCAATATAGCGCTGCCTCAGGTTTTTTGTGGGTATCTATCGACATAACCTAACGGCGGTGCTTTTTGAGGATCCAACCAGTCTTCGGGCGGATACCGAACAGACAATAAATACACTTAGATGACCAGTTTCAATCGTCAAGCGATCATCATCATATCCATTACACTTAGGCTATAAAACCTATGTCTGAAAGTATGGGTGAAAATATTTACAATATATACACTTACAGTAAACTCCCGATTATCCGCGGAATTGACTGGCGCGTATAACGCGGATAATCGAATTTCGCGGATAAGCCGCAAAATTGCTGGTAATGGTTAAACAAAGGTCGAAGGCACTAAAAAACAACACAAAAGTGCTTTAAATAAGTTTATTATTCAATAAAAGGACGTACATGATAAAACTCAGTCGATGTTATGTGTGTTATTAAAAAGTCTTGTTTACTGTTTAACAAAAAAAAAATGGTCATTTGCTTTTGCTTTTTCGTAGTGAAACACTTTTTCTTTATTTGTGAATTGAGTTTTCTCAACACCATCTTGTCACAAAGTGATGCGTCGTCTTGCTCTTCAAGGTATTGAAGAATCCTGTCAATGTGTCCTAATGCTGCATCATGAGTAACGGTCCTCTGCATCTGCGTTTCCTCATTGTCTTCCGATTCAACCAATTCAATCCCTCGTACTTGATTTATGATGTTTTCATCGGTGAGGTGCTCAAAGCCCGGTTGATTGGATCACATTCGATCCACTCAAAGATATTTTCCTCATTTACATCAACACCTCCGGAAACAGATTTTGCTAAATTAGCTAGGATGCTGAGTGGAACGTCGTCTTCGTCTTCCTCTTGAGTGATCTCTACAGCCGGCAAAATCTTCCGCCAGGATTTCATTAGAGTAATTTTCGGTTTCAAAACCTGCCTTTTTTTTTAATAAAAATGTTCTCCTACAGGCACCGCGGATAATCGAGAGTTTACTGTATTTAGTTGCAGTATTAGTTGAGATAATGCAACACGTCAGTATGTGTTAGTTGTGGTCTATGTGATGTATTGTTAAGATAGTGGAAGAGGTGATTGACCTCCGGAATTTGCTTGTTTGGAGTGAATATGTGGTTGTTGTAAATGGTCAATTCAGATTGTATTGTACAGGCTACTTATTTTAGCAAGTAAAGGCAACTCCGTTACTATGTTGGCAACTCCGTTACTAAGTTTGCAACCAATGATAACAGTAACTAAATTACTTTTGAAACGTAATTTCCCCAACAACGAACGAAACTTAACCTGGCGAGCGGTTGGGTGGGAGAAAGGATAGCGACTATAGCGCCCGCTATTATCCCGGCAAATGGACGTTCCTCGTTGTCATCCAAGCGTAAATGGATAATGCAATAAAAGAGGTAGCTTTGTTCACGGTTCCTACTGATACACCGGGCTGGGCTGGGCGACGTTATGCACGCATCAATGAACAC
Organism: Meconema thalassinum; assembly: GCA_946902985.2. Classification (NCBI taxonomy): domain Eukaryota; kingdom Metazoa; phylum Arthropoda; class Insecta; order Orthoptera; family Tettigoniidae; genus Meconema; species Meconema thalassinum. The sequence goes on along the minus strand of OX336397.1, from coordinate 221,596,595 downwards.
TCTCTGGCAGAATAACTTCACCTGTGTGCAGAGCTGCCAACCGTAAGGTAGCCCACTACTGTACTTCCATTTAAATGTCATCAGTCCTGTAGGGGAGTCCTCAGTTAGCTATTTGCTACCTCAGTACATTTCTAGCCTATTTTTTTAGCCTATTTTCAATTTTGAAAAAATAGGCTTATGAGATCACCTTTTGTCCGCGTGTCCGTGTCCGTGTGTGTGTGTGAGAGAGAGAGGGGTGTGTGTGTCCCCCCTAATAACTTCTAAACGGCTGGATCGATTTCAATGAAACTCGGTGAGTTCATAGCACTATTCCGGGCGACCCCGACTGTGCCCTTCAAATGTTGTTACATCTCACCAATCCAACATGGCGGCTGTGCGAAATATGTCACCAGCATTCAATATCTCCGAAACTATTCCCGATATCACCCTGGGCATTTTTACGGTAATAAAGGGAACTACTAGAAGTTCACCTATGTGACTTTTGAAAAACTGGTAACTACAAAACCAACATGGCGGCTACGCGAATTTTCTACTTTTAAATAGAAGTTTCTCGCGATTTAACCAACCAAACGCAATAAAACTTGATACAGTATATAATTATATACATTGTAATGCACTGACATCTAATTTGGTTCAATTGTTTACATAACCACAAGATGGCGAATGTGTGAATTATTTCACTGGCATTCTATATCTCTGAAACTATTAGCGGTATCACCCTGAAATTTTGTACGGAGATAAAGGGCTCTACTGGAAGTTAATCTATAAGACTTTCAAAAACCGGTTAACTACAAAACGAACATGGCGGCCAAGCGAATTTGAACATTTTAAATAGATCTTTCTCGCGATTTAATGTTCCAAACGCAATAAAATCTGGTACAGGAAATGTTTATACACATTGTAATGAACTGGTATCTAATTTAGTTCAATTGCTTACATAACCTCAAGATGGCGGCTGTGCGAATTTTAAAATTAAGGTTTTATTGCTTGTGTCGTAATCATGCGATCGAAGTGAAAGTTTGAATAATGAACCTAAGCAATAATTTTCCTTTAATGGTACATGACTCTATGGCCTATACATTTAACAATCCAAGGAGTAAGTAGTTCATTGGTGGTCCGCTAGATGGAAGCACTGCTCAGTGAGCGACTTGAACTGTAGGAGGCGATGTACCTGGGGAGAGCTAGACAAACTGGCTTGGTAGCTGGAATGGAATTTGAATTTGTTTAAATGTCTTTATTACTGGGCTAGTTGCAAGGTTAGATTTCGTGGTGCGTTCCGATCGTCATTTGTCTAGACCAGATGTGGCAGTAATGTTTTGATTGTCAGCTGATAATAAGAAGAAGATCGACGGTAGCCATTGAGGGATATTAAGAAGTTTGTTCGGAGTACTACATTTTAGGTCTATTAATTGGATCTGTTTTGTATCGTGGCGAATCTATTGTCCTAGGACATTGTATCTATGATTAAGGTACATTGATTTTCGTCTGAAATATTAAGATTCTACAGTAGGCAAATATGTGGACAGATGAATTGCCTTTGAAAGATGCTAGTTGGCTATGAACGCAACCTGGATTTAAGATTAAAACTACAGGAGAGGAGACCGAGCCGTCGTAACATTCAACAAGGTATATTACTGAAAATATAGTATTTATGATTGACAAACCTTTCTCGGAGATGTTGGGAGTAGTTTTAGTTTCTCAATTGCCACTGCTGCACCGGAATAATTCCTTTTAATTGATTGTTTACGAAAATAATGCTTTTAGCTTTGTCTTCATTTCACTATGGACACCATCTTGGACACTACGTCATACGTCATGTGACACCCGAGAAACGAACATCTGAGTACGTTACCAACATGTCAAATACAAAATTCACCATATGACACGTAAAGTTTGAAATTGTTACAAATTTCCACTAAGTTAAGCACTGTCTTGCGGAAAATTACTGCTAGTACCACAAGCAAGGGGGTCTGGGGCGTAAGCCCCAGGTTAGGTTTGTTTTTGTATGTAAAACATCATAAATACATAATTTTTCATTACATTACTTTATCGATGCTCTTTTGTTTACTCGTTCTATACCCGATGTGAAATAGTATCAAATGCGTGGGGTTGGCATTCCGGAATTAGTGAGCAACATGGCGCCGAAAGACTTCATTTCTGCTATATAAGTCGTGTATCTATTTGGGACGGTTGGGTGGGTTTAGTTAGTTAGTTAGTTATTGTTGTTTTAAGGGGCGGAACTACGAGGTCATCTGCCCCTCTTAACACAGATTAAAGAATACAAATTTTGAATTGAATTTAAAATTTTGAGGTGGACATCTAAATTTAAAAAGACCAAAAATTAATAAAACAAAAACAAACAATTAAATAAAAAAATAAAAATTATAAAAATAAACAAAAATTACGGAAAAAACAAAACATTATCATTCAAAAACGAACAAGTCGTTGAGTCAAAGTTCACTGGAAAATTTAGATTGCTGGCCCTAACCCACTCTCACTTATAAAGCGGATAACGCGATCAGCAGCCACAGCGTCATCGGCTAATATAAGTTTGAGTGTCGTCTGCAAACCAAGGTTTCTTCGTAAGTCAGCAAGATCCACACACTGGGTGAAAATGTGGGCCACGGTGAATACGGCTCCACAGGTACAAAGTGGGGGGTCTTCCCTTCTCATTAGGTACGAGTGGGTGGATCTTGTATGACCTATCCTTAGCCTACACAAAATGACGGACTCTCTCCGGGCCCGGAAGGAGCTCCGCCAAACGCGAGTAGTTCCCTTGATCGCTCTCAGTTTACTGGGCAGTGGATCAGCTAGCCACTGACTCTCCCAAAAAGCCAGAACTTGTAGGCGTAACTGAGAGCGAATATCTCTAGCGGGTACCTCCATTGGTCGAGGTGGTAGTGATACCGCCTCTTTTGCAGCTTGATCTGCTAATTCATTTCCCGCAATTCCCATGTGGCTTGGAAGCCACAGAAAGGTGATTCGAGTGTCAGCGTGGCACAGCCCGGCTAGTAGGTCGTGGATTCGCTGCACTAGGGGGTGTTGCGGGAAACATGTAGCAATTGACTGCAACGAACTCAAAGAGTCGGTACACACGAGAAAGTGGATTCGAGCATCCTGTAGTGCAAACTGCAGAGCTTCATAGATGGCAACGAGCTCCGCAGTAAACACACTACAGGCCTCAGGCAAAGAGATCTTGGTATTTGCACCATCAATAACGTAAGCACAACCCACCTTCTCGTCCACCTTCGAACCATCCGTGTATAGAATGCCAGCGTCCGGAAATTGGTGAACTATGCTGTGGAACTGCCTCCGGTAAACGGAGATATCCGTGTTCACCTTAGGACCTCGGTGCAGATCTAACCGAATTTCCGGACGTGGGACTTGCCACGGAGGCACCTCGCTAGATGTCCGGATCATACAGGGTCCTACAGCCACTCCTATTTCGGTACACGAGCTATCAAGTGTAATACCAACCGGCCGAGTGGCACGAGGCCGGTTGGCGTACCCCTGGTGGTTTTGGGTACCGAAGAGAGCTTGATAGGTCGGGTGTTGCGGCATTTGTCGCACATTGGCAGCATATGCTAACAGCATATGTTGGCGTCTATAATTTAAAGGTGGAACACCCGATTCGGCGAGTAGGCTGGGTATCGGGCTGGTCCGGAAGGCACCGGTAGCCAGCCTAACGCCACTATGGTGGATACTGTCCAGCATTTTCAAGGTTGCCGGCCTTGCTGAACCGTATGCCGCAGAACCATAGTCTAGCCGGGACAGGACGAGGGCTTGGTAGAACCGTAGCAGCACCACACGGTCAGCCCCCCACATAGTGCCACTAAGAAACCTGATCATGTTCAGTTTCCTGAGACATGTCATTTTCAATTGCCGTATATGGTGCTGCCACGTTAACTTGCTGTCAAAATGGAGCCCCAGGAAGCGATAAGTGTCAACCACCGGCAACGCAGCATCCCTGAGATGTAGTTCAGGGTGTAAATGTAGCCTCCGTAGCCGACAAAAATGGACGACGGAGGTTTTCGCTGCTGAAAAACGAAAACCCCGGTCGTGAGCCCACCTGTCGACCCGGTTGATAGCTAGCTGCAATTGCCGTTCCACGACTGCCATACTTCCAGAGCTGTAATGCAGAGCTAAATCGTCTACATACAGCGATGGAGCTACCGCGGACCCGGCGGCGGCAACAATGCCATTAATGGCAATCGCGAACAAGGTGACACTCAGCACTGAACCCTGAGGAACTCCATTTTCTTGGGTATAGTATTGCGATAATGTCCTACCGACCCTTACACGGAAGAGTCGGACGGACATGAAATTCGCAATGAAAGTCGGTAAGTTACCACGGAGTCCCCACTTGTGAAGGGTGGAAAGGATCCCGTAGCGCCATGTGGTGTCGTAGGCTTTCTCGAGGTCAAAGAAAACCGTGACTAGGTGCCGTTTTCGGAAAAAAGCCTCCTGTATGGCGCTCTCAAGTCGCACCAGATGGTCAGTGGTGGACCTATGAGAGCGAAATCCACATTGGTACTCAGACAGGAGACCTTTATCCTCCAAGAACCACACCAGTCGACGGTTCACCATCTTTTCGAGCAGCTTGCATAGGCCATTTGTCAAACAAATGGGCCTATAGCTGCTTACAAACTTGGGATCCTTTCCAGCCTTAGGAATCGGTATCACGATCCCCTCTCGCCATTGAGATGGAAACTCCCCTCCAATCCATATACGATTGAAGAGGATCAACAGGTTTTTAATACTGGATTCGCACAGATGTTTTAACATTTGATTATGTATGTTATCCGGTCCAGGAGCCGTATCCCTGCACAGTGCAAGCGCACTGCGCAGTTCCCATTCAGAGAATGGTACATTATAGGACTCCGAAGCAGCAGTGGCAAAGGACAAGGGGTGAGTCTCTGCCTCCCGCTTCAGAGTCAGAAATGTAGGATCGTAACTCCCGGAGCAGGATACATCGGAGAAGTGCGAGCCAATGCTGTTGGCAATGGCGAGATGGTCCGTGATTATGTCTCCATTGATGGACACTCCGGGTATCGACAGTGATGTCGGGAGTCCGGAGATCCGACGAAGCTTAGTCCACACTTGAGATGATGGAGTATGCGCCGTCATGGACGACACATACTTTTCCCACGTCGTTTTCTTACTCTCCCGAATCAGATATCGGGCTCTGGCACGCATCCTTCTGAAGGTGATAAGGTTGGCCATAGTGTTTTGCCTCCGATAGCATTTGAAAGCACGTCGACGATCTTTAATGGCTGCTGCAATCTCGGCTGTCCACCAAGGGACAAGCTTCCGGCGTGAGTTGCCGGATGAGGAAGGTATTGTTTCCTCAGCAGCAGCCAAAATACCATTCGTTATATGAATGGTATGATCGTCGACACTCTCAAAGGTATCTTCGGCAAACACCGCACGTGCCGTGAATGTTGGCCAATCAGCCCGACGGAGAAGCCATCGACTTGGTAACTCGATGGCTCTCTGGTTCGGAAGAGTAACGATAATTGGAAAATGGTCACTATTACAAAGGTCATCGTGTACACCCCACTGTAGCAGGGGAACCAGCGCATGGCAGCGGACGAGTCAACATCTATTATATTAACGTCTCCCGGTTACCATTACTAAAGGTACTTTGGCAAATTTCATTTCCTAAAATTTTTTATACCTTTGGTCTCCTCTCCTGTAGCGCTACCGATTTAAGATGACAAATGTACTGCAAGAACAGGATGATATTAAATGAGAAATTATTTTTAGGGCTGAACCGAGAAAGTAAGTACGCGAAATGAGGGTCACTTTTCCATCTCTACTTATTTTTTGTACTACATGTATGTATTTATTGTTATGTTGTGGCATCTATTGTAAGTTATTTTGGAAACAATAGATGTCGAATAAGTTGAAAGAAAACAGTGTTTCATTTCTAAGCGATAAATCTAGTCATAGCTCCAAAGTAAGTCCTCTGGGTATGTTTGAAACTTGGCCTAGCAGCCTTCCCTTCCCAAGTACGTTTTGTTTTAATGGTTAAAAGTGTTAATCCACCCAACTCAAAATGGCCTTAAGTGAACGGCATCTGATACGTCCGATTTAATTGAACACACGAAATAGTTAACCGCCTGGAAAGCATAACACTGTCACTCATTCGTTTGCATTACACTGTACAAGATGAAAACAAAGCATTCACATTAGTTACACATTTGTTTGAATAACTCTGTAATATTTAAACACAAATTGTGCTAAATGATCCGGCATAACGCAACAAAATGACAGTGTTTCGCCCCGGTGTGCAATTCGGCTCTTCAGTTGGTTAAAGCACACCTCACCAAGACACTGTCTAGTACACACTGGGAAGGCCATTGCAAGACGTATTTGATACATGTGTATCCACGTCACGAGCAAAGCCAGTGCACCAACTGAAGAGCCCAATTGCACACCGGGGCGAAACACTGTCATTTTGTTGAGTTATGCGGGAACATTTAGCACAATTTGTGTTTAAATATATAATGGCTCAACGGACAATACATATTTTTCTTTTGAAAATTATATAATTCTGTAATGTTTTTGTCTTACCTGAAGAATAGACTTGTCGAAACTGGCCAACAGACTGCCAGCAATGAGACGGTGCTGCTGACTAGTGGGAGATGCAGGAGGTGTCTGCACCTCTACGGAGCGCACACCTCTCGGGGAGGGCGCCGAGACGCCCTGGTACGGCTCTGAAACAAACCGACAATCACACTTAGATACAACAGCAATCCCCGGGGTTCTTTCCGCTGCAGTCTTCAAACGTAACTAAGTTGTTGGTAACAGCAGGGTTACTCAAGGATTTGGGCTGGTAAGAACGAACCAATCAAGACAGATAATATAACCTAATAATATCGTACGGCCTCGGGTGCCGGGTGCAAGCTTCGTTATTTGACACCCCGAGGGTAGCTTGCATGTCGAATTTCGTTGTTCCTTAAAGCACTATGAAATTCAAGTAGGTTAGATATCTAAGCTCCTTGAACACCCAGCGCTTTCTAGTAGAGAAATTAGGAACTTTATGTTGGCGGAAACTCCCGAGATTAATTTTGCCATTATGAACACGGCCTACTGAATTCAAATGGGTTCTTTGACATGCCAACATCGTATGGCATGGTGTTGCAATTTTTGCCGCCTTTCAAAAATATCACTTACCACGGCCAGGAGCGAACCTGCAAGCTTGGGGTTAGTAGACCGACACGTTGACCACTCACCCACCGTGGAAAGCTTTTAAAGACAGATGAAACAGTGTTACCCTAAGCTTTGGGCTGATAAGAACGAACCAATAAAGACAGTTGAATGCGGTACACAGATCTACTGATGGCCTTCCTGGGCATTGAGAAAGCATATGACAGTGTATGCGGAAACAAAGTATGGAAGTCCCTGAAGGACAGAGGAGTAGAAAAATGGACTGTACGGAGGATAAAGGCGATGTAAAAGGGAAGCGTGAGCTGTGTGAAAGTGGGAGGAGAGAGATCGGACTGGTTGGAACAGAGAAACGGCCTGAAACAAGGAAGTGCACTGTCACCGTTACTTTTCATTGTGGTGATGGATGACATAATGAACCGAGTGGCACCAGTAATTGGGGAATGAAAGATGAAAGCAATGGTGTTTGCTGATGATTTGATGATTTGGGGAAACAAGGAGGAGGAGGAGGTACAGGAACAGTTGGACGTGTGGGAAGGAATAATACAAGGATATGGGATGAAATTTAGCATAAATAAGAGTGAGATGGTGATCGCAACAAGGAAGAAGGAAAGAACCACAACGGGAATAACAATTGGTGGGGAACAGCTGAAGAAAGTGGAGAGTTTCAAGTATCTGGGAAGCCTGATACAAGGTCATGGAAGAAACGATAGAGTAATAAATGAGGGAGGGAGACGAGCAGAAGCATTCCGGAGGAGATAGTGAGAAGCATGATATGGAACAAGGATGTCCCTATCCTGACGAATGCCTCATAGACCTAGGTTATGAAAGGTAGGGAGAAGAGAAAAATACAGGCCAGTGAGATGACGTTCTTGAGAAGCAGTATTGGAGCTACAAAGATGGACAGAAGAAATGAGGGGACCAGAGAATTAATGAAGGGGGGGGGCATTACAAGATGGTATAGAGAAATCTACACTTAGATAGTATGGACATGTAAAACGAATGGAGGAGAAGAGGATACCCAGGAGGATAAACGAGACGAAGTGGGAAGGAAAGAGGAAGAGAAGACCGTGAGACAGGTGGCTGAAGGGGGTGGAAGAAAGCGTGAAGAAGAGAGGAGAAGACTGGACAAGGGTGGAGGCTGAGAAATGGTGGGAATACAGAAGACGTTGGAGAGGTTTGTGTTCCTAACAGACCCGGCCAGTGGCTGGAAACTGTGCAAGATGATGATGATGATGATGATGATGATGAATGCGGTACACATTTGCGTGTCCATGGCAACAGCAATGAAACTCAAGGCCTTGGGCTGTTAAGAACGAACCAATAAAGACCGATGAAAGCGGTACACATTTCCGACTCCATAGCATCAGGCCCGCTATCTGTGAATGTCCCCTAATTGCCTGTGTTGTTGTAGGGAAGTGCATGAATAATGCCCCCATTCTGCCATGTTTATTGCTGTCCTCTCACCCCCATTCAGTTTCAGACAGAATGTCAGGTGACTCCAGGCGCGGATTCAAGGGGAGGGGGTCGGGGTCACGGGGGTCATGACACCCCCCCCCCCCCCCTCCCTCCAAAAAACCGGAGACCAAATTCTTTTGCAAACTCAGAAAACGAAAACACAATTACCAGGCAAATAAAACTTAACGAATTTTAACTGAAAAACAGGTGTTTGTTTTTTTTCATTTTATTCAATACTGAAAATATATTTATTGCAATTATTATGTTCTGTTACAACTGTACATATTTACAACTTCATACCTGTTATTTTTATAGAAAAAAATCAACTCGTCTATTTTGTTTAGTGATGTCACGATGAATGTGTATCAATGCACGGATAGGAATTTGGGGATTTTTTTTTGGCACCAAAAAATTTTGCCGACGTCCAAACTGCAAGCTTGGTTGGCAATTTAAGCTGTGACTTTCTCCCTTTGTCGGTACCAACTCGACTTGCCGAAACTGTAACGTACCTTGATACTTTTCTCGAAGCTCGATGTGAAAGTCGCAAAACACGCCGTTGCAATTTATACGAATATTTTTGGTGCGCTAAACGCATCAAATTTCTATCCATGTAGCTTGCAAAAAAATTGGTCTGGTTTTGTACGTTTGGCTATTTTTGGATTGCGTTTTTAGTGATACCATTTTTCTTAACAATTTCGATTCTCTGACCCCCCCCCCAAAGCCAAACTCTAGATCCGCGCCTGGGTGACTCCATACATTTCACAACCCCAAGGCCGGCAGTTATCTTTAAAATAACTACTGTGTGCGTCAAAATGAAGAGGTAGGCTACAAGATCTAAATTAAGAGATATCTCCACATAGTATAAAACAGAGATGTACCGGGTAATCTCGAGAACCACTGGATGGATTTTGATGCGTTTTTCACCATTCTGTAAAGGATTTCTCGATGAAGGTTTCCGTAGAAAAACATTAATTTATGACCAAAGCCGAACAGTAACGATATCAGTGAATCGAGTCGAAGAAAAACCTGCCGTCGGTGCGCATTTTAAGCTTATGCTGGGTAAACCATTAACAATATCTATACTATGAGTGTAAGAATGTTCAGCATGAAAAGTTCTACAAAAATGTCCGCGAGAGCATATCTCTATCTTTAATACATTTAACGTTTTCCTTTCTTCCAACAACCTCCATTCATGTGGAAATTGTATTTAATAGCTTAGGAGCGAGTTTACGAGCTAGCGAGCGAGCCTATCACCCCAGCCAGCTTCGGCCAGCATCAAGCTGTCGAGTCGTGCCAAGTTAGACTCCAGAGAAGAATATATACCTATGTTTGGAGTTTCGCTGTTCACCTCGGCTTTTCTGAATTGCGTCTGGGACCTGCCGTCCATGAGCCTTTTAAGCTTATGCTGGGTAAACCCTTAAAGATACCGGGCGAAGCCGGGTGGCTAGCTGTTAACAATAGAATATTTGAATAGATGTTCAAGAATTGAATATTTGTTTCTTAATCTGTATTGATTGGCGTAGTATTATTAGGAATTAATATTGTAGATATTAAAATAATTTGTTATTTTATAGGGTGCTTAATTCTTTAGTGTTATTACTAACAGTTGGCATACATTCTAAGCAATTACCGAGCTTTCTTTTTAGCCTATTTTCAATTTTGAAAAAAAAAAAAAAAAAAAAAAAAGGCTTATGAGATCACCTCTTGTCCGTGTGTATGTGCGTGTGTTTATCCCCCCTAATAACTTCTAAACGGCTGGAGCGATTTCAATAAAACTCGGTAAGTACATAGCACTATTTCGGGCGACCCCGACCATGCCCTTCAAATTTTGTTACATCTCACCAATCCGACATGGCGGCTGTGCGAAATATTTCACCAGCATTCAATATCTCCGAAACTATTCCCGATATCACCCTGGATTTTTTTACGGTGATAAAGGGAACTACTAGAAGTTCACCTATGTCACAGCTTAAATTGCCTAGAAGAATTGCTGAGTTTTAATTCACCTATGTGACTTTTGAAAAACTGGTAACTACAAAACCAACATGGCGGTCACGCGAATTTGTGATTTTTAAATAGACGTTTCTCGCGATTTAACCAATCAAACGCAATAAAACGTGGTACAGTATATGTGTATACACATTGTAATGCACCGACATCTAATTTCGTTCAATTGTTTACATAACCTCAAGATGGCGGCTGTGAGAATTTTAAAATTAAGATTTTATTTCTTGTGTCGTAATCATGTCGTAATAATCCTTTAATGGTACATGACTCTATGGCCTATACATTTAACAATCCAACATGGCGACCATCCGAAATATTTAGACGGCTCTGGATATCTAAGAATCTATTATAGCAATCAAACTTGATGTTTTTAATGTTCATAGGGGCTATAAACTTAAGTTCATCTATAGGACTTAAAATAACCTGGTGATCACAAATCCAACATGGCGGCGACGCGAAGTATAAATATTCACATGGACGTTTCTCGCAATTTAACCATCCGAGTGCAGTGAAACTTGGTACAGTAAATCCTTATACGAATGTTAAAGCACTGGCATCTAATTTATTTCAATTGTTTCCATAATCACAAGATGGCAGCTGTGAGAAATTTTAAAATCCCCTTGTTACTTCTTGTGTCCTAATCATTCGATTGACGTTTGAATGCTACACGTACACAGTAACCTTCATGTAACAGTACATAACTCTAGGACCTACATATATAAAATCCAACATGGCGACCATCCGAAATATTTAGTCGGTTCTCAATATCTACGAATCTATTACAGCAATCAAACTGAAATTTTGTTATGTTGATAGTGGCAGTTAACATAAGTAGGATATATGAAAATAGGCTGTATAGTTCTTCACGGAACTACTTGTTTTCTTTAGGGCAGCGACCGTTTGTGGGTAAGGTAGTGTTTTGTAGCGCTACTTCGACTTGTATGATGAGTGAAACACGTTGTCCTTATTAGCTCTTCTGTAATCCATAACAAATGTCTCTAAATACTACTTCTGTACCAAAGGTGGTTCGATTTGATGATGATGATGATAATTGTTGTTTTAAGGGGCCCAACATCTAGGTTATGGGCCCCTAATGATCAGGGTGATAGCAAAAATGTTAATGAAGAGGAAACCAGAACGAAAATTAAGTGAGACGGAAAATACTTACAAAAAGGAACTCATATTGAAACAACTCACAAAATGTTCTTACAAAAGGGAATTTAGAACGAAAAGATTCACAAAAAGAATAGATTGAAAAATACCCACAAAATGTAGGCTAGGTTCAAAATACGTACAAAATGCAATGTAGAGTCGACATACTTACAAAATGCAATTCAAATTCAAAATACATACAAAATGCAAATGAGATCGAAAATACTTAGAAAATGCAATTGAAATTGAAAATACACAATGCAATTCAGATTGAAATATCCCAGTTCCAATCCAAATTATTCACAAAGTGCAATTGAAATTCAAAATACTTACAAAATGCAATTGAGATTGAAAATGTTTACAAAATGTATGGTAGATTCAAACGACTCATGTGGATTGACAATACTTACAAAATGCAATTTAGATTGAAAATACTTGACAAAATGTAATTTCATTATTTAAATTACTCATGGTGGTACCGTATTGATATGTTAGAATAGTTATTAACAAGAAATGAACATCATACCATACAGATAAAATTAATTATTTAACTTGTTTACAGTACATGTTTCGGGGATTAATTATATTTTACCCCCTTCATCAGCTGTATCTGCTGGATAGAGGAAAGGCAGCAAAAGCACAGTGAACTAATGAAGAAATATTGGGAGGAAAAGAAGAGAACGAAGTGAAGCTGTGATTGGCTCAAGTTCACACGCTCTCCTCAAGGGGAATAATCGGATATAATAGTACAGTGGAACTTGGCTAATTCGAACTTCTATAATTCGAAATCTTTAATTCGAATTTTTCTCTTGGTCCCTAGCATTTTGTATACAATCAATGCTTAAAAATAGTGGTTAATTCGAATTCTATTTTGGATAATTCGAAGTTTTTAGTGTAAAAAGCTGATTGGAAGCCAAACAGTTGGGGCAGTTCCCGAAAAAAATTGTTCCGAGTGCAGCCCAAGCAACAAACTTTTTTTGGAAAATAGAAACGACGTAAGTGGTTCCATTTTCCGTTTCTTAAATTTGTTAGATTCTTTTGTGATGGCTGAGAGACTTAATTGTAGGAAACAGTTCAAAATCTCAAACTATTTTGAAAAAACTGTAGGTTTCTCTATGACTTAACTAGATTGCTGGATTACTACTGTTGTTAAATAGGCGAATAGTACATTTTGGTTTTATTTTCCATTTTAAACTTTTGAGGTTAATCACGATACAGTCTCTATAAAGTACCGTTGTCTGTTAATATGCTTTGTTGAACGTAAATCATTATGTAAACGTAATACAATATCTTTTCTCTACGCTTTTCAAAGAACTTTCTTAATTCGAATGTTTGGATAATTCGAATTTTTGAAGGTTCGAATTATCCAAGTTCCACTGTACTAATATCTGTATTAATCACATGTAATTATTTTAGGTTGTTTTTTGTATAGTGTTGACCGACAGAAAGGTTGTATATCAAATATTTGGGTAACTTAGTTACTTTTGAAAAGCAATTTCACAACCCTGAGATAGAGATAGAGAGAGAGAGAGAAGGTTCACACTTCCGAAGACCAACAATGACATTGATAAACTTCGTCTTTCCTCTGCGATCAAATTTTATTTTCATTCTGTCAATCACCGAATAATTTCAATTAAAAATTTGAAGAGTTCCATTCAACTGAGTAAATGAAAGCGCGGCGCCGCGCCGTAGTCTTCACTTGTTTGTGCAGCGGCACTGTATGATGAATAGGGCTCGGATTTTTAGGTAAATAAATATTTTTTTATGTAAATATATATTTTAACCATTTTTTCTATAAATACATAAATTCCTGTTTTTCACTTATTAGCACATAAAAATACATATTTACATTTTTCAGAATCAGTATGCTAGATCTTTCAGTTTATTGCATTTTTGTTTTGTGTTACTTCAACGGGGAAGAACCTGTGAGCTATCTAATCTTCATGTCTGCTTGCAACCATGTTATTCTTAACTTGTCGCCCCGTGCCACTCACTGTGGAAGCCGGGTATTTCCTTGTCCATCGCCATATTGCACCACGTGCTAGACTTCCCCCTCCCCCAGCTACCTGGAACCAGTGTCACTCAAATGCAGTTCATTTCTGTCACTGTGAAGTGTAAGGCAGTTCTACGATGCTTAAAGTAAGACAACTTCAAGTTTTCGTCTGCAGCAGTATGTTGCAGAATTTAAAGATAATTTTACTTCTGATGGGGGCGTCCTGTTCTACCAACCATGTGGGAAAGCAACCAAGGCTGAACAGCGATCTCAAGTTACACAACACCTCAAGGGCAAGAAACATATTGCCGCAGTTTCGCGCCTTCAGAATGAGTGTTTCGCGATAATCGTCGGTCATTTGTGATGGACAACCTGAAGATGTATCTCGTAATGCTTCAGCAGTCAGTGAGACATAGAATAAATTGCATTCGTGAGTACTTCATATTGTTTATATCCACATTAATAAACTAAATTATAATTAAATATTTTTACTTTTCTGCCACATATTTCAGGCATTTTAATACATAAAAATAAATATTTTCCTGATTTTTAGCACCTAAAAATCCGAGCCCTAATGATGAATTATATTTTACTGTTCTTTCTCACGCGCACGTCCAGCCGACATGATGGGACATCTACACGTAAATTATTAGCATTGTCTACGCCTAAAATGCGTAGATAATGTAAATATCTTAGACAACGGTCTAAAAGGTAGTCATTCAGTTATTAATATTCACATAATTCTCAAGTAAATAAATGTGTAGAATCAAAATTTTGCAGCATTCAACTTGTATAGAAAAAAAGTGTTACTTAAAATGGACAGATATTAGGGAAGTACATATTCAAACTTAAGACCCTCGGGATTGGACAGGAGTTGTCGGTTGGTTGGTTCCTTGGCTTTCGGGCTGCGACAACGTGGCCATGTATCCCCGTGTACTTTGGTTGTGTGTAGAATTTGTCTGATAACCGGTGTTAATTGTGATGGCTGTATTAGTGTGTGTTATAATCTGTGATTCAGGTAGAAGGACTGCAGACGATTTTTTTTTCTAGTACTTCCTACTTTTGCTACCAAATGCTACAGTCCACAACACCCAGCTGCGGACGTGGTTACTAAATGCCATCGCAGTCAGCACCTGGCGGCGAACGTTGCTACTAACATAGCGTTATCAAACTAACCTAAAAATTTTAGCTTCCACAAGTGTAGTTAGTGGAAGGTTCTTTTACATGTCATAAATCTATGACATGGGTCTGCCAGCTTTACTTCCCCTCCGAAGGAAGGCATACTGAGGGATTTTAACGCTCTTAAAAAATCCGACGACTTCAGCCGGGTTTGAACCCGCGATGTTGGGCATAGAAGCTCAGCATGCTAACAACTACACCACCGAAGCCACTGACAGGAGTTGACTGGAAAAAAGAAGATGATGATGATGATAATTGTTGTTTTATGGAGCCTTCTAACATGTAGGTTATCGGCCCCGAAAAAAAGAAGAGAAAAGAATGCTGACCAGGAAAGTGAAAATACGTCGCACTACAGTAGTTGGTCATTTACTGTACATCGCGACGCGACGCCCCGACTGGCGAGTTATCTCCACTATGCAGTGCCGCATACGATTGCATACCAATTTACTAATAGTAGAGAGTATATTGATTTATTGTCCAAATAGCTGCTTACTGATTTGCGTATAAATCACCTTTATCTGAAATAGCTGTGTAACCGGGCTGATCACTAGGGCGGCCCATTTCGCTGGAAGTCTGAATACTGCTGGCTATGCAGACGTGGTAGCAGAGCGCGGTTGGCAAGACCTTATGGTGGGGAAGAGGCCATAACGTGCTGCTTTTGGGGCACTGTCCCTTGTTCGGCAGGACAGGGTGGGATCGATCTTAAATATATTTTATTTATTATCATTATTACACGTAATCATTCATTCTATTCCAAAGAACTCAGAATAAAGAGATAATGAAAATAAATTGATAAATAAATAAATGAAGGAAACTAAACAATATATAAATGAATATAAATAAAAACCAAAACTTTCTATAAATGAAAATAAATGAATTAATTAAATAAAATATAAAAAAAAGGAAATACGAATATTTTTAAATACATAAATAAATAAATAGGGACGCGTGGTGGTGCAGTGGTCAAGATGTTGGCCACTCACCACGGCGGATGAAATGCCATGTCCTGTGGTTCAGATACCACGTAAAATGAGGTCCGTGACTCATGATCACAAGATTAATGGTCATGTAAAACTACAAACTTACTTCTTAAATAAATAGATAAATAATTAAATACAATAAAGAAAATAGAAATAAAATAAAAAACAAAAATACATGAAATAATAAAAAATATGATAAAATAAATAGAAATAATAAATAAATAAATATCAACAACAAATAAATCAATGAAAAAACATAAATAAATAAATGATATAATAATTATTAAAATAATAAATATCATTAAATTAAAGTATATAAATGAATAAATATAAACAAATATAAATTAATAAAAATAAATTAATTTAAATAAATGAAAACAAAGGTAATTAAATATATCTTAAATAAAAAGAAGTAATATAAATATCAATAAATAAATATAAATAACGCAAATAAACAAAATATTTAAAAATAACACAATGAATGTATTAATTAATTAATTAGACTAAAAATGATTACTGCATTCGGCACTACAGTAGATTCCGAAACACCGGCATTCCAGGCAGATGCGTTAAGCCACTTTCACCACCGTGATCTCGGCCCTGGATATCGTTGATATGACCGGGAATCATTTCTTACTGAACAGTCAAGACCGCTCGTAGGAAAAGTAATTTCTGTGATTCATCAATTTTAGTAGTGCCTGGAAGTCCAACTTTGAACTCATGCCAGAGGAGAAGACGAGAAAATACCTTGAAACAAACTCAGCCACTCTCAACAACAAAAGACCATTCTTTCAGCTCAACACACAATGAAGTTGGGACAAAGGAATATAAGAAAGAAATACTTCCGAATAAAAAAAAACGGGAGCGTAATAAACAGAACACCGCTGTAGGCCTCCGTAAAATTACACGAGATATTATTTATTATATCATGACAATGACACATATTAGCAAAGTGCAAGTCAAGGTTCATCACTCCCGAGGAATTACCGTTTTAGGTAGATTTCATTAGAAAGCTAACTATTGCAATGGGTCCCATGTTTCGACTTCCGGAAAATTTCGACATATCTTCGCGTTTCACATCCCCCAGACCCCAAAACCACCGTCAGTTCAAAAGTTTATATATAATTTATGTATGTATACGATAACTGCCGTAATTTTTCACCAATCACTTTGAATTTTTTACCGAATATGTATACCTATAAAATCTCGGTCGAGTTCGTTACTGGGCTAAATCGGTCGAAGGGGGTGAAAATCGGGGGCTTTTTTCGAAAAGTGAAATATTGCTATAACTCTCTTAATATGTGAAATATCGAATCCGTTCAACGTTCATACTATGTGTCGGATAAAGCCCAAAAATTTATGTTTGAAGAGTTTTTTATAACACCAACCATTGACCAAAGGGGTGGGAAAAAGTGGGTTTTTCGGGAAACATTAATCATATCTCTCTTAATAGGCACAATATCAAAACCGTACAAAATGAAAAATATTCCCCTAATAATTACCTAAAACTTTTGTCTGAAGGAATTTTTCATATGACCCACCATTATGCCAAGGGATGAGAAAAATGATTTCGGAATTATAAGAAAATGCCAAGAGCTATCAGTGGTTGCCATGGCAACACTACTAAATTGATGAGGGATGAGCCATCAGACGTTGCCAAGACAACGCACTTGCATGAGATCAGATTCAGATTTCCATCTGACTAAGTGTGAAGCGGCTTCGGTGACTTAACTGGTAGCATGCTGAATGTCTATGCCCAAGGTCGCGAGTTCAAAGCCGGCCGAAGTCGTCGGATTTTCTAAGAGCGCTAATAATCCCTCAGTATGCCTTCCTTTGTAGGGGAAGTTCCAACGTTCGTTGCGAGTTGATGGTTGCGGTGACATCTAGTAGCCAAGTTCACAGCTAGGTGTCGTTGACGGTAGTACCTGGTAGCAACATTAGGAACTACTGCTTGAAATTGACCGCCTGCAGTCCTTACCTGAATTACAGACTAATACAGCCATCCCAAAGTACACGGGGTTACATGACCGCGTTGTCGCAGCGCCTAAACTGAGGAACCAACCAAAATCTCAGCGGGAGATATAATTTTGCGTGAAGAAGTAACAGACCGTTACATAGTTACACATCAGTGTCGAAACCTTGCATAAGGACAGTGTGACCACAAGTATAACAAGTAGTTCCGTGAAGAACTATACAGCCTATTTTCATATATCTTAATCATGTTAATTGCTTCTATCAACATAAAAATTTCAGTTTGAAGGTGGTGATAGATTCGTAGATATTGAGAACCGTCTAAACATTTCAGATGGTCGCCAGGTTGGATTTTTATAAGTTGGATTTTTATCTTTGTACTATTACATTAAGATTATTGTGTACGTGTGGTATTCAAACTTCAATCGCATGTTTAGGACACAAGAAGTAAAAACGGGATTTTAAAATTTCGCACAGCTGCCATCTTGTGATTGTGCAAACAATTGAAATAAATTAGATGCCTTTGGATTAACATTTGTATAAGAATTTAACGTGCAACGTTTCGCTGCACTCGGATAGGTAATTCGCGAGAAACGTCCATTTAAATATGTATACTTCGCGTCGCCGCCATGTTGGATTTGTGCTCACCAGGTTACTGAAAGTCATATAGGTGAACATATGTTCATAGCCTCTATGAACATCAAAAATGTCAGTTTGATTGCTGTAAAAGATTTATAGTTATTGAGAACGGTCTAAATATTTCGGATGCTCGCCATTTTGGATTGTTGTATGTATAGGCCATAGAGTTACGTACCATTCAAGGACAATTATCGCCTAGGCTCATTATTCACACTTTCACTTCGATCGCATGATTAAGACACAAGAAATAAAAACTTAATTTTAAAATTTCACACAGCCGCCATCTTGAGGTTATGTAAACAATTGAACTAAATTAGATGCCAGTGCATTACAATATGTAAAATCATTTACTGTACCCCATTTTACTGCGCTCAGAGAGATAAATCACGAGAAAAATCTATTAAAATGTTTTAAATTCGCTTGGCCGCCATGTTCGTTTTTTACTTTACAGGTTTATGAAAGTTACATAGATAAACTTGAATCAGTACCTTTTATCACCGTACCAAATTTCAGGTTGATATCTGCAATAGTTTCGGAGATAAAGAATGTCAGTGAAATATTTCGCACAGCCGCCATTTTGAGGTTATCTAAACAATTGAACTAAATTAGACTACAGTGCATTACAATGTGTATAAACATTTCCTGTACCTGATATCATTGCGTTTGGAACATTAAATCGCGAGAAAAGTATATTTAACATTTTCAAATTCGCTTGGTCGCCATGTTCGATTTGTAGTTTACCGGTTTTTGAAAGTCTTATAGACGAACTTTATCTCCCTACAAAATTTCAGGGTGATACCGCTAATAAGTTCAGAGATATGGAATGCCGGTGAAATATTTCGCACATCCGCCATCTTGTGGTTATGTAAACAATTGAACCAAGTTAGATGTCGGTGCATTACAATGTGTATAAACATATACTGTAGCTAGTTGTATTTCGTTTGGTTGGTTAAATCGCGAGAAACGTCTATTTAAATGTCGCAAATTCGCGTGGCCGCCATGTTGGTTTTGTAGCTACTAGTTTTTCAAAAGTCACATAGGTGTGCTTCTAGTAGTTACCTTTATCACCGTGAAAAATTCCAGGGTGGTATTGGGAATAGTTCCGGAGATATTGAATGCTGGTGAAATATTTCGCACTGCCGCCATGTTGGATTGGTGAGACGTAACAAAATTTAAAGGGCACGGTCGGGGTCGCCCGGAATAGTGCTATGAACTTACCGAGTTTCATTGAAATCGCTCCAGCCGTTTAGAATTTATTAGGGACACACACACACACACACGGACAAAAGATGATCTCATAAGCCTATTTTTTCAAAATTGAAAATAGGCTAAAAATGGACCCCAAATGACAAGAAGGTTACCGTTCCCATAAGACAATTAATTGTTTAAAATAAGCATAAAATGACGAAAAACAAAGTTAATTAAGCTCCAATTATAAAATACATTCTCGCAATAAATGAGGTCTGATCCTTCTACGAAAACCTGCATATTCTGCCTATTTTCGCCTATCCCCAAGTTTGTCCGGTGAAATCTACCTCCGCCTTCCGGCGTGCCGAGAGGACTTTTTTAATATGTCTAAGTTAGTTTATTTGGTCATATCACAAATGTGTAACTTCAATTACGCTGTTCTCAGAATTAAAAACTTTAACATTTTATGCCTTTCAAATTAGCAAAAACAAACTTAGGAATATTATTGTTACATCAAAATAAAACTGATGAATTAGGAATGCTGTGAACTGGGGATTCTTTGTTACTTTAAATATTTCACCACTATGTATATTTTAAGCGATAAAAACAATGCATTTCTTTTTTGAAAATTGTAAAGGAAAACTCCTACACATAGTCTGTTGCAGATACAGAGGTGTGCAAATTATTAGAATCAAATAAATAAAATATCATTTTATTGACCAACTGCTGGCATATTGTATTACCCTACTTAATGATGTTTTCTCCATCGTAGACCTACGCCTTTTCACATAAAAAATTGCGTGTGGAATCTTTCAGAATTGGGGATTCTGAGGGATACCCAAGATGGGTCCGTTGTTTATTTTTTCATTGACTTTGGAACGTACGTTGTAAGTCAGGTGATTTCAAACCATAATTCACGAATCTTTGAATTGTTCAAGAGTTGATCATCAATAAAAGACATCAAATTCCTCTGCTCTAAATTCACACGAACAATACAGTGACGTAATCAAAATAAAACGTGAGGCAAAGCTCCTCTGTTAATGAAAATTCTAAAAAATCATTTTACTTTGAGTTTATATAATTAAGACTCTTGGTAAAACATTTCACCGCCTTGCAAACTTAATTAGTCCATTAAGCAGTGAAAATTATAAATGCAATTTTGGGAGTCTAATAATTTGCACACCTCTGTGACTACACCTTTCTAGAAAAACTCGGTAAAATAAATTTGATGATAGAATAATATTTAGTAATTTTAGGGCTTTTTGAAAGACTGTCCTTTTTAGCCTACTTTTCACATTTTGCAAAAATGAGGAAAAAGTAGACTTATGAGATCGATCCGGGAAAATGTGTGTCTGTCTGTCTGTCTGTCCGTTCGTCTGTCTGTCTGTCTGTCTGTCTGTCTGTCCTTCTGTCTGTCCTTCTGTCTGTCTGTCTGGCTGTGTGTATGTCCCCCCCTATCAACTCCTAAACGGCTGCAGCAATCAAAACCAAATTTAGTATGAGTAAAGATGTGCACCGGAATATCTCACGTCCATATTTGAAAATGATGTCATTGCTACCAACTGCTGAAAAGACGCACTAGAAATTTGAGCTCCATGTTGGATATCTTGCAAGGTATGCATGGGAGCTATTCCAAAATTGGCACACTTGTAGATAAGACTATTTTAGTTTAATTTCCAGGAGGCCAACCATGACAGTGTTGCCAAAATAATTTTAAGCCTTCTGATAGGTCCAATGTTTAAATGCATATAACTTCTATACTATCAGTTGGATTTCAACCAAATTTCTTATGTGCTATGTGTACCATAACAGATATGACTATACGTATTGTTAACAGCAATCAGGGCTGCCAACTGTTAATAAATGCTGTCTATATTTTTTTACCCTAATATCAATATATCAGAAAGTATGCAAGCCAACAGCTCTATACTTTGCACACGTATAGCACCTGACATTCTAGATTTATTTGGAGTAATTAATACAAGGCAGTGCTGCCAACATGATTCTATGCCTGCTGATATGTCCAATTTTAAAATACATGTAACTTCTATACTAACAAATGGATTTCATCCAAAATTGGCACAACAATATATCATAATATTTCAGATTATTTCTGACCAGCACACGCATGGTATTGTTGGTAACATGCTTTTACGCGTGCTGATAGATCCAGTGTCTAACTGCATGTAACGTCCATTGGACTTCAACCACAATTTGTATTCTGTACCTTAAGAGATGGAACTAAGAATATATTCAGTCACCAGGGCTGTCAACTGTAGTGCTCTATTAGGCTACATTATACCAGGTATATTTTGAACTAATTAGATATTTCGATATTACCAACTTAATTTCGTCATTATTCTGGATAGGTTCATAAACTGTAGAATAATCATTGTCATGAAAAGTAGGCTGTATAGTTCTTCACGGAACTTCTTGTTTATTCTGAAAACAGAAAGCAAAGTTTCTGATGGTTGGGTTTCATGTGAGATGGGGTAAATGTCTCCGAGGAATCGGTTTAAAAATGTGGATTTTCTTCCTGAACGTACGGTAATTACATACCGGTATCTTAACGAACATTATCAGTTATCGCACACGTGTTCAGGACTGGCAGAGAGATTATAGCTAAATCCCTGCGTAGATAAATAAAACGTTATCCGCATCCGCTGACATTATAATAATATTTTTAGCTTACTTTTCATATTTTGCAAAAATGAGGAAAAAGTAGACTTATGAGATCGATCCGGGAAAATGTGTGTCTGTCTGTCCTTCTGTCTGTCTGGCTGTGTGTGTGCCCCCACCCCTATCAACTCCTAAGCGGCTGCAGCAATCGAAACCAAATTTAGTATGAGTAAAGATGTATACCGGAATATCTCAAGCCCATATTTGAAAATTATGTCAGTGCTACCAACTGCTGAAAAAACGCACTAGAAATTTGAGCTCCATGTTGGATATGTTGGAAGGTATGCATGGGAGCTATTCCAAAATTGGTACATAAGTAGATAATACAATTTCAGTTTAATTTCCAGGAGGCCATACATGACAGTGTTGCCAAACTAATTTTAAGACTTCTGATAGGTCCAATTTTTAAATGCATATAACGTCGACACTGACAATTGGATTTCAACCAAATTCCGTATGTAATATGTGTACATAAACAGATATGACTGAGCGTATTCTTAAGCGCTACCAGGGCTGTCAACTGTTGATAATTGCTCTCTCTTTCTTTTTTTTTTATCCAAATACCAATATATAAGAAAGTATGTAAGCCGACAGCTTTAAACTTTGCACACGTATAGTACCTGACATTTTAGATTAATTTGGAATAACTTATATACGTCAGTTCTACCAAAATGATTCTAAGCCTGCTGATAAGACCAATTTTTAAATACATGTAACTTCTATACTATCAGTTGGATTTCATCCAAATTTCGTATGTGCTATGTGTAACATAACAGATATGACTAAGTATTCTTAAGAGCAAACAGGGCTGACAACTGTTAATAAAAGCTGTCTAATTTTTTTTACCCTAATATTCTAGGTAGATTCATATACTGTAGATTAATCATTGGCATGAATCTCAATTTTAAGAAAAGTAGGTTCTTTTGTTCGTCACGGAACTTCATGTTAATTTATTAGATAAAGCATAATGTATTAAACAGAAATTCGCTCCCCTAGGCTATGTGTGAATCTCAAGACAATGTTCACTGAGTTTTGTCCCTCTGAGTAACGACGGGTGACTAATTATAGCACTTACTTATCCTGGGATTTACCAACGAGGAAAGCACAGGTATAAAGGACTATTTTAGCCTATTTCATTTATGAAAAAAAAAAAAAAAAAAGGCTTATGAGATCATCTTTTGTCCGTGTGTGTGTGTGTCCTAATAACTTCTAAACGGCTGGAAATTCGGTAGTTACTATTTTGGCCGACCCGGACCGTGCCCTTCAATTTTTTTTACGTCTCACCAATCCAACATGGCGGCTGTGCGAAATATTTCACCAGCATTCCCCACCTCGGAAACCATTACTGACATCACTCTGAAATTTTGTACGGTGATAAAGGGCACTACTAGACGTTCACCTATCTGACTTTCAAAAACCTGTTAACTACAAAACGAACATGCCGGCCAAGCGAAGTTGAATAATTTAAATCGACTTTTCTCGCGATTTAACCATCCAAACGAATTGAAACTTGCTACAGCCAATGGTTAATCACATTGTAATGCACTAGTATCTAATTTAGTTCAATTGTTTACATAACCTCAAGATGGCGGCTGAGCGCAATTTTATAATTACGTTTTTATTTATGTGTATTTATCAAGCGATCTAACTGAACGTTTGAATAATGAACCTATGCAAAAATCGTAATCTAATAGTAAGCTATATAACTCTATGGCCTGCATATATAACAAGTAGTTCCGTGAAGAACTATACAGCCTATTTTCATATATCCTACTCATGTTAATTGCCTCTATCAACATACACAATTTCAGTTGTGATAAGATTCGCAGATATTGAGAACCGTCTAAATATTTCAGATGGTCGCCAGGATGGATTATTACATGATGATTATTGTGTACGTGTGGTATTCAAACTTCAATCGCATGATTAGGACACAAGAAATAAAAAGGAGATTTTAAGATTTCGCTCAGCTGCCATCTTGTGGTTACGAAAACAATTGAAATAAATTAGATGCAAGTGGATTAACATCTGTATAAGCATTTAACGTGCAGAGTTCTACTGCATTCGGATGGTTAAATCGCGAGAAACGTCTGTTTAAATATTCATACTTCGCGTGGCCGCCATGTTGGATTTGTGCTGACCAGGTTACTGAAAATCATATAGGTGAACTTATGTCCATAGCCTCTATGAACGTTAAAAGAAAATAGTTTGATTGCTGTAAAGGATTCGTAGATATTGAGAACCTTCAAAATATTTCGGGTGCTCGCCATTTTAGATTGTTATATGTATAGGCAATAGAGTTATGTACCATTCAAGAAAAATTAAAACGTAGCTTCATTATTCAAACTTTCACGTTGATCGCATCATTACGACACAAGAAATAAAAACTTAGAATTAAAATTTCGCACAGCCGCCATCTTGAGCTTATGTAAACAATTGAACTAAATTAGATGCCAGTGCATTACAATCTGCAAAATCATTTACTGTACCACATTTCACTGCGCTCAGATGGTTAAATCGCGATAAAAGTCTATTAGAATGTTTCAACTTCGCTTGGCCACCTTATTCGTTTTGTACTTCACAGGTTTTTGAAAAATACATTGATCAACTTGTAGCAGTGCCCTTTATCACCGTACAAAATTTCAGGCTAATATCATGAATAGTTACGGAGATATTGAATGCCAGTGAAATATTTCGCACAGCCACCATTTTGAGGTTATGTAAAAAATTGAACTAAATTAGATCCCAGTGCATTAGAATGTGTATAAACATTTGCTGTACCATGTTTCATTACGTTTGGATGGTTAAATCGCGAGAAAAGTCAATTTAAAAGTCTCAACTTCGCTTGGCCGCCATGTTGGTATAGACTTCATTTTCAATCGTTGCTGTACCTGCAGCAAAAATCAAACCTCAAAAATTTTGAATTTCGCGCGTTTGTTTGTTACAATCTACCCCGAATGGAGAAAAACATTGCCTAAAGTCTTATATATGGAATCTTCATGCTTTTTTCCTTCATTTGATGCTTCTTTTGTCTACCTAGGCAGAGTCGTTCGGTTTTTACGAGCGTTCCAGGACGACGATGAAGAATTCCGGCACATGTACGCCTGAGTATTTTGATATGTTGTTCCCTAGGGTCGAATTAATAGGTTCTGAAAAAATTAGCTTTATAACATTTTTTTGGACCTAAAAACCTTATTTTCCTGGGCTAAACATCTATTACTACGTCATCTCCAGATTTTTTCCCAGACCATTACCACAGGTATTTTGGCTAATTTTTGTACTTTAGGAAAGTTATGAAAAGCGGCTTCGGTGGCGTAGTCGGTAGCATGCTGAGCTTCTATGCCCAAGATAGCGGGTTCAAATCCGGCCGAAGCCGTCGGATTTTTTAAGAGCGTTAACAATCCCTCAGTATGCCCACCTTCGGAGGGGAAGTAAAGCCGGCGGTCCCCTGTCATAGATTTATGGCGTGTTAAAGAACCTTCCACTAATTGCACCTGTGTGAAGCTTAATTGGATAGGTTAAGAATGTAAACAACGCTCTTAGGTTTCTACGTTCGTTGCCAAGAGCCCACTGCGGTGGCGTCTAGTAGCTAAATTCTGAACTTGGCCTAGTAGTCGTTGACGGTGGCGCTTGGCGGCAAAAGTAGGAACTATTTGTAAAATTCTAAGTTGCAGTACTGTACTTAAATTTAAAAAAAAAAAAACAGATAACACACACTATTACAGTCATCACAATTAACACCAGTTATCAGACAGATTCTACACACACCCAAAGTACACGGGGCTACATGACCGCGTTGTCGCAGCCCCTAAACTTAAGAACCAACCAACACACACACACACACACACAGACACACGGACAAAAGGTGATCTCATAAGCCTATTTTTCTTTTCATAAAATGAAAATAGACTAAAAATCCAACATGGTGTCGATCCGAAATATTTAGACGGTTCTCAATTTCTACGAATCAATTACAGCAATCAAACTGAAAATTTGTATGTTGATAGAGGCTATAAACATAAGTAGGATATATGAAAATAAGCTCTATAGTTCTTCACGGAACTACTTGCTCGGCGTAAGTCAACACTAATTGAGGGTATTTCTCGCATCTCTATTATATTCTCATACAACCCAAACGAAAGCAAATAGGAAAAAGCTAAAAACTATTATTTTAAAATCCAGTTCAACATTGTATTCTAAAAACTACCCACAAATTCATCGTAAATCGGATATCCGCATCCAGAATGACCCACGTATTTTAGCGTTGCTCTTCCTGGATTGGTAATACCGCGACTACATAGTCGTGGTTGAAATAACTCGACCCTTTATCTGTTTTAATTGTAAATGAATGTGCTGGCGATTTATTTATTAGGGCAATAAACTGCGTAAAATATTGTCAGTCATTGCAGGCTTGCGTTTTCAATGAACCCTGTCAAACAGATATACCGTACCGTACATTTCATTGCTGGCTGCATCGTGACATATTGTTACGGCTGTGAGTTTGCTTCGTCGCCTCGCCGCATGAGTCACAGCTGCCCCCGGGCTGTGCTCTGCCTCAGTGTATTACCTGCGCCTTACGCAACAGGGCTACTAGGACAAAGGGATGGTCTAGAATATTCGTGACCCAGCCAGTGATGGAAACCTCGAGAAGCCATGAATCCTGGACGGGTCTAGAAGCAATCATTGAGTCACCAGCCTGCTATATAAGAGCGACCTGGCCGCCGAGGTGGACAGTGTTTTCGAGCTAATGCGTGCTTTTACCTGAGCGACAGTTGTTGGTGACGTGACTTGCGAAACCCCTAGTGAAGCTGATTCTCTTGACAGCGAAGGAGTGTGAAGCCTACGGAGGAACTGTGTCTTGAGCGAGTGTGTTTTCCAGTGCAACATAGGTTAGTGTGGTGAATTGCGAAAGCACCAGGGGCTGTTTCCCTAGCCAGCGGACAGCGAAGCAGTGTAGTGGTGAGTGACCGGCTATCGTAAATAACTGTAGCGTGTGTATTCAAGGAAGTGTTGCAGGTAGTTCTACCGAGGCCACCGGTCCCATTAGGAGGGATTAACTTCTGTGGCTTATTTACAAGTGAAAGGCAAGTGTTCCCTACAAGAGGAAACTAGAGTAAGATACTAATTGCTTGTATTTGCTATTTATGTGGTGTATCTTTCTGGCCCGCAATAAAGCTAATACGTTTCTTTAAAGGAACAATTCGAGTTGTGCTTCTACCCACCGTAATCCAGTTAACGGAAGTGCCACTAGAGGGTGTCACGTAACAATATTGTGTTTCAGTGTAAAGACTCTCACCCGGAGGTTCCGTCAGGGATATGCAGAGTCGAATCTTAAGTAATTGCGTTATTTGTTTCGTATTTATTGTTTGATTTTGGTATTTTGTTTGTGCTTTTTAATTTGCGTTTTGCTTTGTGTTTTTGGATTTTTATTTTGTGTTTGTTTTCTGCTTTTGTTTCTGAATTGTACTTTTTGCTTTGAGCTTCTTTGTTTCGTGTATTTCTGCTTTTGTTTTTGAACTTTGCTTTTTGCTTTGAGTTTTTTTGGTTTTGTGTTAATTTTCTCCTTTTGCTTTTGTTTTTTTAATTTCGTTTTGATGTGTTTGTGTTTTCTCCTCTTGTTTTGTTTTGGAATTTTCCTTTTTATTTGTGTTTTTGGTTTTGCGATTGTCCGCTTTAGTTTTTGAATTTTGCGTTTTTTGTCTTTTTGGTTTAATGTGAGTTTTCTGCTTTTGTTCTTGATTTTGAACTTTACTTTATGATCAGTGTTTTATTTTGGTTTTGTATTTGCTTTTAGATTTCTGTTTTGGTCATGTAAAATAGCTGAACAGCGATTGTTTGGTAGGCCAAGGCTCTTAATGCATCGTGTTCTCATTTCAACCCAGTGTAGTTTTTTATATAGAATTTATCTGATAGCCTGTGATACTGTGGCGTCTGTATTAATGCGAGGCTCTGTGATGGTGGCGTAGTTGGTAGCATGCTGAGCTTCTCTGCCCAAGATCGCGGGTTCAAAACCGGCTAAAGTCGTCGTATTTTTTAAGACCGTTAAAAAAAACCTTAGTTTGCCTTCCTTCGGAGGGGAAGTGAAGCCGGTGGGACCATGTCATAGATTTATGGGATGTAAAAGAACCTTCCACTAACTACAATATATTGTGTGAAGCTAAATTTGCAGGTTATATTCCATTAACGCTCTATAAAAGTTACAACGTTCGTCGCCAGGTGCTGGTTGCGGTAGCATCTAGTAGCCAAGTTCGCAGCTAGGTGTAGTTGACTGTAGCATTTGGTAGCAAAGTAGGAACTGCTTGAATTTGATCGTCTGCAGTCCTTACCTGAATTACAGATAACACACACTAATACAGCCATCACAATTAACACCGGTCATCAGACAGATTCTACACACCCAAAGTACACGGGGCTACATGACCACGTTGTCGCAGCCGCTAAACTGAGGAACCAACCAGCAATGGTCCCAGCATTCGCCTGGAGTGGAAGTGTGAAACCACGTGAAACCTACTGTAGTTCTGGGATAGAGCCTGTAATCGAACACGTTAGCTAAAGATGTTAGATGTGTTAATTCAGGGAATAATCCTGAGCACCTTGAGGTGTAGTGGCTAGCATTCTTGGCTGACACCCCCCGAGGTCCAGGTTCAACTCCCACTTGAGTAATCCTGGAAATGGTTTATACAGGGTTTCCCCATTTTCACTCCAAGCAAATCCTTGGATCGTTCTTAATATAAATGTCACGGTCGCCTGCATTAATACCTAGCCTCAATTACAAAATACACATACTAATACAGCTAACACAATGACACTGGTTATCAGACATATTACCAGGGCTCGGATTTTTAGGTAAATAAATATTTCTATGTAAATACACATCTTAAGCATTTTTTCTATAAACACATAAATTCCTGCTTTTCATTTATTAGCACATAAAAAGACATAATATTTACATTTTTTTAATCAGTCTAGATCTTTCAGTTTATTGCATTTTTGTTCTGTGTTACTTCAACGGGAAAGAACCTGTGAGCTATCTAATCTTCATGTAGAGCGTATGTCAGCTTGCAACTGTGTTATTCTTAACTTGTCGCCCCGTCCCACTCATTGTGGAAGCCGGCGATTTCCTTGTCCATAGCCATATTGCACCACGTGCTAGACCTCCCCCTCCCCCAGCTACGTGGAACCAGTGTCACTCACATGCATATGCACTGTAAAGTGTAAGGCAATTCTATGGTGCCTAAAGTAAAATCAACTACAAGTTATCGTCTGCTGCAGAATGTAAAGATAATTTTACTTCTGATGGGGGCGTTCTGTTCTGCCAACCATGTGGGAAAGCAATCAAGGCTGACAGCGATCTCAAGTTACGCAACACCTCAAGGGCAAGAAACACATTGCCGCAGTTTCGTGATAATCGTCGGTTATTTGTGTTAGACAACCTGAAAGTGTATCTCGTTGTGTATTGTAATGCTTCAGCATTTGTGAGTACTGCATATTGTTTATATTCACATTCGTAAACTAAATTATAATTGCATATTTTTACTTTTTGACACATATTTCAGGTATATTTTTAACCGACAGTAGTGGCTACGCTGGCTAAAGCGCAGCATTAGGTCATGGGGCCAAGCTCTCTGCTGACTCGGTAGACGCGTGGGTTCGAGCCCCACCGTCGGCCGTCCTTGAAATGGTTTTCCGTGGTTTCCCATTTTCAACTCCAGGCAAATGCTGGGACGGTACCTTCTGACAGGCCACGGCCGCTTCCTTCCACATCCTTGCCCAGTTTCATTCACCATCATTCATTTCATCTCTCATTAACTCCTCTCCTGAGGTTGACGTCAGGAAGGGCATCCGGCCGTAAAAACCATCGCCACAAAGACTTCCATCGCATCTCATCCCCGACCCCGTTGGAAAAACGGGAATAATAAGGGGTAGACATACATACATTTCAGGTATATTTTTAATACATAAAAAATAATTTTTTTTAACGATTTTTAGTACCTAAAAATCCGAGCCCGACATATTACACACGCAAGTAAACTGGGCTGAAATGATAAGAAACAATCCCATGTGAACCTGTAGTGGGCATATGCTGATAGCTGAAGAATCGATTAAATGAAATGTAGACTCGAGATAATGAGCCAACACGATTGTACCCAAATGAGATGGGTTATTGCCTAATCCTGAACAAGATAACATTTTTTTTTTTTTTTATTATAACCGATCTCATCGTTTTGACCTACTGAAAAGCATTAAACTTTTGTTTTCGAAAATCTATAAAAGTTACCTTTTGCCTAAATATTCAAAAAAAGTATCCTTCCTTGTTTATGTTGACAATAACCAATTAAGATGATCAACCACAGCCTCAAGGGTGTAAAAGCTTCATTTACGCTGACGATCTTGCTCTTTCTGCCCAATCAGAACAGTTTGAAGTTGTAGAGCGTACACTCAGTCGTGCTCTCAAACAGCTGGGTACTTACTATGAAAGGAACCAACTCATGCCCAATCCTAATAAGACTTAAGTATGTGCCTTCCAGCTGAAACATAAACAATCTAGTCGGAAACTTGAAGTATTCTAGAATGGTATGTTATTGGATCATTGTTTCCATCCCAAATATCTAGGTGTCACCTTGGACCGTACACTCACATTCAAGGAGCAGTGCTTTAAGCTAAAACAGAAGATCTCTTCGAGGAACAGCCTCCTCCGTAGACTGGCAGGGACTAACTGGGGCACCCATCCCCAAACGTTAAGGACAACAGCAATGGCCTTATGCTATTCAGCAGGAGAATATGCCAGTCCTGTGGGGTACACGTCAGCCCATTCAAAGCAGGAGGATATAGCCTTAAATGAGAGCTGCAGGATTATTACAGGTTGCTTAAGGCCAACTCTCATCAGTAAAGTGCACTATCTTGCAGGGATTGCTCCACCTGATATCAGAAGAGAAGTGGCTGCAAACAACGAAAGAAGTAAATCATCTGCTATGACGTCACACCCACTCTTCGGATATCAACCTGCTGAGAGGAGATTAAAATCGAGCAAGAGCTACCTAACTACTACTCAACCATTACAAGGAACAGCAGCAACAGCTCGAGTTGCCGTGTGGAATGACAGGATCAGCTATCTGTCTGAATGGATGGAACCAAAGGAATCTCTACCTCCTGGTCACACAGAGAACTGGCTAATCTGGAAGTCCCTGAACAGACTGAGGGTGGAAGTTGCAAGATCAAGGGACAACTTATATAAGTGGCATTTTCCGACCAATACAGTCCTGAGTGATTGTGGCGCAACGCAGACAACACAACACCTCTTTTCCTGTCCATTGTGCCCGTACAGCTGAAACGATTAGCTCAGGACAGGGAGGCATGGAGAGCTGCATCAAACCAGTCAAAAGACTGAAGCTAATTCAAGTGCTATCGAAGTGGCTAAGTTCTGGGCAGAAACTGTTCGAAGTCGTCTGTTCAACACATACTTTGTACTTCTGACACGAATAAATAATAAATACCAAATAAGAGTCGGTGACAGTGGAAGCAGAATAACCAGTGATGGACGAAGCAAAGAGGATATAAAAAGTAGGTTGGCTCAGGCATGAAAAGCATTTCTACAGAAAAGGAATCTGCTGACATCGAATATAGATTTAGGTATTAGGAAGCCATTTTTGAAAGCCTTTGTCTGGAGCGTGGCGCTCTATGGAAGTAAAACTTCGAATATTGGTGCAGCAGAAAAGAGGAGAATTGAAGCATTTGAAATGTGGTGTTACAGGAGAATGATGAAGATCAGATGGGTAGATAGGGTTACAAACGAAGAGGTTTTAAGACTAGTAGGAGAGGAGAGATGTTTCTGGCGACTGCTAATGATGAGAAGAGATAGGTTGGTAGGACACATACTAAGACACCCAGGAATAGCAAGCTTAGTTATGGAAGGAAGGGTCGAGGACAAGAACTGTAGGGGTAGACCAAGGTTAGAATATGTTAAACAGATTGCCTCGGATGTAGGGTGTGGCAGCTATGTAGAGATGAAACGCTTATCTCAGGACAGGGAGGCATGGAGAGCTGCATCAAACCAGTCAAAAGACTGAAGACTCAAACAACAACAACAACAACAACAACAACAACAACAGTGGAAGGATAAACAATAATCGAATTGGGAAAGGTTTCGAAAAGAGTTCTCAGCAAAGATTTTGAATTCTTGTTCAATGTTTACTTTATTGTTTAAGCCCAGTTCTCACCAAGAAGGCACATTATTTAACAAGATGTTCAGTAAAGAACATACAGCCTACTTTCTCCTAAAAGCATGGGTATTGTTATAACTCTTAGTCTTTTTGAAGGAGTATACCGTAATTGAATGTTGATTGTAGTAGCTTGTTGAAATACAACGTGCACTACGGATATTAAACATGAATATGAGGTGCTCTTTGCTAGTGCTACCTCTGTAAAAAAAAAGTTCATTCAATTCGGTTTCACCGTGTTTGAATTGATATGGGGAATCGATTTGCGCACATACATGGCCGCTATCTGCAAACTATTGGGCTGAAGACCTTGTAGTTCAGTCAAAAGATGCTTCCCACAAAAAGGTATGTTGTTGCAAAATTTAGTAGAGATCAAACGATTAGGTTGGTCGTAATTTGATTTAAGCTTTTAATATTTGTGTGGCCACCATTACGGTTCCGTCAAAATGGCGGCGATATAAAACATGACACTCAGGTGCCCTTTGCTAGTGCTACCTCTGTACCAAATTTCGTTCAATTCGGTTTTACCGTGTTTGAATTGATAGGCGGAATCGATCTGTACACATACATGGCCGCCATAAGCAAACTATTGGACTGATGACCTTGTAGCTTGGTCGAAGAACGCTTCTCACTTAAAGGTATGATGTTGCAAAATGTGGTAGAGATCAGATGATTAGGTTGGTCGTAATTGGATTTTAGCTTTTTACATTTGAGTGGCCACCATTACGTTTCCGTCAAGATGGAGGCAATATAGAACATGACACTGAGGTGCCCTTTACAAGTGCTACCTATGTACCAAATTTCGTTCAATTCGGTTTCATCGTGTTTGAAAAGATAGGGTAAATCGATTTGCACACATACATGGCCACCATCCGTACATGATTGGGCTGATGACCTTGTAGTTTGGTCAAAACATATTTTTTTATACATAAAGGTATAATGCTGCAAAACTTGGTACAGATCAGAAGATTAGATTGGTCGTAATTTGATTCAAGACTTTAACATTTGGGTGGCTGCCATTGCGTTTTTGTCAAGATGGCGGCGATATAAAACACGGCACTGGAGTGCCCATTGCTAGTGCTAGCTCTGTACCAAATTTTGTTGAATTCGGTTTCACCGTGTTTGAATTGATAAGGGTAATCGATTTGCACACATACATGGCCACCAACTGAGAACTATTGGGCTGATGACCTTGTAGTTTGGTCAAAAGACGCTCGCCATATGACTATATGTAATTTGGTAGATATCGGATGATTAGGTTAGTCGTAATTTGATTTAAGCTTTGAACATTTGAGTGGCCGCCATTACGTTTCAGTCAAGATGGCGACAATATAAAACAAGACACTGAGGTGTCCTTTGCTAGTGCTACCTCTGTACCAAATTTTGTTCAATTCGGTTTCACCGTGTTTGAATTGATAAGGGGGTGGGGGTGGGGGTGGGGGTGGGGGGACAGACAATCAGAGTACACACACTCACACATACACAGACACACACACACAGACACACATTTTTTGGCCCTGTAGTGATCTCATAAGTCTATTTTCATTTTTTGCAAAAATGGAAAGTAGGCTAAAAATATATACAGTAATACAATAAATTTTTATTAATAAAAATGCCTGTTTTGCTTCCGTGAGAACGAAGTGAAAGGAGCAAAGAACATTGATTAATTGACAAAAAAAATAATCAATTATTCGATTAAACCACCAATCGATAATCAACTAATAGCACAATAGATTAATCTTTTTTTTTTTGCAATTAATAGATTTTTCTTCTTCGATAATACGTTTTTTTTTTTTTCAGAACTCAAATTAATCGATTAAGAGTAGCAGCACTAATGCAGAGTCGGGAGTGGAAGCACCCCGAGTTGAGAACTCCAGAGGGTGTATTGATTGCAGGAAGGACACCTTCAAAAGTTCTCCTCTGTCCTTATCTCAAACAGAGCAAGGTTAAAGGCGACCCTCTCCTTGCAACTGTCATGTCCGTGTGTCTTCTCCAACCACCGATAGCGAGCCAACTCCACCCAAGATACAATCTCGAGCCGGGGTAAAATGAACCCCACATATACAGTCTAACTTCGATGTCTCGAACCTCTATTCATCGAGTTTTCGATTATTACTCGTAGTAATAATTATTTCCCGAACAAACGTCTTATAATTTATAGGTATCTTTTTTTAGCTTTTTCTTTTTCCATAACTCAAATTGTTCAATACTTCGATTCTTAAACAATTATGTCCCAGCACTTAAACTTGTTCTTCATCTCGAGCATTTACAACACTTCTCCTTATTCTTTCTCTTATCATTCATTCTTTTTCTTAGTTTTCATTTTATTAGTTTTCATTTTATTATTTTAATTATTTTTCTTATTTTTCATGTTTGTTTATTCTTTTTCTTCTTATTCCTTTTACTTATTCTTCTTCTCCTTCTTTTCTTTTTTCTTCTTCTTCTTATTCTTTTCTTCTTCTTCTCTTCCTCTATCTTCCTATTCTTCTTCTTCTTATTATTATTATTATTATTATTATTCCTTTTCTTCTTCTTTTCTTTTTTCCTTGTTCTTTTCCTTATTCTTATTCTTATTTTTCTTCTTATAATTATTCTTTATCTTCCTATTATTTTTCTTCGTCTTATAATTATTATTATTATTATTATTATTCTTTCTTCTTCTTCTTCTTCTTTTCATCTTCTTGGGCCGATAACCTAGATGTTAGGCCCCTTAAAGCAACAATTATCATCATCATCATTTTCATCTTCTTCTTATTATTATTCCTTTTCTTCTTATTCTATTTCTTCTTATTATTGTTAGTCTATTTCTCCTTCTTCTTCTTCTTATTATTATTATTCATCAATAGTCCACAACAATATAAATACATAAATCTTAATCACATTTAATTTATTTCAGGTTATTTTTCAATATTAGGCTAATTGTTAATTTGGTAACACTGAAAATGGCTTCAAAGCTTTCTTTACATACAGAATTACAATACTGTCTGTGTTTGCATTTTTTGTGTGCTTTGTGCTTTTTGTGTGTATTGTGTTTTTGTGTTTTGTGTTTTCTGTTTTTTTGTTTTTGTTTCATAGCCCTCTTGTGATCCGATATGTTCACCCATTTTAATTGCCAATACCTCGAGGTAGATCTCAAGCAACGCCAGACGGGAGAGAAGCGAATCAATAGAGACGACAAAAGCCTGCTTAATCTCCATAATTAATTCCACGAGTTAGTGACACGTGTTTGAACTGGTTGTGTCAACACACACTTTCATTGTTGGGCCCACCACCATTTTGATTTCCCTCCGAAACTGCCAACTTTTCAATCAAAATGTGCGGGTTGCCTCCATTAAGGAAATGAACCTTGCTATTTAAAAAATAGGCATACGTCCTAGAACTTGTATTTCTCTAACACATACATATACACTGATCAAAATTTAACTTTTAATCGAGTAACTAATCCAAATTATTATTTTTAAATAAGTGATCAAAGTTCAAATTACAAGTAAGAAACTAAACAGAGTTAACGTTTTAAATAAATAACTGATCACAGTTAAACTTTTGAATAAGTAAACAAAATTAAACTTTCAAATCGATAAACTTTTAAATAAGTAATTAATCAATGCTAAACTTAAGGTCAGCAGTTGAAAAATAATTCAGACGAATATTAAATAATAGGCATAGAACAATGTTCATTACTGGATTCAATTAACGATTAATTGATAGTTAATTGATTCTTTGAGCAATTGACAAATAAAGGATAATCGGATTTAAATCGTTTTTCTAAAGAAGACATTAGTGAATAATCTAAATGAGATATTTCAGTAATTAATACAGACAGAACAGCCAGGTTAACGAGATAATCAAAATGACTTGCGCGAATAAATTTATGAGCATATAATGTGTTAATTGTGCGGCGTATGGGGATTAGGATAGTACTCTTAACAATTAAAATAAGTA
Source organism: Meconema thalassinum (assembly GCA_946902985.2). Classification (NCBI taxonomy): domain Eukaryota; kingdom Metazoa; phylum Arthropoda; class Insecta; order Orthoptera; family Tettigoniidae; genus Meconema; species Meconema thalassinum. The sequence continues at coordinate 221,560,020 of OX336397.1, read as the reverse complement.
TTCAAGGATTATGATTGTCAGTGTTGGCACGTGAAGGGACGAATTGTCTAAACACGTATGTAGCGATTTCTCAACGTCACTCTCTCTCTCTTAGTTAATTTGATCATATGATAGATAGCAAAATTTCACTACTTTCTCATGATTTTCAGAAAGTATATGTTGGTAATACTGATAACTAGGGCTCGGATTCGAGCATATTTGCATATTTTTTTCCTGAATAGTACACATTGAAAGAAGCCTTTCGGTGGTATTTTCACCTCTCTGGGACCAACAGAATTGACATTTATCGAGCATATAAATGCATAAAACCGCGGTTTTCGTAATAGAAGCATATAAATGCATATTCTTCTGGTTTTCGTCTAAATAGTTTTATTTTTCTTTGAATTCCCCCCAAATTCGGGCACTGGCCATCCTTAAGGTTCGAAAATAGAAATAATTAATGAAAAGCCTATCTGGTGCGAATAATAGAACCGCAGGTCTTTAACCATTAGTGAGGTCGCTCTCGTCATTTAAACTTTTATTGACTGATTCAAGAAAATCATTCAAAACTGAAAAGAGAAAAAATTCTTGTTGTACAGACCAATGCAGATCTACTTCATTAACTCGCCTAATTCTGAACATTTTGTAAATGAACTTTTAAACTGCCACTTTTATAAGAAAACTTCTCTTATATATATACTTGAAAAACTTGAATGCGAGTATATTGCAGTGTCATACACACAATTAGAAAATAAAGCTCGTATATAAAGGTATGCTATTGTTTTTTCGTTTCACTTTCCTTTCTATAGTTTTTAACGGTGTTTTTCGAGCATATACTGCATATTTAACCGCATATAATGTGTTTTCGAGCATATCTATCAAGCATATAATGGGTTTTTCGAGTATGTCTATCGAGCATAAAACACATGGTTTTCGAGCCCTAATGATAACTCTTTTTTCTTTCTATAGCAAATGTTAAACTTTCTGTACCTTCGATCTGTGTTAGTATCTTAAATCATAATATAGTCTAATGGTTATTTCATATTTTGCTACCATCGACTATGTATTGATTTTGCTATAAATAAGTAAATAAATTAATAAATAAAATATCAAATTAAAAACAAAAAATTAAATTACAAAATTTAAAACTGAAATTGAAATAGAAAAGAATTTAATAGCTTAAGATACAAATCAAAAACAAAATAAATAAAAAATAAAAATTTTAAACTAAAAATAAAAAATACGCACATAGCAAAGAAAATAGATATTAGGATGGAATTTCACACCATGGATGCCATGATAACGACGGACTGGAAAGAAGCAAATTATCTTCTCAGACATCTTTTACCAGATTTGCAGTGCATGGATTTCATCACAAATGTTGTAGGACCATACGTTTTCATGAGCCATGCGCGGACTGAGTTTGTCGTATGTGTGGGAAACTCTGTGAGAGATATCACGTGATGGATTGTACAGATAGAATTTTATCATTGTCTCAATTCTGTTGTGAATCAAGTTGTATATAACTGGTCATTTGGCTGCATTATTAAATTATTAAAAATAAACTAAAAGTTAAAAACTCTTAACCAAAAATTGAAACAACTGCGGGCTAAAGCTTAGAACCTAAAAGAATTTAAATAAAAAATAAATATAAAAACTCTAAACTAAAAAAGGAACAAAAATTTAAATAAAATATAAACTAAAAACCAAAAATAAAAGTTTAAAATTAAGATTTACAAAAATCAAAAAAATAAATCTAAAACGTAATCAATAAATGAATACATAAATTAAACAAATCCTAGTTTGTTTCAATTAAACGGGTGGTCAAGGGGTGATGGTCCGACTCTTGAACCGCGTATAAATTCCCCCGTTTCAATTAAAATGCATCCAATCCTAAGACGCAACAATTTAACGCCTGTCAAATTAGAATCCGTTGTCCAACCCCCGAACACTAGAGGGAGCATAGCCTCCTCCCCTGGAGAGGAATGCCAAGCGAAATCTTGTTTTATGATTCCACAGTAGGTATACACACACCCTACCGCAAGGGCACAGACAGTGTATTTGGGAGTGTCGTAAAACTCGCGAGGGTGAAACTTGCCGGCAGGGGGAGCGCTCTTCACTTTAAACCGGGCTTCAAACAATGATACTGTATCAAAGACCTAAGCGTAGGTTTTTTTTTAGTATTACTCAGATATAATTTTTAAAATCTCTGTCGGAGGTAGATTTCTTCGGACAAAGAAAAATATTTCGAATTCACTAAATGTGTCAATTGTTGTTCTTATCATTTTAAATGATCTTGTCGTTATGCTGGGGTCTGGTGTTACGTTACGGTGATTGGACAAAATGTACCCAGATGCACTGAGGTGTGTGACGTCATAGTACTGCTTGGTGCATGTGTACCCCGACAATCTCTACTTCGTTAGTATAAGACAAAAATCCCCGATTCTTGGATGTCACGAGTAATCTCGAGAACCACGGGATGGATTTTGATGCGGTTTTCACCATTCTGTAAAGGATATCTCGAGGAAAGATTCTGTAGAAAATAATTTATGTATGATCAAAGGAAGCCAAACAGTAACGATTTCGGTGAAAACGTCGAAAACAAACTTGGCGTCCGTGCGTTTCTTAAGCTTACGCTGGGCAAACCGTTAAAAATATCAATATACTAGGAGCGTAAGAATTGGCCAGCATGAAAAGTTCTACAAAAAAGTTCGCGAGAGCATATCTCTACCTTCAATACATCGCCCACTATAAGTGTTTTTAGACTGGATGGAAGGGGCAAATCCCCGCGCGCTCTGGTGAGCGTGCGGCATCCCCCGCGCTGGACCTTGCTCTGCCCTTGGTTTGCACTTGCCCTTCGCGAGTAATTTGAAACAAGATAAGCAAGATAAGTATTATGCAGATAATTTTCTAACATGTCAAGAGTCTTTGGCTTCGAGCGAAGCAAGAAGCCTCCAGTCTTTCTAGCATTTTTCAGCATTTGTAGCATTTAAAATGATACAAAGTCTGGTCTTTCAGACTGACTGCCACTTTTTGTACACCTACAAAAGTTCCACACCTTAAGAATATCGGGAAGCCCCATCCTCGTATAATTCCGTATGGGTGGGTCATATCTAAAAATCATTCAGACAAAAGTTTTTGGTAATGTTTAGAGGACTATTGACCATTGTAAACGGTTTTGATATTGAGTCTACTAAGGAAGATATGATTTTGTTTTCTTGGAAAATTCAATGTTTCCACCCATTTGGTCAAAGGTTGGTGCTATCAAAAAGCTTTAGATATTTAGATATAACGAACTTTGAATGGATTTAATTTTTCACATATTAAGAATGTTATAGCGATATTTCACTTTTTCGAAAAAGGCCCCCTCATTTCCATCCCCTTTGTCCGATTTTGCCCATTCACAAACTCAACCGAGATCTTATATGGTAATATTTAATGTAATAATTTGAAAGTGATTGGCGGTAGTTATCGTCTCCACAAAGAAGTGACAGCCTATATATAGATATAAACTAGCAACCCCTCCCGGCGATGTCGAATTGCTTGTCGCAAACATTTCAAGACTTTGATGTAAAGAGTTAGGTTGACGTTTGATCTGGATTCGACGTCGCCGCCCGGATTTGTGGTTCTTACTGCATGACAATGCACCCCATACTGCTCTATCTGTTACCGAGTACCTGGCCGGACATTCCCCCGACCTCCCCCCTTGCGATTTTTTCTTGTTTCGCAAGTGAAAAGGCAACTGGAAGGAAAGATTCCTCAAGATATCGCAGACACCCAACGGGCTTACAAGCATCGCAGTTGACAATTTTCCTGTTTGATTCCAAGACCTCCAGAAATGTTGGCAGTTGTGTAAGTATAGACAAGAGGACTACTTCGAATGGAGCTAGGATCATTTATTTCCCACCAACTTCTGCCTGGAACTTTTCTGGCAGAGGTTGTAATAATGTCCAAAGAGAAGGATTTAAATCGCAGAAAGGTCATCACTAGGGTTCGGAACTTTAAAGACCCAAAGAAGTACAAAATATGCAAGCAAATATGCCCTAAAAACTAGCTAAATATGACCTAAAAACTATAAAATATGACCTAAAAAACTATGACATATGACAGGAATTTTGGGATAGGTAGAGTATCACTAACATACAGTAAACGTCTTAAGTGCCAAAACGTGATCAGCGATAGTAATAATAATAATAATAATAATAATAATAATATCGTATGGCCTCGGGTGCCGGGTGCAAGCTCTGTTAATTGACACCCAGAGGGTAGCTTGCATGTCGAATTTCGTCATTCCTTTGAACGCTATGAAAGTCAAGGAGGTTAGATATCTAAGCTCCTTGACACTACAGCGCTTTCTAGTAGAGAATGGAGGAACTATGTGTTGACGGAAAATCCCGAGATTAATTTGCCATTGAACACGGCCTACTGAATTCAAATGGGTTCCTTAACATGCCAACAACGTATGACGAGATTTTTGTCGCCTTTCAAAAATCACTTACCACGGCCAGGGGCGAACCTGCAAGCGTGGGGGTTGGTAGTCCGACACGATAACCACTCACCCACCGTATCTAGCTATCAGCGATAATACACCAGACACAATTAATCATACAAACTGACAGAGAGCTACAGTACATTGAGTATCATATCCTTGAGATGAAGTTCTTGCTCGGTTTTACTAAAACACATAACATGGCATTTCCTTGTTTGCTAATTGCTTCTGAGCTAAATATATCTACTGGAGTGACATCCTATTGAAAGGTGGAAGCACACTATCGTCATATTCCGTGACCTCATGCGTTCAGTGTCGCAATCTAACTTGTCCAGAAAGATGTGCTAAAAGACGTCCGTAGAGGAGCGCCTTCTTTGAATCAGGTCATTAAACCTGTTATCTGCCTGTTCTGGGAAAAGAAAGAAAAATATACTGTATCTACTATACTACATTTAAACAAAAATGCTGAAATTATAACCAAATATGACCTTATATCACTAAAATATGACCAAAACAATAAAAATGGCCGAAATATGCATTTATAGGCAACATCAAATTGCTTTAAACGTGGTCAGGGGCCCGTCATTCAAAAACTTATTTTTCAGATTTCAGGTAAAAAGAGCTCAGGAAAGAAATATGACTTTTCCTTAACATCCGAACCTTAGTCATAAGGTATATCGTTTTTGGGAAGATCATTAGTAGCAATAGGAGTTACTCACTCCTTCACGCTACAGCCCTTGTAGGGCCTTGGCCTGACGGACAATCTCCACTCATTCTTCCCTGTTGACTGCTTTGATTCTCCACCTGCTGACTCCCGTCTCTCTCAGAAGCTTCTCCACGTTATCCAGCCATCTTGTCTTCCCCCCGCACAACGACCGCCTGGCTTCTCATTGAAGACCTTCCTTACCATCCTTTCGTTCTTTCTACATGCTTTGTAGCTTTATCCTGTCTAATTTATACCCCTCAGGGGCTCACATCTAGTGGGCGTGGGTTGGCGACTACGGGACCCCAGCTGAGTCCAACATTCCTTTCACTTACTTGTGCCAGGCTCCTCTCCGTCTTCTTTCCCGTCGGCCTCCCTTGGTCAATTCTTCTCTTCCGACCCCGACGGTATTAGGGTATCCGAGGCCTAGGGAGTCTCTTCCTTTCCCGCCTTAATTGGCCCTTCTCTCATCTTTCTTGATCCCTCGTTCTTCTAGGGATCAGCCTTCTTTTTCTTTTCATATTTCCTTTTCTCTTTAAGATTCCCGCACTGTGTTGTGAATTGGCTCCCCATGAATCTAAATTTCGTTTAGTGAATCTTTTGAATCTACACTACATTTTGTAGAAATTTTAAATCTAAATTGCATTTTGTAAGTATTTTCAATCAAAATTGCATTTTGCGAGTAATTTCAACCTAAATTGGATTTTGTAAGGATTGAAAATTTAAATTGCTTTTTAGTAAGTCTTTGATTGTAGTCTAGTAGCGGCATTTTTGTGAGTATTTTGAATTTCAATTGCATTTTGTGTGGATTTTCAACCTAAACCACATTTTGCAAGTATTTTCAATCTAAATTTCATTTTGTAGGTATTTTGAATCTCAATTGCATTTAGTGAGTATTTTGAATTTAAATTGCATTTTGTAAGTAGGCTATTTTGAATCTAGATTTCACTTTGTACATTACTTTTGACTCTAACCCGGGGATTCTCAAAGTGGGGGGCGCGCTCCTCCCCAGGGGGGCGTAGAGAATGATAAAGGGGGGCGCCGGCTTTGACTGAAATATTTGTATTTCATATTCTGTAGCAAATATTACTATCCTCATATTCATGAACCTATCATAGGCAGGAACCTCCCAAGACCATTCAAGAATAATAAACTCGTACCTTTGCTGTCTTATTTCACAAGAACTGACCAATAGGAATTCTGAGAAAAGGTGGCGAGTAACATTTCCCACACAGCTCCCTTTCACTCGCCACCCGCAGTGACATCTCACTAACAAACGCTTAATGACAATAAGCCGCTTGACAATGTGACTGCCACTTCCTTTCAAGAATGGATTCTTCTATTTCTGCCGTTGCCGATTCGAATTCAGCTAGGCCTTTCCAGTCGGTTCAAAGACAGTGAGTGAGCAGGTGAATTCTAGTGCGTGGTTAGCCAACTTTACAATAAACTGATACGAGTGACGCCATTACCCATGGATAAGTGGCATATTAGAAGTGGCAAAAAGAGACTCCGTGAAAGTGATAGTGCTTACCAACCTTCGGAAAAAGAACAAGGTTCGAATTTAAACATAGTCCATTGTTCTTCCGCGTCTACTTCTGCTCCCATCGGGATTATTAATTCTACACACAAAGTGAAAGTGCGTAAATATCAAGTCGATTGTCTGACATTAGGCTTTAAGAGCATTCTTTCCGATAATAATCAGGAACAATCTCAATGCGTTCTTTGTTTGGAGATTTTAGCAAACGACAGTTTGAAGCCTGTGAAACTTAAGACACACTTGCAGACTGTGTAAAAAGAAAACCTTTAGCATTTTTTATTTTGCGCCACGAGCAACAACTAAAAGGAAATGTTAGATTCCTAGAAAAGCACGCAACAGTTCCTAAGAAAGCTCTAAGAGCATCCTAGGAGGTATCCTATTTAATTGCAAAATCCAAATCACCACATATTATTGGTGAGAAATTACTTCTTCCTGCAGCCGTGAAAATGTGCGCGATCATGCATGGAGAAAAGTTCGGCGGGTGTTTGAAGTCGATACCGCTCTCAAATGATAAAATAACTCGTCGTATTGATGTAATAGCCTCTGACATAAAAATCAATTGCTCCCACGTCTTCATGATAGCCCAAATTTGCCCTGAAACTTGATGACAGTACTGATATCTTAAACAGTGCCCAGCTTCTTGTTGTTGTACTCTACTGTCATTAAAATGAAATGCACGAGGATTTTCTATTTTGTAAAGCTCTGGAAGGGCGGACTACAGGCGAAGATATGTTTTCTCTTGTGAATTCCTTTTTTATTGACAACAATCTCTCATGGATAAATTGTGTTGGTATATGTACTAATGGGGCGTCGGTATTTACTGGAACTAAAAAGGGTTTCAGAGCAAGAGTGAGTGATGTTACTAATTCTGTAAAATTCACACATTGCATGATACACAGGGAGGCATTGGCTTCAAAAATACTACAAACGGAAGTCAATAAAGTGCTGAACGATGTAATTAGTGTTGTAAATTTTGTGAAACTTAGAGCTTTAAACAGTCGGCTATTTTCCATTCTTTGCGAGGAGATGGGATCTACACATGATTCGCCTCTATTGCACATGGAGGTACGTTGGTTGTCTCGTGGTCGAGTCCTTCATCGCGTTGTGGACTTGAAGAATGAACTTCGTATTTTCCTATTGGACAGCAGTCCTACACTCGCAACCCTGTTTCTGGATGAGAAATGGCTTCTGATACTGTGCTACTTGGCTGACGTAGGCCTATTTGAAAAACTGAATGAACTTAACGTGTAATAGCCTGTGACGAAATAGTAATATTTTCATTCTAAGAGACAAAGTGCTTGCTTTTAAGAGAAAACTTGAGCTTTGGAAAGCCCAGATGGACAAAGGTAACTGTGAGATGTTTCATTGTCTGAACGAATTCCTGGAACAAAATGAGTTAGATATTTGTCAAATTAGTGGAATTGTCGTAGAACACCTCCAAAACCTTCGTCGAAAATTCGAGGGTAGATTTCCACAACCTTCAACTGAGAATGACTGGATTCGTAATCTGTTTGAAACGAAGGTAACAGCCCACCTGTCAACGGCAGAACAGGAGGAACTAATAGAACTCTCAAGTGACAGAATACTTCGAAATTAATTTAAGTCGAAGTCTCATGAAAATGTTTGGGTGCAGATTCGGAATGAATATCCCATTTTATCAAGAAAAACAGTGGACCTGTTATTACCCTTCGCCTCAACTTACTTGTGTGAGTCAACATTTTCCGCAATGGCATCCGTCAAGACGAAGCATCGGTCTCGGTTGCAGCTGGAAGGGGATCTGCGGGTTGCTGTTTCAAACATCCAACCCAGACTGGACTTACTTTCATCTCAAATTCAAGCTCACACGCCGCACTAACTCCGTAAGTGTCTGAGAATTACCGAATTCTGATCCATGTACACTTTTATTCTCCTGTTTTACTTTTCCACGGGTTAAGAATTTTAACATAACATTTTTCAAATTCACAGTGAAATGTTGAAAATTGTATGTATTATTTCTATTGTCATTTATAAGTCACGAGCTTTCGAAAACAAAAGCATTACTGAACACAGGTGTCAAAGCTAAAGAGCTAATTAGTGAAATAAACAAAATGTGCTCAATACCAATAACTGCAAGTGCAGCAGTTGTTTTTATTTTTATAAGCAAAAGTAAAACATATGCATGCCATTTTTTTTTACAAAACGTTGTTGTACTTTGATGTGCTCTAAGAATAATGAATTGTGTGCTATTATTATTATTATTATTGTAACTGGTGGTTGAAATCCTAATTAGGCAGTCGCGTACACAGTAGAACGTGTGTGATCTTTTTTGTTGTTGTGGGAAGTAGCCTATGAGAAGTGCTAAGAAAGGAAATAAGATTAAGGGGGGAGCGCTAGATATCTCATGTTTCAGAAGGGGGGCGCGACAGAAAAAGATTGAGAACCTAGGCCAATAATTTTTAGGCGGAATTAGAATTTAAAAGGTAATCACAAGGGACGGGATTCTTGTTTTCAAGTACGATAAATAAACTGTGTATGTTTACAAACCTACGCCAGCTATAGATAGCCCATTTACACGTTGATATTACTCGTTACAAAATTCCACGCGAACTAGGATTCAAGGGTATGTTGTGTCTTAAATAGCTGCAACGAATACAGTAAGTTGAGTTGTAGAGCCTGTGTGACCTTCGCTGTGGACATGAGCAGTAACATGACTATAATTAGATCAAAGAATCTTGCAGTGTAATAATTACTTAGTCGTTGTTGTTTTAAGGGGCTGAAAAGAATTTAATACGTTTATAGAAGAGATCTGCGGAATACACTCGCCACCGACTAACTGCTCATGTCAATACCTTCCACGAAGATAAGTGATAAATGAATACCAGCATATATACAGATTCAATGATGAAGACAAGATGACTACCACACCGGCAATAAGACGAAGACCATAGAATTTTATGTTCGTGAATATCTTTCTATTACAAAATCGTTTGATACATTAATGTATATTGATAACTATAAGAGTTATACATGCATACATTGTCCGGCACTATTCATAGCTTTTCATAACCTTCCTGAACGCCTTTTAACCGTCAAGTAATTGCACATAATTAACAAGCAACCGTCAGGGAAAGATAACATACTCCTGAATACTATTACCTTGTGATTCTAGTAGTAAAACGAAGAACGTAGAATATAAGCGTTCGTGAATATCTTTCTATTGTCAAAACATTTGATACATTAATGTATATCGTTAACTATAAGAGTTATACATGCATACAGTGTCCGGCATTATTCATAGCTTTTCATAACCTTCCTGAACGCCTTGCAACCGTCAAGTAATTCACATAGCTAACAAGCAACCGCCAGGGAAAGAACATTCGTTATGTATCGAATATTTGTATATATGCTACTCCTGAAAAGTATGATCTTGTGTTCAACTACAACGATTAAAGATAAGTGTTCTACTGATTCTACTTAGAGTAATGATTAAATAAGTAAATTGTGGCGCAGTATTGGACTTCATAAGATTGACAGTGTAAGACTTCAGTTGTAATTACCATTTATGTTTTGCCAGAGGCCATGGTTATGTTGGGTCAATCCTTCTTACAGCGCAGCGGGATTTCTGATATGACATGGGTTAAGTACGATGTTCTATTTCGGTAATTGTAAATATGTAAAAACATTTCTAAGCCATGCGCACTTTAAAAGTCTTTCTTCAAATAAACCACATTGCATGTTAAAATATTATTTCTCTTCTGTTTAGACATACGTAGTACTGCATGAAGTAAAGTAAATATCTTCTCTCTGGTGCAGTATTGAGAACATCATTTTAACAATGGAAAATTGATGCGTCATTTCGGAACTATGGTTTTGTTAATGCAAATGGCAGCCCAAAAAATAAATTTTTGTGGCGTCGATGTGGCCTTGTTCCATATTCGATTCATGACAGTTAATCCTTCCCGAGCGGAAAACGCACATATATCCGAAAAATTCGAAAATTTAAATATGGCGCCATTTTCTGGAAAAATGGTTAATGTTAAAACCCAGGAGATGGAACCACTATGGAGACATGTTTGATAGTTGATTATTTCTCCCCGAGAGACCTCTTTGACTACACAAATACCTGCAGGCAGTTGTTGCTTTAGATGAAAGCAAGTGTCATTGCGTAGTTGGTGAAGTAGTATTCATTTGGAGATGTGAGCATAATTTCACGGAAAAGGCTATGGAATGATGAAGATCTAGTGTCTGCTTTAGATTTCAGTGATGGATTGAAGTGTTCCGCACTTAATTAATAATGCATTAACGTTAAAACCTTCAGATGCTACTCAAACTTCAAGTAAAGCAGGTAAGTAAAATATATTTGAGTTCTAATTAAATTTAGTGCATGTAAAATATAATCTACATATTTTGAATTAAAAAGAAATCCGCTCAGAGCCAGAAAAGCATCCGCTCGGGAAGGGATGAAAAGAGTGGCATAATTCTTAACCCCGTGGGAACGAAGTGTAGCGAGTTGAAACACAAGGCTGACTTAAAAAAAACAATTATATTCTTTTTAAAACTACATGTAGGCCTAAATAATGTAATTTCTAATACCACATGCATGTCAACTGAAATGAAAGGAAAGGAAGTACAGTACAGCTGCTTTCTTTGCCGTTTCCTTCCCGCCAAATAACTGCCCTTCTCTGTACGAATGCATTCTTCACGCAAGTTTATTTCATTTGTTTCCAAACACGAAATCGTATCTTTGGAGACGCCCGTGCTTTTTTTTTTTTTCAAGTTCTCGAACTGGGGTGGTGGCTGGCTGGCTTTTGATTTTGTCCAAAATCACTTCTGCTCATCAGAACGTCGCCCGGACTCAACGACATTCCTCTGATCATATTCTTACATACAGGAATGACTATATGTAACTCATGGGCAATGTCAGCGTTGCAGCAGCCTTAATAGCAGCGATAATCACCCGATATCGCACCAGCCTTGTTCATTTGGTTCCACAGCTACACAATGTTGGTCAAAACACCGGCGGAGCAAGTTTATAAGGCATTCAGCAGATGGTCAGTATTATAAACTTGGATTGCCAAACCCACTTCTGCTCATCAGAACGTCGCCCGGACTCAACGACATTCTTCTGATCATATTCTCACATACAGGAATGACTATATGTAACTCATGGGCAATGTCAGCGTTGCAGCAGCCTTAATAGCCGCGATAATCACCCGATATCGCACCAGCCTTGTTCATTTGGTTCCACAGCTCCACAATGTTGGTCAAAACACCGGCGGAGCAAGTTTATAAGGCATTCAGCAGATGGTCAGTATTATAAACTTGGATTGCTAAACCCACTTCTGCTCATCAGAACGTCGCCCGGACTCAACGACATTCTTCTGATCATATTCTCACATACAGGAATGACTATATGTAACTCATGGGCAATGTCAGCGTTGCAGCAGCCTTAATAGCCGCGATAATCACCCGATATCGCACCAGCCTTGTTCATTTGGTTCCACAGCTCCACAATGTTGGTCAAAACACCGGCGGAGCAACTTTCTAAGGCATTCAGCATATGGTCAGTATTATAAACTTGGATTGCCATCCCACTTCTGCTAATCAGAACGTCGCCCGGACTCAACGACATTCCTTAATAGCCGCGCCGCGGCAAATGGTAGAAATAAATAAGTCCATTACGCACAAGGAATTTAGACGCGTCCAGCAGTTAGAGCCTGCCTGGATTTTTAAAAATTAAAATTATCGCATTCTTCCTCCAGGAACTTCTGGTGTTAGTTACAGCGGCAGGAATAAAATACAGGTACCGGATAGACAAGCAATCTGATACAGAAATTGAATGATAGTTCTTGTTGGCCTACCGGTCATCAGACCTGCGCGTAAGTAAGGACGGTCGTTGTTATCGGCCTTCAATCCGCTGTAACCAATATCACAATGTATCCATGCCTGTAGGCAGTCGTAGGCCTTGAGGTACGCCGCACCTACCCAGGGACTAGCATCTTGGTTGGTTTCATAGGCGGCGGGGGTAATGATGTCTTTCTGGGTAGAGTGTGTCCACAGGGGAAATCTCGATACTCGATCACCTGATATCGCAGCAGCCTTTTTCATTTGGTTCCACAGCTCCACATTGTTGGTGAAAACACCGGAAGCTTTCAAGGCAGCATTCATTCCGCTGCAACTAGATTCTATATCTATTATTATTCTTGGTTTGTAAGCATCCACAGCGTAATTTACCATCTCCGCTAATAAAACGTTTACTTCATTATTCACATCATCAATTTTGATTGATACCCCTCTGTCGATCATAACGCCGCCCGGTCTCAACGACATGCCTCTGATCGCTGTGTCAAACACAGGAATTGTTGCACATATGTTAATGGGCAATTTCAGCGTTGCAGCAGCCTTAATAGCCGCGATAATGATAGCTGCACCTGAGAGATCAGCTCGATTTTCTTCCATAGGAACGCATTTCTTTATGTTCAAACCTCCGGAACCAGAAGTGACCCCTTTGCCAACAAATACAATAGGTTTTTCATGTGACTTTCCACCAGAATACTTTATGTCCATCCACAGTGGAGTTTCAGATGACCTCTTCGCAACACTCCAAAAACCCTTCGAGAGCTGTGGCCGAGAAGTAACCATCCGTTCAATGTCAATTGTAACTCCACATGGGCTAAGAATGTCTATAGCTTCCTGAGCGAATGCACTTGGGCTCAAGATTGCAGTGGCGTCACTTAAATGCCTTGATAAATTCTGTGCATTCGCTTTGACAAGGCCCCCCTGGAAGATTTCTTGGTCACCCGGCTCTCCAAAGAATTCAATCCCCGGAACTAATTTTTGATCTTCGGGATTTCTTAGATCTTGATACCTCCACACACTGAGAATTGAGCCTTCAGCTGCGGCTTCAGGGCTGCCCATGCCCTCGACATGAACAGTCGTCACCCAGTCTCTCGCAAACGCAGAGCACCGGTGGCAGAAGCAATTCTGACGTTCTCCCTGCCTTCGTCTAAGTTTAGACGAGGATTGAAACCAGCATCCTCAGGTCCAAGAACAACAACAGCAACCGCACGGAATCGCCCCTCCAAATTCTCAAACACATGCGACTGACTTAGTTCCAAAGGAGAGTTGTCCTTAATCATATCTTCCAATCTGCCACCAGTCATACTATTGTACCTCTGTGCGGCTTGCGTCAGTTTGTAACCCTTGGACTCAGGGTCAGTGTACACTCCAAGGACAAGTCCTTGCCCCAGCGGTTGATCTAATTGGCAGGAACATGTAGAAGCATATCCCCTAACAGACGTATGAAGAATACGTCGGGGGATAATACTCCGGCATATGGTGGAAATAAATTTTGCCATTACACTCAATTTAGATGCGTCCAGCAGTTAGAGCCTGCCTGGTAAACCACAAAGCTATGGAAACTGCGAATACATTGTTGGAAGCGCTGACAACAAATCAACCCTCTGGAACCTCGTGTACGGCAAAACGGCCGCAAATTCAGTTTTGTTTTTCTAAAAAATGTTGACCAAGTTTTATAGCACAAATGTAGGTTTTACTCGCTAACCGTTGGAGATACACGAAAAGTGATACGGACCTTACGAAAAGAAAATTAAATTTTAAACATGGATTTCGGAAAGGTTACTCATGCGAGAGTCAGATGCTATCACTTTTTCAAGACATTAGCGAATCGTTAGACCATGGAGTTTCAGTCGACGCCGCGGTTATAGATTTTGCGAAGGCATTTGATGTCGTGCCGCATGACATGCTACTCCATAAATTAGCTTCGACGATGATTGATAGAAGAGTAATTTTATGGATCCAGGAATTTTTGACGGGTCGTTCTCAAAAAGTGAAAGTCGAAGGGATATTCTCGGAAGAAATTACCGTAACGTCGGGTATCCCTCAGGGCAGCGTAATCGGAACTTTGTTATTTTTGGCGTTTATAAATGACTTACCAAATGGGATTCGCAGTGACTGTCGATTGTTTGCGGATGATTGTGTAATATATCGAAAGATACATGACTCACAAGACAATGCAGTGGTTCAAGAGGACCTGAACCTGGTCTATAAGTGGGCGATTGTAAATAAAATGAAAATAAACACAAGAAAATGTAGTCTCTTAAAAATAGGGAAAGTGCGAAGGCAGGATTTTCAATGTAACATTGGCTCGGAAATACTTGTAGAAGAAGATTCTTGCAAATATTTGGGCGTTCACGTAAGGAATGATATGAAATGGAGTAGTCATGTAGGAAGTATAGTTTCAAAAGCTTACAAATCCCTGCACTTTGTAATGAGGGTTTTAAAAGGAAGTAGTACCTCTGCTAAAGAATTAGGCTATTTTTCACTTGTAAGACCTATTCTGGAATATGCCTCGGCGGTTTGGGATCCATATCAAGTAGGGCTCATCAATGAGTTGGAAATGGTACAAAGAAAGGCCACTAGATTTGTGCTCAGTGACTTTAATCCCAGGAGCAGTGTAAGCCGTATGTTAAAGAAACTTGGGTGGGAATCACTGGAGGCTAGGAGGATGAAATCTAGACTCTGCGCAATGTACAACACGTATACAAATCAACCAGCATGGGGTGAGCTTAGCAAACGATTGGGAAAGCCCACTTACATGGGTCGGAGCGATCATCCTTTCAAAGTTAAGGGCCGACCACAGCGAACAAATTATGGTAAATATTCTTTTGTAAACCGTGCCATTGATAACTGGAACTCTCTACCTGCCGCAGTCTTAGAGCCTTTTCCCAAACATATCGGTGTGTTTAAGAAAAGACTGACTATTTGTGTAAATACTCCAGTTTAATTGTTGTATAATTGTTATTGAATTGTTATGTATAATTATTTATTTGTTATGTATATCCAATTTGCCACCGGGGGACACACCCCCCATTGCAAAAAATGAATGAATGAATGAATGAATATGCCATCAAAAGTGTGTTATTTCTTAGAGTTCTCTTTTTATTTCAAATGGAAGTATGAAAGTTTGAAACCAAAAGATTGTAGTGACGTCACTAAAATGGTCGCTATCTTTAAATAGTGCAAAGTATCGAAATCAAAAGTAGCCTATATGTTAACCAGGTAAATCAGCTACTTCCATGTAACAAAAATCTAGCTTTTGGTGGTGGCTCTTTTCTTCTTTTTATCTTCCCAAAAACCTTTCATCCGTTCACTGTGCGCCTTCTTCTCTCCATCTCTCCATTTACTTTTAGGTTGTGATCTAAATTCAAATTCCTGGTTTCTAATTATTAGCCTATTTTCAATTTTGAAAAAATAGGCTTATGAGATCACCTTTTGTCCGTGTGTGTGTGCGTGTGTATGTTGTGTGTGTGTCCGCCCCTAATAACTTCTAAACGGCTCGAGCGATGTCAATGAAACTCGGTAAGTTCATAGCACTATTCTGGTCGAGAAAGGTCTATTTTCAAATACGCTTGGCAGCCATGTTCGTTTTGTAGTTAACCGGTTTTTGAAAGTCTTATAGATGAACTATCAGTAGTGCCCTTTATCTCCGTACATTATTTCAGGGTGATACCGCAAATAGTTTCAGAGATATAGAATGCCGGTGAAATATTTTACACAGCCGCCATCTTGTGGTTATGTAAACGAGCGGTGTAGTTGGACAAAATGTTCCATCCTTACTCTCCCTCCGCGCAGCACCTCGCGCGATCCCCTGATTTAACTGTCACCTTCACATTTTAATTTATTTATGATCCGAAGCGAAGCACGGGCACTTAAGCTATTCTATTAAATAGAATAATAGATGCCAGTAACTCTCTACGCAAGTGTTAAACATTTGGTAATGTTGTGATGAAAACTGCAAAAGTTGAAAAATTCAGTCATACCTCCCCTTAATAAATGTATTACCCCTTAGACAATAAAATTGAAATAATATACGAGGCTCGTTAAGAAAGTAAGTTTCCCTATTTTGCGTATAAATGGAACCGGGTAGTGTGGAATGACGGAAAATAGCATTTCTTGTGTTTAAGGTTCCAAAATCTGCTTTTGTGGGTCAGCAGGTACTGAATATCGGAGTAAAGGATGCTGTAATTACTTTTAAAGACAGAGCTTTGGCTAGGACACTGATGTTAGGGGAAATGGGTTTCAAACTGGGAAGAAACTGGCTGGCAATGACAAGGAGCGCATATTATTTGCAAATAAAGCAGCTGAAGTTGGAACAAAAGACGCGAACGAAGACATGAACAAGAAGTTCCGTCGAACTAAAGAGCCTACTTTTCTTAAATATAAGATTCATGACAATGATTAATCTATATGGACCTCTCTAATGACGAAATTAAGTTGCGAATATCGAAACTTCTAATTAGTTCGAAATATACCTGGCATAATGTAGCCCAATAGAGCACTACAGTTGGCAGCCCTGGTGACTGAATATATTCTTAGTTCCATCTCTTAAGGTACAGAATACAAAATTTGCATGAAGTCCAATGGATAGCATGGACGTTACATGCAGTTAGACATTGGATCTATCAGCTCACGTAAAACCATGTTGGCAACAATGTCATGCATGTGTTGGTCAGAAATAATCTGAAATATTATGATCTATTGTTGTGCTAATTTAGGATGACATCCATTTGTTGGTATAGAAATTACTTGTATTTTTAAATTGGACCTATCAGCAGACTTAGAACCATGTTGGCAGCACTGACGTATATTAGTTACACCAAATTAATCTACAATGTCATGTACTATACGTGTGCAAAGTTTAGAGCTGTTGGCTTGCATACTTTCCGATATATTGATATTAGTGTAAAATAATAGGGACAGCATTTATTAACAGTTGGCAGCCCTCGTTGTCCTTAAGAATATGCATAGTCATATCTATTTATGTTCACATAGCACATACGAAATTTGGTTGAAATCCAATTGATAGTATAGAAGTTACATGTATTTAATAATTGGACCTATTAGCAGGCTTAGAATTATGTTGGCAGCACTGTCATGTATGGCCTCCTGGAAATTAAACTGAAATAGTATCTATATGTGTGCCAATTTTGGAATAGCTCCCATATATACCTTCAAAGATATCCAAAATGGAGCTCAAATTTCATTTGCGAGTTTTCAGCAGTTTGACATCATTTTCAAATACGGCCTTGAGATATTCAGGTATAGATTTTACTCATACCAAATTTTGTTTTGATTGCTTCAGCCGTTTAGTAGTTGATAGAAACACACACACATAGACAGACAGACTGACAGAAGGACAGATATACATTTGCCCGGATCGATCTCATAAGTCTACTTTTGCCCAATTTTTGCAAAATGTGAAAAGTAGGCTAAAAATGTGGAAAAGAATTGGAGGATAACGAGTTAGGCCCTGGAATGTTTTAGAGTGCTATGTAAACATTTATAAATTACTAGCTGTACCCGGCATGCGTTGCAATGCCAATCAAAGAAAGTGTTGGCATTGTGACTTTGTTTGTTTAAGTGCTTTTGAATTCCCAATATATTTTATTTTCCTTTTCCGTTAAACACCTCTAAACTATTGTAAAATTGATTTACTATCTCAGAAACATTCATGGGAGCGTGCTCAGTAACTCAAAGTTTCATCGCAATGAAATGAATGGTATATGAACGAATACGGGTCTTTGTTTAAACGATACGCGCACCGTTACTCACTTGTTGAATCCACTCGTGCGCTACCAATTGTAAAATGGATTTACTAAGCCTGAAACTTTCCCTGGAGTGTACACAATAACTCACCCAAGTTTTATCGCTATCGGACGAATGGTTTATGAACGCAGATGGGACTTTGTTGAAACACTTCGCGCGTCGTCGCTCATTTGTTTAATCAACTGTACTTGTGCGATACCTATTGAAAAGCGGATTTAATACACCAGAAACCATACCTGAAGTGTACACAACATCTCACCCCAGGTTTCTTCGCTACCGGACGAATAGTATATGAACGCATACGGGACTTGGTTGAAACGCTTCGTGCGTAGTCACTCATTTGCTGCATCTACTCGTACACTCCCCATTGTAAAATGGATTTACTAAGTCGAAAACCTTCCCAGGCGTGTACACAACAACTCATCAAAGTTTCATCGCATTCAGATGAATGGCATATGAACGCATACGGGATTTTGTTTAAACGATACGCATGAGTAGTGTGTTTGTAACAGTTCTATACCCTCCACCTCCACACCCTCCACACAAGATGGCGGCGGCGCGATATCTCTCGAACGCATGGTCGGATTTCGACGAATGAGGTGTCATTGAACTCGGGCTGATACCCCCTTTCCAATGGACAACATACTTCCACCCCCAAAATAAACCCTACACCTAGTAGGGGGTGAAATTGTATTTTTTATATAGAAAATCTCGCTTTCCAAGTGCAACATGTGAGAGTTTGAATGCCAATATGGAATTAAACGTTGTTCCGCAAACTAATAATCAAAGAGGGGCATGTTAGGCCTTGAGGCGAGAGCCCCTGTTATTGTTGACGAGCCCCTGCTGTCGGGCCCCTGTTGATGGGTCATTGTTGACGAGTCATTGGTGGCGGGTCATTGTTGACGAGTCCCTGTGGACGAGTCCTTGTTGATGAGTCCCTTTGGACTGATCCCTTTGGACTGGTTCCTACGGACTAGCCCATGAATTTATTTAAATTATTTCAAAGGGCCTAACTACATTTTACATGTAAAGCAGTGTGATGAACTGACGTTGTTCACCAGTCCCCCACTACTATAATGTGATAACGATATGAAAGGAAAGTGACGAAATACATGTGAACACGTGTGAGATGACCTTATTACCGTCCTCCTTGTGAAACAAGTCACATCCTGTTTTGGTTCATACGTGAGAAAATGCAAGTTCATGTGTAATATGACCTAACACACAAGTGTTCACCTGTGCACGTGCACGATACGAGCTAACAAGTCACAACCTGTTTTGACAGTGGTGGGAATAAGGCTAGAGACATGTACGAGTAGTCAAATTACTCGGGCAGACAATCCCTTTCCTATGGACAACTTATTTCCACTCCAAAATAAAATCTACCCCTACTAGGGGGTGAAATGATAATTTTTAGGTAAAAGTCGCTTTCCATGTGCATCATGTGGGAGTTTGTATGCCAATATGAAATTAAACTCGTTCCACATAAAGTGCATGCATACAACTGAATGCCGCTATGATTTATCATTTTTTGTTTTGTTTTACGAATGCGCGATTGTTTTTTTTTTGTAAGAGGGCGGGCTTTTTGAATAATGATTTATAGATACGTTTTTTTAACAAATTAACCAAAGATCCAAAAACTAATAGGTCATCGGCTTTTTAATCTTATATATTAAAAATATTTATGAAATCTTAAGCCAGTCCGTCCGGCCATTCTATCCGGTCGATTTCCTTCATTCTTTTTTTAAATGAATGGTATTCATGCACAGATTTGTTATCAAGTATTACAAATCACTTACGTTCCCTCTTTCTCAAATTGTTTGATTTTTTCAACTTTTTCCAACTTTTTTTCTCTTTTTTAGTAATCATATCTTTGGTTTGAATTGAGGTACGCAAGTCTTTTTGATCTAAGAACACCCAGTGACGCAAGCGCTTTCATTTGAGCTGTTAACTATCCAAATCGGAAGATTCTGAGGAAAGTTATGAGTGAACATTCGATATTACATCTCATTTTTTCAACATTTTTTCTCATTGTAGCAATCATATCTTTGGTTCTAATTGAGTTACACAGTTCGGTTTGGTCTAAGAGCACTCAGTGGATCATGTTCTATGTTTTGAGTTATTAAATATTTAAATTGGTTGATTCTGGGGAATGTTATGAGTGCCGAAGCGAATATTAGAAATATTTATGAAAACTTAACCGAGTCCGTTCGGCCATTCTATCCGGTCGATTTCCTTCATTCCTTTGTTAATTGATAGGTATTCATGCACGGATTTGTTATCAAGTATTACAAATCACTTAACTTTTTGTCTATTTGAAGCAATCATATCTTTGGTTCTAATTGAGGTACGCAGGTCGTTTTGGTCTAAGAACACTGAGTGACTCATGCGCTTCCATTTGAGCTCTTAACTATTCAGTTCGGCTGATTCTGAGGTAAGTTATGAGTGGACATTCGATATTACATATCATTTTTTCAACATTGTTTCTCATTTTAGCAATCATATCATTGGTTCTAATGGAGTTACACAGTTCGTTTTAGTCTAAGAACACTCGGTGGATCACGCTCTTTCATTCGAGCTCTTAACTATTCAAATCAGCTGATTCTGAAGAATGTTATGAGTGGACATTTAAAATTACTTCTAATTTTTTATTTTCTTGCACCGAAAAATGAGCATTGCCATGAAATTAATAGGGTAGTGTCAGATCTACCTCCAGAAACTTCTAGAATTTACACAAGTGTAAATACATTGGTAACTGAAGAAGAAATTTTATGTTTTACATTTCCCCACTGAATTTTTGAACAGGCTTGAGATGAGTGGTTTACTTCCGCGTGTGCTGACTTTGAAAGAAGGTGCTATTGTAATGTTCCTTAGGAGTTTCAATGCAACTAAGATATTACTGAACGGGACGAGGCCAATAGTTGGAAAAATGTACGACAATATCATCGATTTCTAAGTTCTAACTGGTGTGAATGTTGGGGAGCGAATACTGCTACCTCGCGTAGATTGTCACCATCTGACACTAGAATGACGGCAATTTCCTATTACACTAGCGTTTTGTATTACAATTAACAAAGCGCAGGATCAAACGCTTTAACGAGTTGGAATCTACTTACCTGATCCAGTCTTAGGCCATAGAATGTTGTATGTTGCCTTATCCGGAGGAAAATCATTTAAAGATGTAAAAGTAGAACTTAAACCTAAGGGTCGACGCACAGCGAACATTGTCTGGAAGGAAGTATTGTGAAATAGAGGTTATAAACTATTACATAATGTCGTAATTTCTTAATTCCAAAACTGAAAGATAATGCTGCAGAGCAGCACGGGCACCCTAGTATCTTATGAAGTAAGAAGGCTAGGGACTTGTATGATGGGTCGTTGGACTTGGGGTGACGCCCTGTTTTTGAATGTATTATTCATATTTTGTCAAAAGGGCCTAACTGCACTTTCGTTAATATCTCGCTAACTAATAATCACAGAGGGTCAAGTGAGGTGTCATAGGACTTAAAATGGCCAACCCTTCCCCATGACCAATGAATTTACCCCCCCCCCCCCCAAAAAAAGCAAGGTCATTGACCTAAGATTTTATCAACTAATAATCAGAGAGGGACAAGTGAGGTGTCACAAGACTCAGGATGGCCAACCCTTTTCCATGACCAACGAATTTACCCAAAATACCCTAAACAGCAAGGTCATTGACCTAAGATTTTATAAACTTATCATTAGAGAGGGTCAAGTGAGGTGTCATAGGACTACGAATGGTTAACCCTTTCCCATGACCAATGAATTTACCCCGAAAATCCAAAACAGCAAGGTCATTGACCAGAGATTTTATAAACTAATAATCGGATATCAACATGTGAGGTGTCATAGGACTTAGAATGGCTAATGAATTTACCCAAGAATACCCAATACATCAAGGTCATCGACCTGAGATTTTATAAACTAATAATCGGATATGGACATGTGAAATGTTTACCGTGAGTGATGAAACATAGCTAGGTAGTGAAAGAATTATTGTAGGCTACATGTATGGTGACTGACAAGTCTTTCACCATTGGAACTTGTTTTCAGATCAAACTGCAGTACAGAGAGCGTATAGGTTGTAGGTATGGGATAATAAATGACAAATGGTGTATACAAAATCTGATTTATCGATTCAAGAAATAAGAGTAGACAATCTTCAATTGATTGGTTAAAGAGGATAGCTAAAATCCGAAATGGTGACTATATCGAACTAAACTGATCCAAGCTGAATCAAACCCAACTAAACTTAATCAAAAACAAGCCAATGGTTTAAGTGTAAAACTTGTGGGTGAATGTGGTCATTGAAAATATCAGAAAGGAAAGGGATAACGCTCTACCTATAGAGGGCAAGGTAAAGCTCGTGCATGATGTAATAGACGAGAATGTCCTTACGAGAAGCTAAATTAACCGGAGTAACCGGAAACTTCATAAGGAGATGCCGGTTATGTTCTACAGCGGATGGGGAACATTTTCAGCATGTCTGTAATCATGGTGAGTAAAGATGCATGATACCGATTTTAAGCGCGGTATTCTGTCCTACATACGCGCGTGGGCAGCCGGGAACTGAGCAGTCACTGGCGGAGCGCGTGAGCGAGAATGTCCTTGCCAAGCAAAAATAAAGACCCAGTATAATATTCGCGGGCGAAGCCGCGACGGGTAATGCTAGTATATAACACACTGAAGAAAATGCAACACCATGAAGGCATTGATCGTTTGTGTTGATTTTCAAGATATGGAACGTTGCCATGTAGGTATGTAAACGATCAAAGTTTCAGACCCAATGGATTGTTGCTACAGGTCTCCCCACGCGATTGTTCGCGCAGGAATCAACTCCTGTATACGGACTCTGGTGTAGCGTAGTTGACTTGCAGCCGGTGCAGAGAAGTGTTCCCCGTCAAACATGCCTCGATGACAGAGAAGAGCACGCTATCAACAACTGTCGCCGTTTGAGAGGGCTCGGATAATTGGGCTGTGTGAGGCTGTCGCTGCACTTGTTGGCCAACAAGCATCTACGGTACAACGTGTATGGCAGCAGTGGTCAAATGAAGATACCCACACTCGTTGACCTGGCACAGGCCCAGCGCGACAGACAACTGTGAGAGAGGATCGCCGCATCATTCGGATGGCCCGGATGGAACTCCATGCAACAGCAGCGCAAATTCGAGCAGCTGTGGCACCCCACGTTACACAACAAACAGTTCGTAATCGCCTGCGTGCAGCTGGCTTACGATCCCGTGTCCCTGCAGAAAGTATTCTCTTGACCCCACAACAGCGACGTGTAAGGCTGGCCTGGTGTCGAGAACAATCGACGTGGGTCGACAAATGGCACATGGTCGTCTTTAGTGATGAATCGCACTTCTGTCTTGCCCGCAGTGATCGCCGGAATCGTGTGCGCCGACGTACTGGGGAGAGGGGTCGCCCAGACCTTATTGTCGAGAGGCACACAGGGCCAACACCAAGCATTATGGTCTGGGGAGCTATTGGCTTTAATGTGAAATCACAATTAGTGCTTGTCGAGGGCACTATGACTGCTCGACAGTACGTTGATAGGGTACTCAATCCAGTGGTTGTCCCCATGTTGGCGAACAATGCTAATGGGATGTTTCAGCAGAACAATGCCCGGGTTCACACTGCACGCATCTCCAGATAAGCTCTCCCCGACATCACAACCTTAGAATGGCCCGCCATATCCCCGGACCTCAGTCCTATTGAGCATGTGTGGGACATGATGGGTCGACAACTGGCCAACCGTCCTCAGCCACCCACAACTCTGGAACAACTGACCCATGCAGTGCAGCAAGCATGTGCCACAGTTCCTCAGGAAGCGATCCAGGGCCTTATTGACTCCATGCTTCGCGGGATTCATCAATGTTTTGCAGCTCGTGGTGGGCACATCCTGTATTGATTGTTGTCCAAACTTGCGGTCAGAGGGACCTGAAAGTGTAATCATCGAATCACAACCGAACACTCGTCCTGCATGTTCAATCGCAGCAATGTAGCACCACTCCTTCTGGGTGATGCAATTTCCATTTTCTTCAGTGTATTTTACTGTCAACAGGTACAGCAATGTGTGAGCTATTTTTCGACAAAGGCACCAAACGAATTGAGACACTTGTCATTGCATGTTATCAACTTTATTAGTCCTGTGTCACAGAAGCCTGCTGCCTGCGAATGGAACCACAGGAATATTTGAGATGCAAGTAGCAAGATGAGGAGAGCAAACTGTTCTGCAGGAGTTTGGGCGGGAGCTGTTTGATCATTCACCTTTCCTCGCACCTCCTGCCCTCCGGTCAGCATTTCCACACTGACGAAAGCTGAAGACGACTTTCCATATGCCGGCTTTCCATGAAGTACCTAGGATTGCCATGAAATGACGGATTTCACTATCTCGCTAAGAGATGCACACACACTGATACCAATTCCATCTTCCAAAAAGAAGTTCCGTGACGAACTTAAGAGCCAA
This sequence comes from Meconema thalassinum, assembly GCA_946902985.2. Classification (NCBI taxonomy): domain Eukaryota; kingdom Metazoa; phylum Arthropoda; class Insecta; order Orthoptera; family Tettigoniidae; genus Meconema; species Meconema thalassinum. The sequence continues at coordinate 221,535,215 of OX336397.1, read as the reverse complement.
CTTTTCTTAAAATTAAGATTCATGCCAATGATTAATCTACAGTATATGAACCTATCTAGAATATTAGGGTAAAAAAATATAGACAGCATTTATTAACAGTTGTCAGCCCTGATTGCTCTTAAGAATACTTATTGTCATATCTGTTAGTTTACACATAGCACATACGAAATTTAGATGAAATCCAACTGATAGTATAGAAGTTACAAGTATTTAAAAATTGGTCCTATCAGCAGGCTTAGAATCATGTTGGTAGAACTGACGTATATACGTTACTCCAAATTAAAATACGTGCGCATAGTTTAAAGCTGTCGGCTTGCATACTTTGTGATATATTGGTATTTGGATTTAAAAAAAGAGAGAGAGCTATTATCAACAGTTGGCAGCCTTGGTGGCTCTTAAGAATACGCTCAGTCATATCTGTTTATGTACACATATTACGTACGAAACTTGGTTGAAATCCAATTGTCAGTGTCGACGTTATATGCATTTAAAAATTGGACCTATCAGAAGTCTTAAAATTATTTTGGCAACACTGTCATGTATGTCCTCCTGGAAATTAAACTGAAATAGTATTATCAACATGTGTGCCAATTTTGGAATAGCTCCCATGCATACCTTCCAAGATATCCAACATGGAGCTCAAATTTCTAGTGCGTTTTTTCAGCAGTTGGTAGCACTGACATCATTTTCAAATATGGGCTTGAGATATTCCGGTATACATCTTTTACTCATACTAAATTTGGTTTCGATTGCTGCAGCCGTTTAGGAGTTGATAGGGGGGGACACACACACAGCCAGCTAGCCAGACATACATACATACAGACAGACAGACAGACAGACGACCTCCCCCCCAAACGGAGACCAAATTTTTTTGCAAACTCAAAAAACGAAAACACAATAATCAGACATATAAAACTTAACGTATTTTAATTGAAAAACAGTTTTTTTTTTTCATTTTATTCAATACTGAAAATAGATTTATTGCAATTATTATGTTCTGTTACAACTGTACATATTTACAACTTCATACCTGTTATATAAAAACGATTATTTATGTAACAAAATCAACTAGTCTATTTTGTTTAGCAAACCTTGTGATTACCGAATCGATGTTTATAGTGATGTCACGATGAATGTGCAGCAATGCACGGATAGGAATTTGGGGCTTTTTTTGCACCAAAAATTTTTGCCGACGTCCAAACTTGGTTGGCAATTTAAGCTGTGACTTACTCCCTTTGTCGGTACCAACTCGACTTGCCGAAACTGTAACGTACCTTGATACCTTTCTCGAAGCTCGATGTAAAAGTCGCAAATCACGCCGTTGCAATTTGTACGAATATTTTTGGTGCACTAAAAGCATCAAATTTCTATCCATGTAGCTTGCAAAAAAAATAGTCTGGTTTTGTACGTTTGCTTATTTTGGAATTGCGTTTTAGTGATACCATTTTTCTTAACAATTTCGATTCTCTGACTCCCCCGCAAAGCCAAACTCTAGATCCGCGCCTGAAGGGAAGCATACTTCGTAGCAAGAGGCGGTCAAACCGTCTAACCCCGCTTGCAGATCAATGCCGAACAGCTGTGCGAGCTTCTGCTAGCATACAAAACTCTTTATATTGAGCCCGCCTAGGCTCATGTGTCAAATATTTCTTGGAGAGCATACTCACTCCACATGCTCAGTTCGACAGAACGCACCTTGAAGCTTCCTCGTGAACAATCCGCTATTTTGACTTCGGAGATGACAGCTTATTTTCTTCCTAGAGATATATTATTCACTATTTTAATGCCACATATCTCAGGATCATATAATAATTAACTCTGTATAATTTACCATCTTCTATGTCTTTGGGAAATGGTAAATCACTTTTAGTCAAGGTATTTTCACCGCAGATACGCGGAGGACACTGTAAATAGTCGCTAAACGACTCAACCAATTCCTTCAAACCTGGAAGCCGTGCTAGGCACAACCTCACCATTTTGAAAGTCCGCTTAGGCAGGACGTGTTGTATCATCTGTCCGTCAATTCAGACGAAGGCCGCATTAGGCAAGTGAAACCCCATAATTTGGGAGGACTACGAATCGACAGCCATCGTGCTGATCATAGTGAATATCGTCTGCAAAAGGTATTATTTAGGGCATGCAAGGCCAGTGCTACGATATCGTGAAAGGTAATTTGTGATTTTAGTGAAATCGACATTTTTCACTGACCACGAGGTCACGTCTGAAGACAGGCGTCATATTAAATCTACGACTACAATTAATTGCCCAACATGTGCCACATTAAAATCTAATCATGGTGATTAATCAGTTTATTTTAGTGATTCGAAGACATATAAAATCTGTGAGCGATACTACGTGTACGGTATTATTAGAACCAGTGGCAGGAAAAAGCAGAGCATTTGATCGCCTGCAATTATTACAGCCAGTGAGCCTTTGTATAAGATATTTCCACATAGAATCTGTGAATTTAATTACCACGATGCCTACGCTAATGCACCACGTGATGGTGAGTTTTCGACATCATTTTGAAAGTGCCGTGATGGAGTAATTCCTGATGTGAGGGAACACCGATGAAATAAACCGCCACCATGGAATTGTCCAACCAGCACCACGAGGTACAAGCCATGTACGAGATGAGGACCAAGGACCGAGATGAAAGGCTGAAGCCCATAGCCTTAACCAGGAATATGCTTGGAACCCTGAAGGCATATTACCCCTTCCAATGGGAATTGTGGAAGGTGAACTAACCTTTGAAGTAATCGTGAGTCCTGTATTGACCCTCGGAAGTAGTTTAGGGGACTTGAATAAATCATGAACGAAATCTTACTTAAGACTGAACCTCTTTATTGCGAGCTTTGTACTTTTTGGTTGTATTTCTTTGGGCGTCTATGACCTGTTTCCGTGCTAAATGACCCAGATCTCCTGGATCAAGCCCTCGTGCCGAGCAAGCGTACAAAGAAATGCACCCGATCCTCTCAGGTGTTGGGTTCGAAGGACGGGGTCTTTCGAAGTACCATTTCTTTCGGCGGATGGTACCCGGATAACCTCCTCTAACAGGCTCAATAAATATATATACACACATACACAGGGTGAACAAAAAATGCCGCACTTGGGGTCTGCATGCGATTCCTCATCCAGTTACAAGACAAAAGTTTCAATAGCAAAATCGGATCGGGTGCTGTTTGAAAACACAAGTATGAAAAGCTGGCAACACTGTCACATCCTGCAGTGCATGCTCCAGCAGAGCGCCGAGTTCCTGCGACCTGTTTTTGGCCACGCAGCATGCAGTTACAGCGTTGCCAGAGCCTTGTTTCTTAACACGCATTTCTGTTAAACGTATGGCGGGACTAGGTTTTGCAACATAAACTTTGGTCGTGAATTTCGACGAGGAACTGCATGCCGACCTCCTAGTGCGGCATTTTTTGTTTATATCACCAAGCGATGGGGGACCTACGAGAATCTGTAAGGGGAATATATTATATTATTTTATCTTTCTTCAATAACAGCTCCGTCGTCGTGTGAAACATAGATATCTCAGGAAAATAAGAACATTCATTGTCTTTGTCATCTTGATTTTATTTCACATGCTCTATGTTGTTACTGTTGTTGTTTATCAGCATTTCAAAGACGAAGGATAGGTAGGTAGGGAAGAAACTCAAGAAGATAGAACATGATGATGATGATAATTGTTAATTTAAGGGGCCTAAGATTGAAACGACTCACGAAATGTAGAGTGGTAATACTTACTTACAAAAGGAATTTAGATTGAAAAACAAGATGTTCAGTAAAGAACATATAGCCTACTTTCTCCTAAATGCCCTGGATATTGTTTTAACTATTTGTCCTTTTCAAGGAGTATAATTGAATGTTGGTTGTAGTAGCTTGTTGAAATACAACGTGCTATACGGATATTAAACATGAATATGAGGTGCCCTTTTATAGTGCTACCTCTAAAACAATTCATTCAATTCGGTTTCTCCGTATTTGAATTGATATGGGGAATCGATTTGCACACATACATGGCCGCTATCTGCAATCTATTGGCCTGATGACCTTGTAGTTCAGTCAAAATATGCTTCCCATAAAAAGGTATGTTGTTGAAAAATTTGGTCAAGATCAAATGATTAAGTTGGTCGTAATTTTGATTTAAGCTTTCAACATTTGGGTGGCCACCATTCCGCTTCCGTCAATATGGCGGCGATATAAAACATGACACTGAGGTGCCCTTTGCTAGTGCTATCTCTGTACCAACTTTCGTTCAATTCGGTTTTACCGTGTTTGAATTGATAGGGGAAATAGATTTGCACACATACACGGTCGCCATATGCAAACTCTTGGACTGATGACCTTGTAGCTTGGTCAAAGAACGCTTCACACATAAAGGTATGTTGTTACAAAATTTGGTAGAGATCAGATGATAAGGTGGTCGTAATTTCATTTAAGCTTTTGACATTTGGGTGGCCGCCATTACGTTTTCTTCAAGATGACGGCGATATAAAACAAGGCACTGAGGTGCCCTTTGCTAGTGCTATCACTGTAACAAATTTCGTTCAATTCGGTTTCACCGTGATTGAATTGATAGGGGGAATTGATTTGCACACATACATGGCCGCCATATGAAAATTATTGGGCTGATGACCCTGTAGTTTAGTCAAAAGACGCTCGCCATATAAATATATATCGTTGCCAAATTTGGTAGAGATCGGATGATTAGGTTAGTCGTAATTTTATTTAAGCTTTGAACATTTGGGTGGCCGCCATTACGTTTCCGTCAGATGGCGGCGATATAAATCATGACACTGAGGTGCCCTTTGCTATTTCTATCTCTGTACCAAATTTTGTTCAATTCGGCTTCACCGTGTTCGAATTGACTAGGGGGGGGGGGAGGAGGAGACAGACATTCAGAGTACACACACTCACACACACAGACACACAATTTTTGGCCCTGTGTAGATCTCATAAATCAACCGATGCATACCATAACCTGCTAAATGAAAACACCCAGAAGAGGGAAAATATAGAAGAAGAATTCTTCTGCACCAGTGCCATGATTGATAGAAGTTGGATAAAGCCGAACCAAAAGATGAGAAGTGCTGTGAGCAGGCTAGCTTTCACCACATAGTGTGTGTTATAAACTCACATCATTCAGTGACTGAAGATTGCAAACTCTGAGGAGCCAAGTGTAGCAAGTATCAAGGAAAACACAACAACTGTGATGGAGTTGAGCACAGAAGACTAAATTCTGCAATTTAAATTTAATTCATGCACACTTGTGCGCGGTTTCTGTATATTTATTTGCTTAAATAAATATTCAGTGATATAAAAGTGAAACATGGGACTGTCAAAAGAACTGAGATGTTTAAATATCTAGGTGAATGGATAGAACCCAATGGGCTGGATAAAGAAGCAAATAGGGCAAAAGCTAGAAAATTGGATTTGGCTTATACACACATCAAAAAAAGTTTTGCATCACCTCGGTTCCCAGATCTCCGGCATATAGACGTTGACTGTGTATATTGTATCCAAGATACAGTCCCTTTGACTGTTCATAGATGTCACTAAAACTGCTCAAAGATGTAAACAACCATGCATGAGCAGGGCCTATTAGACGGAGGGGGTACGACAGCCGATCAGTTCCAGTCATTCCACCAGGACGAAGGTACGCTGCTCATGTTGTCTGTAGTTCTACCATGCCTAGAAGGTCAATACCGCAGTTCGATCGCGTCCGCATTGTTACTTTGTGTCAAGAAGGGCTCTCAACAAGGGAAGTTTCCAGGCGTCTCAGAGTGAACCAAAGCGATGTTGTTCGGACATGGAGGAGGTACAGAGATACAGGAACTGTCGATGACAGGCCTCGCTCAGGCCGCCCAAGGGCTACTACTGTAGTGGATGACCGCTACTTACGGATTGCCGCTCGGAGGAACCCTGACAGCAATGCCACCATGTTGAATAATGCGTTTCGTTCAGCCACAGGACGTCGTGTTTCAACTCAAACTGTGCGCAATAGGCTGCATGATGCGCAACTTCACTCCCGACGTCCATGGCGAGGTCCAGCTTTGCAACCCCGACACCATGCAGCGCGGTACAGATGGGCCCAACAACATGCTGAATGGACCCCACGGAATTGGCATCACGTTCTCTTCACCGATGAGTGTCGCATATGCCTTCAACCAGACAATCGTCGGAGACGTGTTTGGAGGCACCCTGGTCAGGCTGAACGTCTTAGACACACTGTCCAGCGAGTGCAGCAAGGTGGTGGTTCCCTGATGTTTTGGGGTGGCATTATGTGGGGCCGACGTACGCCACTGGTGGTCATGGAAGGCTCCGAAACGGCTTTACGATACCTGAATGACATCCTCCGACCCATAGTGCAACCATATCGGCAGAATATTGGAGAGGCATTTGTCTTCATGGACGACAATTCTCGACCTCATCGTGCACATCTTGTGAATGCGTTCCTTCAAGATAACGACATCGCTCGACTACAGTGGCCAGCATGTTCGCCAGACATGAACCCTATCGAACATGCCTGGGATATGTTGAAAAGGGCTGTTTATGGACGTCTTGACCCACCAACCACTCTGAGAGATTTACGCCGAATTGTCGTTGAGGAGTGGGACAATTTGGACCAACAGTGTCTTGATGAACTTGTGGATAGTATGCCACGACGAATACAGGCATGCATCAATGCAAGAGGACGTGCTACTGGGTATTAGAGGTAGTGGTGTGTACTGCAATCTGGACCACAAATGCTGAAAGTCTAGCTGTATGATGGTACAACATGCAATGTGTGGGTCTCATGAGCAATAAAACGAGCTGAAATGTTGTTTGTGTTGATCTCTATTCCCTTTGTATTTAAAGGTTCCGGAACTCTTGGAACCGAGGTGATGCAAAACTTTTTTTGATGTGTGTAGGTTAACCCAGAACAGATACAGCAAACGAGCAATATCATACAAGGCAAAACTCAGACACTATAGCACAGTAGTAAAGCCAGAGGGTCTGTACGCCTCGGAGTGCTTGACACTGAATAAAAAAGGGGATCTTCAGGAACTGGAAAAAAAAAGGAGAGGAAAATTTTGCGGAAAATTTTAGGACCACAGAAAACTGCTGACGGGACATGGAAGAACAGAAAGAATGATGACCCCTATAAACACACTGAAAAAATTACTGTCACAATGAGGAAGCGAAGGTTGAAATTCTACGGACATTTGGTGAGAATGGACGAGAACCGACTGACTAAGAGGATATTCAAGTAAATTACTGAGCTGAAGGCTACAACTAAGTGGTTAGAAGAGGTTAAAAGAGACGCCAAGGAAAGTGGACTCACAGTGGATGTGATCCACAACAGAAAAGGGTTTAGAAACCGAATTGACAACATCAAGATGTTCGAGGAGATCACACCTAAAATTAGAGCCAAACTGGTAATATCCGAGGAGGAGCGAAAGATCAGAAGTGAACGAATGAAGAGGTTTTGGGAAGAGAAGAGGAGATTAACCAGAAAGCCTTAGGTTCCATGCGGTCCACAGGCGGCCAAATTCGGAAGGAAAAAAAATCAGTGATATTATTATAAGTCTGATTTCATTTTTTGCAAAAATCGAAAGTAGGCTAATACTTACAAAATGGAGTAGATCGAAAATACTTACAAAATGCAATGTAGATGGAAAAAACACACAAAATGTGGTTGAGATTCAAAATACTCACAAAATATAATTTAGAGACACGGGGAGCCAATTCATAATAACAGCTACAGCCTCTGGTGAGCCGAACATGACTTTCGACACTCCCGGCACAAAAAACTATACGCTAAAAAGATAAATAAAAAATAAATAAATAACAGATAGAAAAGAAAGAACGAAAATTTCTGAGGAAAATTCTGGGACCCAAGAAAGCAACAACAAATCAAGAGCTATATAAAACAAGTAGTTCCGTGAAGAACTATACAGCCTATTTTCATACATCCTACTTATTTTAAATGCCTCTATCAACATACAAAATTTCAGTTTGATTGTTCTCACCAGGTTACTGAAAGTCCTATAGGTGAACTTATGTTCGTAGCCTCTATGAATATTTAAAAAAAAAAACAATTTGATTGCTGTAAAAGATTCGTAGATATTGAGAACCGTCAAAATATTGCGGATGCTCGCCATGTTGGATTGTTAAATGTCTAGGCCATAGAGTTATGTACAATTAAAGGAAAATTATTGCGTAGCTTCATTATTCAAACTTTCACTTCGATCACATGATTACGACAAAAGAAATTAAACATAATTTTAAAATTTCGCACAGCCGCCATCTTGAGGTTATGTAAACAATTGAACTAAATTAGTTGCCCAGCGCATTACAATATGTATAATCATTTACTGTACCACATTTCACTGCGCTCAGATGGTTAAATCACGAGAAAAGTCTATTAAAATGTTACAACTTCGCTTGGCCACCATGTTCGTTTTGTACTTTACAGGTTTATGAAAGTTACATAGATAAACTTGTAGTAGTTCCCTTTATCATCGTACAAAATTTCAGGGTGATATCTGTAATAGTTTCGGAGATATACAAATCCAGTGAAATATTTCGCACAGCCGCCATTTTGAGGTTATGTAAACAATTGAACCAAATTAGACGCCAGTGCATCACAATGTGTATAAACATTTGTTGTACCAAGTTGCTTTACGTTTGCATGGTTACATCGCGAGAAAAGTCTATTTAAAAGTCTCAAATTCGCTTGGCCGCCATGTTGGTTTTGTAGTTACCAGGTTTTTGCAAGTCTCATAGGTGAACTTGTAGTAGTGCTCTTTATCACCGTACAAAATGTCAGGGTGATATCGGTAATAGTTTCGGAGATACTGAATGCTGGTGAAATATTTCGCACAACCGCCATGTTGGATTGGTTTGACACAATAAAATTTGAAGGGCACGGACGGAGTCGACCAGAATGGTGCTATGATCTCACCGAGTTTCATTGAAATCGCTCACGCCGTTTAGAAGTTATTAGGAGGGGACAAACACACGAATCACACACGCACACACAGACACACGGACAAAAGCTGATCTCATAAGCCTATTTTTTTCATAAAATGAAAATAGGCTAAAAATGCGAGAGCATTTCAACATCTATGAGGAAAAGACGACTAACTTTCTATGGACACTTGAGAAGAATGGGATAGGAACGCCTAGCAAATAAAATCCTCATCTTTCAGGAAAGGAGAAAGACTCAAGTACCATGGTTGAAAGAAGTTTATCAGGATCTTACAAAATGTGGCATTGAGGAGGGAGATATTGCCAACAGAAAAGTGTTCAGAAGGAAAATTGCGGAGGTGACAGATCTGTCCGTAGAGAAACCCAAGAGAACTCAAAGGGTGTTCTCGGTCGAGGAACGAGCAAGAGTGAGCCAACGAATGAAAGGGTATTGGCGTAACAGTCAAGGAAGTTGTGTAATCGTAACCCATAAATAATTAGGCAACATTGCAAAACAGCTTCAAAGCTCTCCGTGCTTGTAGGAAACTACATCATGTCCAGTATATGTCCGGCAATATAACCCCATACAACTAACGACAATTAACTCCTAGCGTCACAACTCTGGATACAGAACACACGCAGAATGTCGGGCACGAGTCATCTTTTCAATTTGCTTTGATTTACGGTACAGTTAAATCAATAAAAGAGAGAAGGCTGTGCGTTTCAATTACAGCTTCATGAATGCTGGAGCTTGCTGCAGGATATAATCCGTGGTCACATTCCAGCGCGCGAACAATGTATGTCAAACACATCACCAACTCTCGCACACTAGTTAGTCTGGGCACTTTGTATTTTCAGGTTAAGTGACTGTGTCAGTGGTTGCCTCCAGATCCACAAAACCTATAGGGCCAATCTAAATGAAACTTGGCATTCATAAACCACCAAAGAGAAATTTAAGTGTGACAGTTCGACTGTCACATACCCTCTCCTGTCATAATTTCGTTGTGATGCGTCAATTGCCAAAGCCCGGGACATGGAAAGGAGTGAAATCTTCCAGAAGATTAAATATTTGTGATCTCTTTGGTTTTATTAGTGAATGGACATGTGGAGCCTTAATTGTGATCTCTTTGTTTTAATTAGTTCCTTATTGATTCCTTGATTTTACTTCTTATATTATGACAATTAGATGGTAACGCCATGACACTTCCAATATCCTGATTTTGTTGGCACATCAAAAATGTCTTCTCTCTCTCTCTCAATATTAATGTCATCATTAGGGGGCGGATTTCTAAGAGAAGTCATATTTTTTCCCTTAACATTATATCTTATAGTCTTGTATTTTCAACACGTTTCCAAGCATGATAACCAAAATTAAACAGGTTTTATTGGGCATATAAATGCATATTTCGGCTTTCTTAAGTTTTATGGCATATTTTGAATAAAATATCATTATAAACGGCATATTTTGGTCATTTTCATTTGAATTTCGTTTTATAAAAATCAGATTAAGCTCTAGAAATTATTGTTCAGGATAGACTGGAATATACTACTGAAGAACCATTCTAAAGTTGTGTATGGATTGTTTCTAACTGGTAGGAGCTGTTGTTTGCGAGCTGGGTCAATTCCTGGAAACCGGGCTATTGTATACATGGAAGCAGAGGTAATTCCGCAGTTATTTGTCATCGTTCTTATCTCTCTCCTTTCCCCTTCCCTCTTCCACCTTCAACACACTGAATGACCTTGGTCACTCATTAGGGAGCTTTAGTCATTCAGTTCCTTTCAATATGCCTAAAATGAAAGTCTCAATTTGAGGGAAGTTGCGAAGTTTTGTTCACGAGTTAGGTGAAAACATATTCAATACGGATGGAGTAATAAAAGTGTTTCTATGTAACGTAGATGCTATTCATTAAATCATATTTTGAATTTTATAGGTCATATTTTTATGTTTTAGGTCATATATGCATACATATTTCATCCATTTTTAGGTCATAGAAATCCGCCCCCTAGACATCATATACGGTTATCTAACTGAGGTGACGGATTTTCCTTAATTGTCAAGAGGAAATATATTATTTTATTTTCATTCATTGGTTATTTCGATAACTTTCTTTTAGTTCACCGTCCTCCCCTTTTAGGGTATAGTTTTAAGTGTGAAGATGTGTGTTTTGGTTTTGTATGTAATCTTTTCCTTTTTCCAAATATATTATGTTTGTTCTCTTTACCCTGCCTTTGTACAGCATGAAATCAACCCACCCTCTTCGTCTAGAGCCTCTTCCACTCCCAGAGCTGGGACTCTGTAGTCTCTTGTTTTCTTTTCCTAGGCATTAAAAATAGTGCCTAGAAATTTTTAGAAACAAGAGCACTGCCTCCACCTTTAAAAAAAAAAGCCCATTGGAAACTCAGTTATATCAGTGAAAACTGTGGTGAGTTGGAGCTCTGATATTTTACCTTTCTTCTGACTATCTTGGGCGCGTAAGGTAAGGGGACATTAAGTACCGCAAAATGGGGATACTTTGCACCTGTGCACAAAAATTGGAAAAAGATTGAACATACTGCCATCTGCAGGAGTCTCATTAAACTACAAAATATCAACTTTAATAGTTAGGTTGGCTATCCTTGATGCTCCTTCCACCTGTTTACTCCATGAACCGAATGTTAGGCGGGATCAATTGAAAGCGTGCAGGAGTGATCACTTGTTCTGTTTGATATGGGTAACTTTGCACCGTTGACTTCAGTCTGTCATTTAAGGTGGAAATATTGTGGTAGTGAAAAGTATCCCACTCAATGGGGTAACATTGCACCAAATTCATTTAAATGGAAGTAAGAGTAAGCCTTATGCACTAAACGATGGTTTACCTCAAGGATCAGTTCTTGCTCCGCTACTGTTCAGCACCTATACTGCAGATCTTCCAGAAACTACTTCCATGACATTCATATATGCAGATGACTGCCCATTCTAGTGACTTCAAAACAGCAGAAACTACACTCACAAAGGATCTCCATAACCTGAACAAATATTTCAGTGCATGGCGACTCAAACCTAACCTGAACAAAACTGAAGTAAGCTGCTTCCATCTAGACAACCAAAAAGCCAGCTATGTACCTCAAGTCGAATTCAAAGGCCAACAACTTAAGTATAACCCCTAACCAAAGTATCTGGGTGTCACAATGGTCCGGACACTTGCATACAAGCAACATCTCTCTAACACTGCAGCCAAGATAAAAACAAGGAACAACGTATTACACAAGCTCAGTGGTACAGGCTGGGGAGCAAACGCGGCAGTACTACGGACATCAGCTCTTGCCTTGGTCTACCCAGTTGCAGAATACTGCTGCCCGTGTGGCTTAACAGTGCACACACTTCAAAAGTTGATACCCTACTGAATGATACCATGAGGACAATATCAGGCACCATCAAATCGACACCTCTAAAATGGTTACCCGTCTTATCCAACATCCATCCCCCTCACATACGAAGAGAACTAGCTCTTGTAAGAGAATGGCAGAAATGCCGCAGTAATCCTCAACTGCCCTTACATCAGGACTGCAACCCTCAGAAACCGAAGAGATTAAAGTCCAGAAACCCATCATGGAAGCTAGGTGAGAAGCTCCTGGAAACACATTTTGATGCTGATGAGATCTGGCATGAAGAATGGTCCTCTTCAAATCCCGACCACCTGGGTTTAATCCATGATCCTTGTAGAGCTCCGCCTGGTTTCAACTTACCGAGAAGGAAATGGACATCTCTAAACAGAATCAGGACAAATCATGGAAGGTGTAAATTCTGGCTTCATAAGTGGGGAAAATCTGAAGACCCATTCTGCAACTGTGGTAATGTGCCTCAGACCATCCATCACATTGTTATGGACTGCCCAAAGAGAAAATCCAATGGATCTGCCCAAGAATTACATAGTGCCTCTACGGAAACAGTGGACTGGCTGAAAAGTCTGGAAATTAAGTTTTGAATGTGTATCATTGATATGTAAATAATGTATATAAAATTGGAAGATATATGTATTTATAATATAATCTTTTTTGCCATACGAAATAAAATAATTGCACCAAATTAGATTAATTTTTAAATGAACAGTAGGTGACTCATTTGATCACATTCTGAACTGAATGGCATCCAAAAACGGTAAGGAAAAAATGTAATTGCGTCATTGAAATGCTCTAAACAGTAGTTACACTTAATAATGTACAAGAAACCGGAAACAGTGGTGCAAAGTCTTACGGTACTTGGGAGGGAGAATGGATAGAGAACAACCTGTCAGAATAAGAGGAAATGAAATCGAGAATGAACAAGTTAAACTTGGCATACTTATAACAAGAAGACCAGCTCGACCAACACTAAACAGACAAGACTACCAGACAGTGATTCGTCCGGAAGCCAAATATACAGCTGAATGTTTGGTCTGACAAAGAAAGGAAGTATCAACAAGTTGGAGCTAAACTTTTTTTAATGGATTTCCTAAATCAGAAACATCCATGGGACCGTGCACAACAACTCGTCAAAGTTTCATCGCAATCGGATGAATGGTATATGAACGCATGTGGGACTTTTTTTTAAACAAATCGCGTGCCAACACTCATTTGTTGAAACTACTCGCGCGCTATCTATTGTAAATTGGATTTAGTTCACCTATAACCATCCCGGGAGTGTGCGCAACTACTCACCAAAATTTGATCGCAATTGGATATGAACGCATAAAAGACGAACAAACATACATACATTCATTATTAGCATATTTTAATGTATGAAAATATAGGCTTATGCGATCACCTTTTGTCCTTGTGTCTGTCTGTCTGTGTGTGTCTCTAAGAACTTCTAAACGGCTGGAGCAATTTCAATAAAACTCGGTAACTATTCCGGACGATCCTGACCGTGCCCTTCAAATTTTGTTACGTCTCGCCAATCCAACATGGCGGCTGTACGAAATATTTCACCTGCATTCCATATCTCAATATCTTTATTTGCCTTATTCTCCTTTTGTATTCCCTTTCTTAGTTTTAGTTATAGTTTACATTTCATTATCATCTTCACGATCACCCAGACCATTAGGGACCGATAACCTAGATGTTAGGCCCCTTAAAACAACAATCATCATCATCATTCAACCAATCGATTTATCGTTTCGTAGCAATTAATCGATTTTGCAGCGTGGTTAATCGATTATTCTTTCTTGGTGGCTTATCCCACGGACTAAGCGAGGGATCCCACCTCTACCACCACTAAGGGCAATATCCTGGAGCTGAGACTCTGTGTCGGGGATACAACTGGGGAGTGTGACCAGCACGTCTGCCAGGCGGCCTCACCTGCAAAGAAAAGGAAGAAGGAAGATTGTAGTTTTACGTGACCGTGAATCTTGTGATTATGAGCCACGGGACCTCCTTTTTACGTGGAATCCGAACCACAGGACATGGCATTTCACATCGAAAATCTCACATGCATTGACCGGGAATCGAACCCGGACCGCCTTGGTGAGAGGCATACAGCTAGACCGCTGAGCCACCACGCCCCCTCACCTGCAAAGAGAACAGGGGCCTGATGAAGGGATGGGAAGAAGGGAGGAATATACAAGAAAGAGGGAAGGAGGCGTCCGTGGCCTTACGGTAGGTTCCATCCCGGCATTTGCCTGAAGACGAAGTGGGAAACCACGGAAAACCACTTCGAGGATGGCTGAGGTGGGAATCGAAACCCCTTTACTCATTTGCTCCACCCGCCGCTGAGTAGACCCCGTTCCAGACCTCATACCTCTTTTCAAATGTCGTGGCAGACCCGGGAATCGAACCGCGGACCTCCTGGGTGGTAGGTAATCATGCTGACCACTACATCACGGAGGCGACTTAATCGATTGTTCGATAACTTAAATTAATCGCATTAAAACAAATAACAGCCTTAGTAGATACTAGCGGACTCAAGTGGTGCTACACGAAGTTAGTCTAGGGAGTGACTAATTTTCCGTCCGGTTAGCTCATTTATATCTTATTCTTGTGCAAGTCGAGTTCCTCGCATGGAAAGGCAATTCTATTTAGAGGAGTAAGTCCTTTTAAAGTCACACAATAGGGAATAAATAATGAGCTTAACATTGCGCAGCGCGCTGCTCTTCCAGTGAGTTTCTAAACGGATATACACTGCTGCTAAGTTCATGCAACTAGAGAAATTCTGTTGGCTGCACTGCTGGTGACGATTAAGTGAATTCGTGCGAGTCTTCAATGTAATAGTAAAGAAGACAGAATCCATTGCAGGATGTAATCAACCGTAGTTGAGTCTAAGTTTCTCTAGCAAAGAAATATGTTAAATATCTTTTACAAAAGGCTAGCATACCCCGTCGCGGCTTCGCCCGCGAATATTGTAATTGTAAAAAGTACACTTACCAATGTCTCAATCATGAATGCTATGACTGTTCTATCATTTAATTTTGAAAATAAGGGAGATATATTTAACACACTGATCAAACACAAAATCAATTTACCTAAATTTCTATGATAAAAAATACGCATCATAAAATTACACAAATCAAAATCATCTGCGCCCACATTTCCACCTTTCACCTCATAATACACCACATCGAAAAACTTTTTAAGACACGTGTCTGCTTATTTTTAATGATTAGTTTATATACCGAGTATCACATCACCAAATGAAACCACTCGTGAGATATTGGTATTCAATGAAATGCAGGTTTAAACTCCTTAACACCGCTTTAGAACTTGAATATCCAAAAATCTCTCATTAGTGGATGTTTGTTCTATGTATTTCAGCCCTCCCCAAGGGTGTTTTCTTTGGGGCACACTGTAGAAAGGGTTTCGGCCTCGGCTGGGAAGAGAAGGATAGCCGTTTATGGCCATGTGTGACGATTGTCTCCAGACTAAATAACCGTCGGTTCACCTTCTGGAGAAACAAGAAAGTTGGTCCCACCTGGCTGACAGAAACCGAGAAAGAAGTTCAAGACAGACAAGCTGTGAGACAAACCCTCAAGGAAGCCCGTGGATTTCAGGAATAACCTCGGAGGAAAGATACCCACTGGACAGTGGAACGTAAGGAGTTGCATCGTGAAAAGATGCGACTATATTGGGCCAAGATCAACAGTTGAAGAAGCGTGGTCTAAATTAGACCCATTCAAACAAAGATGAAGATGAAGATTGCTCTTGGATGACCAGTTTCGATCGTCAAGTGATCATTGTCAGATCCTTTGCACTTAGGCTACACGTATAGGTTGTGATATTTTCAGTATATAGGCTGCACTTATTTGGTTGCAGTAGTAATCACACTAGCACAATGTGTCAAGATACGTTCCAATAAAAATCATACCGAAAACACCAGTGTCATCATTTCAACAAAACAAGCCAACGCGCTGTGGATAAGAAAAGAATTAAGATTCGCTTTAAAAAAAGGAACAATTGTACGACAAAATTGTACGTCAATCACCGTTATCAGTATCTCAACCAAAAAATCACATACCTTGTCTAATGTTATTTTAATCACTAATGCAACTAAATGAGTGTATACAGGCTGATTCTTATTAACGTTTATAACTCTCCGTGGCGACGTAGATGGCATTGAGACAAGCAATTTGATAAGGGACACTTAGCGTCGCAAGTGTCCGGAAATACCTTAAAAGTGATCCACAACTGTTAAACATATGACGTCATCAGGTGACGGCTCAGCTCGAGCGGCCCGTGCACTCTTACGCACACCAAAGCATCCAAAGCAAATTGTTAGTTGACATTAAGAACGCTTGGTATTACAAATGTGATCGGAAGCGTTCGGGAATTTTACACTGGATTCGACATGATGGGGCAAAATTAGTCATTCGACAAGAACTGCTGTACTAGATAACAACGGTTTGAGAGTTCTCAGCCACACAGTTCAATACAGTATGTCAAATGAACCGCTTTACATTCCATGAGCTTGCAGACATGCACCTTTGTAGTGGTGCTGCAAATTCGAACGCACTTGCTGCAAGGCGGCTGTACCAACAACGATTTCCCCAACGCGTTCTGCCTTCTCACGTGACCCTCAGCCGTTTGTGGGTTGTAATGTTTAACAGCAAGAAAGTTCGGTGATACATGCGCAAAAATATAAGCGATGCTTCCACTTGAAAGGTGAAGAGAGAGAAAAAATGATGATGGTTAGGGCACGGAATTGAACCTCGAACCCCACGCGCCCGAGTCGCACACGCAGACTCTGAGCCAGAGTGATATGACATTCAACGTTTGCTTTGGATGCTTTGGTGTGCGTAAGAGTGCACGGACCAGACCGCTCGAGATGAGCCGTCACCTGATGACGTCATATGTTTAACAGTTGTGGTTTACTTTTAAGGTATTTTCGGACACTTGCGACCCTAAGTGTTCCATATCAAATTGCTTGTCTCAATGCCATCTACGTCGCTACAGGGAGTTTTAAGTGTTAATAAGAATCACCCTGTATATATTTTGTCATTGATCCCATGGAGGCCATGAATAGGATACGCACTATTCTGTATAGTCTCGGTATTACCTAGGTCACACAACCGGCCACTATTGTCAGCCATCTCTACGACCGGCAATGTGACGCTTTTGTACTAGACAGCATACTACATTATTACCTAGTCAGCTCACGTGGGGGTTTAGTTCCGAACTGAGTACGAGCTAAGCATAACCCTGCGTGAGACACTGGGAAGGGGGCCCTCAACCCCGACACGGCGCGTCCCGATGGCTGATGGGGAATTTCCTGTAGATATACAGGAAAGGTGCGAATAAGACCTAGTCAAATAAGCACCCGCGGATCAACTGAGGTGAATAAAACAATGGCCAACGGCTTCGATGGCAGAGGAGGCAGGGCCCTGCGTAGCTAGTGCCTGTAGTATGTTCTATCCTGCTGCTCCCTTACGGGCAGTCTCAGAAGTAAGCCACAAGCGCATGACGTCTTGTCCTTGCCTCTCCCTACCTGCCGCTCGCTACATGTGCGAGCGAGCTGTGTATAGTATGGCGTAGTGCCTTGTAAACCTGGCAAGTGCTTTTAGGACCGTATGACCTTGCCTCACACTGTCAGCACTGTCTACGCTGGAACTCGTCAGTTCAGGCGCGCACGGCCAGCCCGTACCGACATGGTTTCGTAAAGCCGTTCTTATCTTCCCTTCATATTAATATTATTATTATAACACTATTAATATTAGCAATAAAATGATATTGGGTACCAATAGACTACGTCACACACTGTTCCCGAGTACATTGAAAGTGAATTCTCTATTATTGAATGGATTCATTGATAGCAAAATTAGGTCATTTATACTTAGGCTTACCCAAACTTGATGAGTGATTTAAAAATGTTGATGTTGATCCTCTCGCTTAATCGAAACGTACCACAAGCTTTCTCTTCTTTTTGAAGCCTATCGTTATCTCTAAACGACCTGTTTTGTTATGCCGAAGGTTACTTCACATCTGATGGTGGGGTCCAGCATAAATCTTGTATCCTTCTTATGGCCAATAACAATTATTATGCCCATTGTATTTTTGCTTCTAAGACGAGAAAGACACGAAAACATGGATCGCGTAACATTTCTGAAATGTTACAGCTGCATCTTAGATCTATTTCGGTGATTCCTAACTTTTGTAGTAAATCCCCTTCTTAATTATGGTTTTTGAACGTGAGCTAGGGTATCAGGCACTCCACAGTGTTTGCAGTATACAGAGTTCTGGCTACGCCCATGGAGGTCTCACACAAGAGCATCCTTTGCTTCCACCTATTTGTACTAGGCTACTCCCTTTCATGTCTACTTCTGGATTAGTCAATCTCCATAAAATATGGTGATTGGATGGTTTCTGTACTTTCGCAATCAACCTGCAATTTCATTTTGTGTTTACCATAGATCCGCTTCAGTCTTAAGTATCGGTTATTTATATTCCCTTGGTTCCTAAATAATTAATCACCGTCTTCATCGTTATCACCATTTTCATCATCAACACCGTCCTGACAACCTCCTTCGTTGTACGAGCACAAATTACGCACTATGTGATCATGTCATCAAGCAATGCATGCTCTCTCTGGTACAGTCTCCCTACATGATGCTTACTATACTTTGGATGTTCATTCACATAAAATTTCAAAATTAGCTTCGAGGTTTTCCTATGCCCAGAACTTAGAATGCAATAAAAATCAAATGTCTTAAATACCATATCTGGATTAGCCTAGATATACATATGCAATTGGATTAACTCATGAGGGCTACTTATAGCATTGGCCTTTGAGAATATTTTACGGAAGCTATTCTAACAACTCTACGCAGTGATGTGCTCTCAATTCGAATTGCAGAGTAAGAATGTATAAAAAAGAAAACTCGTGCCCTCTGGCCTGGCGCAAGTCCTCGAAATGAGCACCGCTTGGATGATTTACGTATCATCGATACAATTTCAGTACCCCAAACCGAAATTCAATTTCGTGGCAGGACAGGGAATCAAACCCGGACCACCGACAGCCAAGAACGTTAGCCGCTACACTACAAGGTGGTCTCTTTCATTGTCAGCGCAATCAATTGCACGATACCATGTAATTTCTTCACTGGGCGAACTATAATAGTACACATTTCTTCGTATTTTTGGCATTGCATAGCCCCTGGTAAGTTAGGAAGACGGTTCGCGTACCATAACCCTAAAGTCGAATAGTCCCAAGAACTAACAAACAAAACAGTCTTAGGCACTCCACCGAAAGAAATACAGACAAGCTGGTAGAAAGACAGACAACATAATTTGTAATTTTTAGAGCAAAATAGGCTAATTGTTATATAATGAATAGCACTCTTGGTCTCCATAGTGTTGAAATAATGAATATTGTCCTAAAACTTGAAGGTTTGAAGGATTTCGTGTCTTCTTGCTTATTTTGCCGTATATCTTATGTGTAGGTAAGTTCCACGAGGTATTTTTTCAGGCCATGTTGAATATAAGAATTCTTTTTTTTTATCGTTTACCCTCCAGGGTTGGCTTTTCCCGCGGACTAAGCGAGGGATCTCACCTTTACCGCCACTGGTAGTGTCCTGGAGCTTTGGACTCTGAGTCGGGGATACAACTGGGGAGTGTGACTAGCACGTTGCCCAGGCGGCCTCACCTGCAAAGAGAACAGGGGCCTGATGAAGAGATGGGAAGAGTGGGAAGATTAGGCAAGGAAGGAGGCGGCCGTGGCCTTACGTTAGGTACCACCCCGGTATTTTCCCGAAGACGAAGTGGGAAACCACGGAAAACCACATCGAGGATGGTTGAGGTGGGAGTCGAAACCCCTCTACTCATTTGGACCACCCGAGGCTGAGTAGACCCCAATCCAGTCCTCATACCACTTTTCAAATTTCGTGACAGAGCCGGGAATCGAACCGCGGAAGTCCTAGGTGGCAGCTAATCATGCTGACCACTACACCACGGAGGCGACTTGAATATAAGAATAAAAGACATAAATGACCTTAGATTGCGACGGAATATCTTTCATTTTAAAATCCTGATGCATTTACTAACGCATAAAAAAATGGTATTGGCTTTCACGGCCGGTGAATTAAAACTCAGCATTCTTCTAGGTTTGTGCCGTGTCTTGTGTGGGGTTTCGCCTAGGATACCAAGCTGGCTCATCGGCGGGCTCTTGGTGTCCCCGCTCGGACACCCACAGGAGTGACGAACTGCGCGCCACCTCCCTTTATATTAGGTGCAACTGCACCACTTGACTGCGAGAACTAAAAGCTCACGCAGCCTTAACCTCCCTATGAAGGCTTCCAAAGAGATGGTATATTGGCTTTCACAGCCGGTGAATTAAAACTCAGCTGAGTTTGACTAACGCATGTTTCTCGAACTCACATATCCCTGAAGAGCATCAATCTAGTCATTTGGTGAATTCAGAATCTTGTTATTGAAATACAGTTTTATAGTCGTAATGTAGTTTATTTTGGTTCTACCCATAATTATTCCGGTTGCTATGAGGTAGGGGATGTGGTGAGACAGTTTCGTTGTGGGAATGATTTCACGGATAGATGCCTTCATGACGCCAATCTCATGAGAGGAGTTAATGACAAATAAAATTAATGAGGTAATGTATGGAGTGGCTGTGTGTGGTCTTTCGAGTTTGGAGTAGTCCGACCATGCACGTTAACGTGTTTAGCTACCTCGGCTGGTTTGTGACATTATGTCAACAAATTAAAAAATGTATTTTAACTCTCCTGATTCCATACCGGCCCCTGATTCTATTTTAGGACTATTATATCTCGCTGTACCTGCTACAACACCCAAAAAGTATGCAAATTTCTGTATCCTTGCTGCAGATCTGGTTCATGTGCGTCCAAATATCATGTCTTATATGTCTACGGTTTGATTCATTAATGTGTGACTCTCCCACTATGCTATTTTTGTCCTCCCCACGTTATGAGCACGGCAGAACACACGCATATGCCACAATGTTGGCTTTAGTGCGCCTAGTGTGCAGGCTCCGCGCTCAGTACTAAACGTACTTCAGTACCCGGTCAAATGGACAGTGCTTGTGCGACTAAGCGCTGCAGTGCTAGTGTGCTGTCGTGCTGCACTGCTCAGAACTGGACCGAGTAGGGCTGCGCTCGGCCGGCACGAGTCAATTTCTCGCTAGCACTGCTTCACCTTGCCCATTGCACGGCCCTGAGAGGAGGACCTATGTCTCAATGGCAGCAAGGGCGGAAGAACCAAAATTGAAATCCACTTCGTGTCTGACTTGGATCGAGCGGCAAAGTGGTCAGCGTCTGTTTACCTAGTAGGTACGGCTGCATAGCTTATGTTCCAGGAACTAGCAATCTCTGGTCCTAAACTCCCAGTGGAAACACTGGATTAATCCTTGATTACAAGCAGTTATGATTCGTGCGAGTAACTACAGAATTACCCCAGGTGGTAACCAATCCACCCGTCCATGGACGGCAACCAGGTTTTCGGACTCTGGGGGACCTGGGCAACCACGATCACAGAGAAACTCGGAGTTCTCTGGCAAACTACCATCAAAGACACCCACATACATCGGGACCTTCAACATCAACACATTACTAAAACCAGGCAAACTACACACCTTAACATCAGAACTAGATCGACAAAGGATACAGATACTAGCTCTTCAGGAAACACGCTTTACAGATGAGAGCACACTAGACTATGGTAACTACCGTATTTTCAAAAGTAAAACGGACAAACGAATAGGAAGAGGTGGCACCCCCCTCTTGGGTATGGCATTTGTAGTTCACAAGAGCATAGTTGATTCGATAAAAGAAGTCACTCCCATAAGTAATAGAGTAATGACTATGCGCATACAATGTGCGAACAAAAAATACACATTAATTAACGCACATGCCCCCACGAACATTGAAAATAAAAGGGACTTGCAGAAGGTAGAACAGTTCTGGTCTAAACTCGAAAAGATCGTGGCAACGGTTCCTAGAGAAGACACAAGGATATTAC
Source organism: Meconema thalassinum (assembly GCA_946902985.2). Taxonomy (NCBI): domain Eukaryota; kingdom Metazoa; phylum Arthropoda; class Insecta; order Orthoptera; family Tettigoniidae; genus Meconema; species Meconema thalassinum. Next base: position 221,512,835 of record OX336397.1, on the reverse strand, counting down.
TAGGTGATTTCAATGCACAGATTGGCAAAGAAAAAGATTACCAAAAGACTGTAGGCAAATACCCAGCTCATAAATTCACCAACAAGAATGGCATGAGACTCATTGAACTGTGCCAACAGAACAACTTGAAGATAATGTCCACCTCTCTGAGGAAGCACCCTCGAAAACAGAAGACTTTGCGATCACCTGTGCAATCTCTTGGAGAATATCAGATCGACCATGTGGCCATCACACATCCTTTACAGAAAGAAATTCATGATTTGCAAGTTCGAAGAGGAGCCAATATTGACTCCGACCATTATCTATTGCGAATCAAAGTGAAATTTACCCCGAAAAGAATCCACCCCAAGAAATCTCATCTTCAGAAATTTGACACGAAAAAGATAAAGGAAAGTAACATAACAGAGGAATGGGAAAAGGAGAAGGCAAGCACCTGGAAGCAGTTCCATGACAAGATCATTACGAGAGCTAAAGAGATTATTCCATTGAAGAAGAATACGAAACACCCGTGGTGGGATTCTACATGTGAAGAAGCACTGGAAATGAGAAAGAGAGCTTTTCAGAAATACAACAGTAAGAAGTCACTCGAGACTCAACAACACTATCTTCAGACCAGGAAGGAAGTGTCAAAAGTAATCAGACAAACTAAGAGGAAACACATGAAGGACCAATTGGAATCTATAGATCAAGACTTCCGAGATCACAAAACGCGAGATTTCTGCAGGACGTTCGCAGGAAGAATCCGAGGATACACCCCACAGAACTTGTGTTTCCGAAAACAAGACGGAAACCTCGCGTTGTCCAACCGGGATAATTGTAGTGAACTGGCTCGGTATTTCTCTGAGTTACTCAATTACGAGGAGCCAACATCACGATGGCCCAAAGAGACTCCCGTACATGTAAACCCTGAATCTCCACCACCTACTAAAGAAGAAATCCAGAGACACATTTTCAGACTCAAAAGTAACAGGGCGTCTGGAGAAGATGGCATAGTTGCAGAACTATTAAAGAACATAGGCCCAAATATACTTGAGAAGCTCACACTAATCATCATGGATATCTGGAAAACAGAAAAGCTACCTGAAGAATGGAAATGTGCACTCATCCATCCGTTATACAAGAAAGGTGACAGAACGGATGTGAATAACTACAGAGGGATTTCTCTCCTTCAAGTCACCTACAAGATTCTCTCCGCGTGTCTTCTTCAAAGAGTACAAGAACAGCTTGAACACAAAATTGGTGAATATCAAGCTGGTTTCCGACCTGAGCGTTCTTGTGTTGAACAAATTTTTAACTTGAAGACGATATTGAAATATAGAGCGACCCGAAGCTCTCCGATCATTTGTAGTTTCGTCGACTTTAAGAAGGCGTACGATTCGGTCGATCGACAGTCTCTCTTTAACATCTTAGAAGAACTAGGACTTGATCCAAAGACATTAAGACTCATCAAGGAAACACTCACGGACACGAAGTCAAAAGTAAAATTTCTGGGTGAATTATCAGAGCCCTTTGCGATTAAGACCGACGTGCGACAGGGTGACGGATTGTCACCACTGCTCTTCAACCTTGTTCTACATAAAGTCATTCGAGAATGGGAGAAGGACTTGAATGCCCAGAAGCTCTGGAAACCCATTCATCTTGGACGAAAGAATGATGACATATAGGTCAGTTGTTTAGCTTTCGCAGACGACCTAGCGATACTAGCAGACAGCGATATTTTAGCGATCAAACAGATTGAAGTCCTCAAGGAATGCGCTGAGAAAACTGGGTTGCAAATCTCATTCGAGAAGACCAAGTTTATTTGCACTAGGTTAGACATCCAGGAACTACAAACAAAATACGGGCACATCAAACGGGTTCCACACTTTAAATATCTCGGTGAGATCCTAGAACCAACAGGATTGGAAAAGGAAGCTCAGAAAGTTCGATTACAAAAACTCAAAAGAGCATATTGGAGAACCCGTGACATCTATAACAAGAAATGCATGTCCATACATACAAAAATCAAACACTATAAGACGGTGATTAAACCTGAAGTGCTGTATGCAAGTGAAACCTTGGTACTTAATAAGAAAGGTGATCTGGAAAATATCTTGAAGGAGGAAAGAAAGATCTTGAGGAAAATTCTGGGCCCAGAGAAAAGTGAAGAAGGGTATAGACTCAAATCACGCAAAGCCACGGAAAAACTATCCAACCTCGCCGCAGACATCAGGAAACGAAGACTGAAATTCTATGGACACGTTCACAGACTCTCATTTTCAAGGTTAACTCACAAGATTTTGACATACTCTGGAAAACTGAAGAACGTATCTTGGATACAAGATGTTAAGAATGACCTGGAAAAGGCCCGGATAGAAACGTCAGAAATACTAGACAGAAATGTCTACCGTCAGAAGATAAATAAATGGGTGGTACAGCCAGAGAATGAAGTCCCCAGAAGATCGGGGCTAAATGGTCAGAAGAAAGGAAACGAGCGCACAGTGAAAGAATGAAAGCAATATGGTCTGTTAGAAAGGCGAATCATAAATGTAATGCGTGATCCAATAGGGTCCATACCCACATAATAATAATAATATATATAATAAATGTAATATCTTATAGAAAGTTTATTAATTAATAAGAACTTGTAAATATGCAGATACCTTCCAACCTATTAAAAACCTATATGATAGAGGCTGAAAAGAAGGATCTTAAAAATATTGATGACATTGTAGAGTATCGCAATCATTATTCATATTATATATTTATATATATATATATAAATGCATATTGTAATATAATTGAATATACTATATATATATATATATATATATATATATATATATATATATATACTAGCAGGTACCCGGGGCTTCGCACGCGATCAAGACAATGGGGACGATGCATTATTGCTGATAATTGGTCTATTCTATTACAGCAATCGCGGCTACAGGTGGGTCCATTTTAATTCTGAATATTCTGATACATACAGTATATGGATATGAGCAGCAAAGTGGGAATTTTATAGAGTTGTGAAAGTCTGCAGGGTTCGATGTTACATTATGCTAACACATTTTAAAATTACGTCTTCTGCTGAGACATAACGATTTTGTTGTCCGGATGGTCGCGAGCACGCCACTTACAGTTGCCCATGGGGAAAAAATGGTTCTGTCTAAATGTACACGTGCTACTGTTAAGTGTGTGTCATTGCACTTTGTTAAAGAAATTGCGAATATTGTTTGAAGAGGGAACTGCACTCTTGCACACTGGAATGGCCAATCTATCGGAATATGGGGAATTAAAAGTATTCTTCCTTGAACTATTCTGGATGTAATTTTGCCATACTTATTGATTATTTGAACGTCAATATGTCGCTATTAATAGACCTATAGTAAAATATCTCTCACCTTTGCCGCTGATGTACATTATACAGTCTCTTCCCGTGTTACATCCCAGGGATTGAAATTCTCCAACAACACTTTTGCCTCACAAGCCTCTCTAAGTAATTAAAATTGCCGATTGTTGTTGTTTGAGTGTTGAGTTTTTTAACAGGTTTGATGAAGGCCCTCCATGTCTCCCTCTCCTGAGCTAATCGTTTCATCTCTACATAGCTACCACACCCTACATCCGAGGCAATCTGCTTAACACTGGTTTACCCCTACAGTTCTTGTCCTCGACCCTCCCATCCGTAACTAAGCTTGCTATTCCGGGGTGTCTTAATTAGTGCCCTACCAACCTATCTCTTCTCTTCATTAGCAGTCGCCAGAAACATCTCTCCTCTCCCACTCGTCTTAATACCTCTTCATTTGTTACCCTATCTACCCATCTGATCATTCTCCTGTATCACCACATTTCACGCATCAATTCTCCTCTTTTCTGCTGCACCATTAGTCCACTAGTCCAACTCAGCAACTTTTCTAGGTTTAAGCCGTGCCTAGTGCGGGGATTATATGGCCGTAAAAGACAAATTACCAACTTTATTGAAAAAAGTTTGCCCAATTCCTCAGTGAGAATAATTAAGAAAAAATAATAATTTAATGTGACAGCCGGTAGAATACGACACATCCGTCTGTGATTATGGGTTGCTGATCATGGTAAGAAACGAAAAAGAGCAGATCAATATTGGCAAACAGAAATATACAGTTAACAAAAAACAAATTTATAAAGAAAATGAAAGCATACCGTGCAAAATAGGAAGCATCTTGACATTGTAAATTAGCGTGAAAATACGAAAACTCGCTTACAATAACCAGCTCAAAGAGTATAAAATTAGACTCAAAATCACGCTCGTATCCGACCCCTAAAACCATCTCTATAAATAAAATATATCTCATTTTACGCGTATCAATGCGAGGAGAAAAGTTCGTGAACCGAACCCCGCGTTTTAAGGCCCTAAAACGAACGGTTTTCGAGATATTGCCAGAAAACTATGCCCGGTCTGCGAAATTTCAGCGGTTGCCATAGTAATGTTTCTTCGAGGGAACACAGTTATTTGGAAATATCTCCGAAACCGTTCATTTTAGGAACTTAAAAAGTGTGTTTCGGGGTCCCTACAGGACCTCCGAGTATTGTTTCTCGTATCTGGCGGCTTAAAATGAGCTAAATCCGATATTTGTACCGACTGTCCTTGCTCAGTGCCAAAGGGCCGAAAAAGGTCACTTACAAATTGAATTTAAAAAAAACGTTTCATAGTGAGCCTCTACATACTCGGATCAACCAACATGCAAAAATTTCAGCTTTCTAGGTCTACTGGTTTGAGCCCTGCGTTGATGAGTCAATTTTGGATTATATATAATAGATGAGACTTTCCAAGTCGATTTGCTCGTTGAAATATGGAATATAGCTCATTCTGCGCGTATCAATGCGAGGAGCAATGTTCGTTGTTTCCACTTCTACGAAGTGGGAACCGAACCCCGCGTTTTAAGGCCCTAAAACGAACGGTTTTCGAGATATTGCCAGAAAACTATCCCCGGTCTGCGAAATTTCAGCGGTTGCCATAGTAACGTTGATCTGTTTCTTCGAGGGGACACAGTTATTTGGGAATATCTCCGAAACCGATCATTTTAGGAACTTAAAAAGTGTGTTTCGGGGTCCCTACAGGACCTCCGAGTAATATTTCTCGTATCTGGCGGCTTAAAATGAGCTAGATCCGATATTTGTACCGACTGTCCTTGCTCAGTGCCAAAGGGCCGAAAAAGGTCACATACAAATTGAATTTTCAAAAACCGTTTCTTAGTGAGCCTCTACATACTCGGATTAACCAACAAGCAAAATTTTAGCTTTCTAGGTCTAGTGGTTTGAGCCCTGCGTTGATGAGTGAATTTTGGATGCTCAGTGCCAAAGGGCCGAAAAAGGTCACTTACAAATTGAATTTAAAAAAAACCGTTTCTTAGTGAGCCTCTACATACTCGGATCAACCAACATGCAAAAATTTCAGCTTTCTAGGTCTACTGGTTTGAGCCCTGCGTTGATGAGTCAATTTTGGATTATATATAATAGATGAAACTTTCCAAGTCGATTTGCTCGTTGAAATATGGAATATAGCTCATTCAGCGCGTATTAATGCGAGGAGCAATGTTCGTTGTTTCCACTTCTATGAAGTGGGAACCGAACCCCGCGTTTTAAGGCCCTAAAACGAACGGTTTTCGAGATATTGCCAGAAAACTATCCCCGGTCTGCGAAATTTCAGCGGTTGCCATAGTAACGTTGATCTGTTTCTTCGAGGGAACACAGTTATTTGGGAATATCTCCGAAACCGATCATTTTAGGAACTTAAAAAGTGTGTTTCGGGGTCCCTCAGGACCTCCGAGTAATATTTCTCGTATCTGGCGGCTAAAAATGAGCTAGATCCGATATTTGTACCGACTGTCCTTGCTCAGTGCCAAAGGGCCGAAAAAGGTCACATACAAATTGAATTTTCAAAAACCGTTTCTTAGTGAGCCTCTACATACTCGGATCAACCAACATGCAAAATTTCAGCTTTCTAGGTCTAATGGTTTAAGCCCTGCGTTGATGAGTCAATTTTGGATTATATATAATAGATGAGACTTTCCAAGTCGATTTGCTCGTAGAAATATGGAATATAGCTTATTCTGCGCGTATCAATGCGAGGAGCAATGTTCGTTGTGTCCACTTCTACGAAGTGGGAACCGAACCCCGCGTTTTAAGGACCTAAAACGAACGGTTTTCGAGATATTGCCAGAAAACTAACCCGGTCTGCGAAATTTCAGCGGTTGCCATAGTAACGTTGATCTGTTTCTTCGAGGGAACACAGTTATTTGGGAATATCTCCGAAACCGATCATTTTAGGAACTTAAAAAGTGTGTTTCGGGGTCCCTACAGGACCTCCGAGTAATATTTCTCGTATCTGGCGGCTTAAAATGAGCTAGATCCGATATTTGTACCGACTGTCCTTGCTCAGTGCCAAAGGGCCGAAAAAGGTCACATACAAATTGAATTTTCAAAAACCGTTTCTTAGTGAGCCTCTACATACTTGGATCAACCAACATGCAAAATTTCAGCTTTCTAGGACTAGTGGTTTGAGCCCTGCGTTGATGAGTCAATTTTGGATTATATGTAATAGATATATATATAACAACCTATATAGTTTATTTATTTATTTATTTTTAATAATAGATTAAAGTATTTAATTAAAATACCCATTTATTATAAATCGACCAAAATATTTAAGTATATAGGATAAAATACACTAATGAAAAACAAAAAAATATTTGACCTTAAATAAAGTTTTGTTAAGGTTCTTATATTATATGATTGAATATATATGTGGTAGCTTATTGAGGTATCGCGGGCGTGAGTTTTTATGACTTTCATCTTTATGATGTATTTTTGTACCGTGACTTTATGTGTTTTTATTAAAGTTGAGGAAAAACTTTACAGGGAATAAATAATAGAGGGTTTTAAACGTTAATAAGAATCACACTGTAAATTGTAAATATCATAATCATAACTAAGGTTCGGAAGTTTAAGACCTAAAAAGTACAAAATATGCAAGCAAATATGCCCTAAAAACTAGCTAAATATGACCTAAAAACTATAAAATATGACCTAAAATATATGAAATATGACATAAATTTTTGGGATAGGTAGAGTATCACTAACATACAGTAAACGTCTTAAGTGCCAAAACAATTTTCCAGTGAATTGGACATGTGATATTTTGATTTTACAAGTGACTTTTTAATGAAATATGTGTATTTGCAATGTATTTTATGCCCATAAGTTTTTATAATGTGTATATCTGGCTTATGAATGATAATAATAATAATAATGTCATTGGTATTACGTCCCTTTTAACTACCCTGGCTTTTAGAGACGCCGGGGTGCCGGAATTTTACCCCGAATGGGATCTTTAACGTGCCAGTAAATCTACTGACACGGCTCCCTCGCATTTGCGCACCCTCAAATGCCAGCTGACTACGCGGCTGATGAAGAACAACATTATTGTTCGAAACATGTACCAGTACTAAACAGAGCTAATAATATTGAAAAGACGGAAAATAAGAGTAAGTTATTTAGTGGAATTTAATTTCAATACGGACCATTATGTATAAAAACAATTTCCTTGTTTGCTAATTACTTCTGAGATAAATACTGGAGTGACATCCTGTTGAAAGGCGGAAGCACACTATCGTCATGTTCCGTGACCTCATGCGTACAGTGTCGCAATCCAACTTGTCCAGAAAGATGTGCTAAAAGACGTCCGTAGAGGAGCGCCTTCTTGGAATCAGATCTTCTAAATCTGCTATCTGCCTGTTCCGGGAAAAGAAAGAAAAATATATCTACTACACTATTCGGAAATCCTGTGTTTGAAACTCGACACAGGTAGCACGTACTTGTTAACGATGCCTCAATTTTAACAAAAATGCTGAAATTTTAACCAAATATGACCTTACATCGCTAAAATATGACCAAAACAATGAAAATGGCCGAAATATACATTTATAGGCAACATCAAATTGCTTTAAACGTGGTCAGGGACCCGTCATTCAAACTTATTTTTCAGAGTTCGGGTAAAATGAGCTCAGGAAAAAATATGAATTTTCCTTAACATCCGAACCTTAATCATAACCCATACTTATGGATCCTGTATATTATTTCAGTAGTATAGATCCTTCCTGCGGCGCTCACAAGCGACCGATCGTGACAAATGAGCATTCAAATGAAAGAGAATAGACATTAGCAGAGACTTATTGCACTAAAATTTCATAAATATCTATAATTTCTTTAAAAAATTACTTTAAAACATTGTACGATGTATGCGATTTGCAAACACCGTTGCTGTAGGAAAATACGCTCTATAATTGCTGTCCAGGGGCCGCTGTGACGCCTGTTTCATGTCATATTAACATTCTGAGGTCTTTCCTTTATCCTGAAATGTAAATCGTGTTCTAGGATCATTTGGTTGAAATAAAAACATAACCTTTCTCCGTAAGTCTCTTATTATAAATCTATTGGGGAAAGTGTGGTTTATGAACATGCGGGTCCGCTAGTCTATATTTAATAGCCTAAGTATATAGGCTCTGATGATGATCACGTGTTCGACACTGTCAAATATAGAAAGCTGCACACGTTTCCCAACGCTGTCTGTTACCTGTGTCCATGTCCGTCATAAAGCTCATTGAGGTAAAGAAAAATAATAAAATAAGGTCATTCGGGTTGACCTTTAAAGTTCACCGGCGTCGTGACGCGTCTCTCATTCTGGTAGCGCAGGTGTGTGTGGTTGAATGCTCATATCTCCAAGTCATTTCATTTACAATTTGAATTACATAATTATTACGGTATCTTCTTTGATGTGACACAAGTCATAACAAATTGCGACAAACTGGAAAATGTATTTTAGAACTACGGATATTTTTATACCCTGCAAGGTAACAATTAATTGTCTGTTTCTTTATAACATATATCTTTGAAGACATTTTTACAGTGTTGTTGTTGATGTTTGAGTCTTCAGTCGGTTTGATGCAGAACTCCATGCCTCCCTGTCCTGAGCTAATCGTTTCATCGCTACATAGCTACCAATCTGTTTAACATATTCTAACCTTTGTCTTTTCCTACAAGTCTTGTCCACGACCCTTCTCCTATCCCACTCGGCTTAATACCTCTCCATTCGAAACCCTTTTTACCCATTTGATCTTCATCATTCTCCTCTTTCCTGACTCGCCTAAAGTCCAAGTTTCACTTCCTTAGAGCGCCCCGCTCCAGACAAAGGCTTTCAAAAATGACGTCCTAATACCTAAATCTATATTTACAGTGTTGCCTATTAAAAATTGATATTATTTTTCAGTTGGACAACACAATGTTATCGCAATTGGGACAGATGACCTAGCTGTTCCGCCCCATTATAACTCCAATAACTAACAGTAATCCCAATTGTTAAATTCAGGGGACAAACGTTGCAGTTGTGCAGCAAGCCTAAGTACCTTGGGATAACACTTGATAGGTCCTTGACCTTCAAACAACATCTCACGAACGTGGCCGCAAAGGTGAAGACCCATAATAGCATCATTCAGAAGCTTGTTGGTAGAACAGACGCAAGAAAAGCTTGCCGAAACTCAACGATGCGCAGAGACCAATATCAATCGGCGTATTTTAATGCTCATTGCGGGGCTCCTGAGTGTCCCCCGAATGCTGATTACCGGGCTCACTGCACAATCCATTCTTCAACAACGCGGCTCGCTCCGAGACGCTGTCTACAGCTGCAAACTAAGCGTAAACCCAGTCACAGTTCAGCCTGCCAACCCTGGGCAGACGATCCGTTCAGAACTGCTGCTAGCGAGCTACTGCCGCGAAGTGGGAGGGGCGTTGTATGCCATTACCGAGCACACCCGAACACCCGAACATGGCCGAAGATCTGCGCAGCATTCTTCGGCAAGCTTTTCTTGCGTCTCCTCTACCTCCTGTGGTTCCAGCGCTCGAACTTTACGATCAACTGCTCTGGCACTGTCATACTCCGTTGCTGAATACTACTGCCCATCTTGGCTCAACAGTGTCCACTCCAAGAATATAGATGTGCATCTTTACCAGACAATGCGACTGATTACGGGCTGCATGCGTAGCACAACCACTACATGGTTACCTGTTCTAAGTAACATCCAACCTCCAGCTCTCCTGAAGATCTGGAAAACCATTCAGAAGAACCCCCAGCTACCCATACTCACTGATGTAGCAAAAGCAGATAATCAACGGTTGAAGTCAAGAAAACCACCTTGGCGCTCTGCAGTACTTCTTGAAGGCTCTTCATTTAACATCTCAGAAGCATGGAAAACTATGTGGGAAGAATCATCAGTATGCAATGTACATTTGATTGAAAACCCTTCCAACCGGATAGAAGGTTACAAACTCCCCAGACGCCAATAGAGAATCATTAACCGGATCCGTACAGGACAAGGCAAATGTGGATTCCTGCTTCACAAATGGGTTTGGGTTACTTCTGCTAACTGCGATTGTGGAGCTACCCTGCAAACCATCGGACATATTGTTGGTGAAAGTCCGCAACGAGCGTTCCAAGGATCAGTAGGTGACATTCATCATGCATCTTCTGAGGCACTTCAGTGGATTGATGGCCTGGATTTAAAAGTTTTAGGCAAGCACTTGTGTTTATGACTATGTATATATAGCTTTATATGTAGTGTATATAACTTTTATTTTAACTCTGTATCATCATACGATAAATAATAATAATCCCAATTACTGATACAAAGTAAAGCAAAAAAATATTTGGTAAAAACTCTTGGTTTTCTTTTTTCGAAACCCTTCCCAATTTGATGGACAATTTGTATATTTAGATTTCGAAAATAATGGTTCGTTGGTTGGTTCCTCAGTTTAGGGACTGCAAGAACGCGGTCATGTAGCGTGTACTTTGTGTGTGTGTAGAATCTGTCTTATAACCGGCGTTAATTATGATGACTGTATTAGTGTGTGTAAAGGTCGATCCTCAATGCGCAGTCGGCAGTCGGTAGCTGGAAATCGGCAGCTGCAGTCAGAAATTGGTAGATGACAACCTAGCCATTCACAATGCGCAGTCTTAACGACTGCTGGGAGTAAATAATACAGTGACATTCTTTTATTCCTTGTGCACAGAGGTGTTGTCGTTAACCTCAAAACTTGCAATATGGATGATTTGTAGATGTACGGATTATTTTTTATACCGTGCATTTAAGAGTTTAAAAGTACGAGTTGCGAATGTACTTCATTTATATCCTATTTGTAAACGACACAGTACAACAACGTGACGTCAGTTTCTGATCTGCTCTGATTGTCTAATACATTGCCGACTACCGGCTACCGACTGCAACTGCACGTTGTGTATGGTGCCTATAGTGCAGGATCTTTCATATAAAATAAGAGCGCCAAGCAGCGGCTTTGTTAACTACAGCTGCGGTCACTTTGGCCGAGCTTGTGGCGCGCCACGGCCCCCTGCTATAGTTTTTTTTAAAGTTCCGATGGACTGTATAAAAATAACAGATTGACATTACCAAACTTGACCTTGCAATAAGCGCGTGCAGGTGCTCAGTCGCCAGTCTAAGCCTCAAGTGCTAACATGGTGAGACTGTTATCATTGCAACATCGTATTTTTTATGTAAAACTTATTTTAAGTACGAGTCGGTTCGGCGGGTACGTGATGCATTTGTTCAGCAATTTCCTGATGAAGTGCCACCTTCACTAGCACAGATTTACGTAATTGCAAATAGGTTTGACACTACTGGCTCGGTGTCCAATAAAAAACATGCCCGCACACGAACAGTTTTATCAGAGGATGAGCTAGATGACATTGGCGAGAATCTTGAACGGTCTCCGAATAAATCACTCACAAAATTAGCACAAGTAGGGGTTTTGGTTTCATCAACAATAACTAACTAACTAAAGTAAGATTTCAGCATTGTACACACGCTAGCAAGGCCGCTGCATAATATAGGATTGTACACACGCTTAACGCAGGGGGCCTTGGCGAGCCACAAGCTCGGCCAAGGTGATCGCAGCTGCGGTTAACAAAGCCGCCACTTGGCGCTCTTATTTTATATGAAAGACCCTGTATACACGGCGACACCCGAGACTACCGACAGCCGACTGCGCATTGTGGATGGGACTTAAGGACTGCAGACGATCAATGTTTCGAGTAGTTCCTACTTTTGCTACCAAATGCTACCGTTCACGACACCTAATTTGCGGACTTGGCTACTAGATTCCATCGCAATCAGCACCTGGCGGCGAACGTTGGACCTAATAGAGCGTTAGTCAATCTAACCTACAAATTTTAGATTCACTCAAGTGTAGTAAGTGGAAAATTCTCTTCAATTACATGGGACCACCGGCTCCGAAGGAAGGCATACTGAGGGATTTTAAAGCTCTTAAAAAATCCGACGACTTCAGCCGGGTTTGAACCCACGATCTTTTCGAAAATAAGCGTAAAGCTCTACCCACAATGCGCAGTCGGCAGACGGCAGTTGAAGTCAGACCCGTGTTCTCTTATGGCGTCATTCACAATGTGAAGTTGTATGTCGGTAGTGGATAGTTGACAATCAACAGGGTGTGGTCGGCTGTCGCCAATTTTATCTTTGACAGCCAACTGCATATTTAAGAGCCAATCAGAAAACATCACAAGCTGACTTCACTTGGTCGTTTTCATGCTTGTCATCAGCTGTGTAGTTGCATTCGCGGTAGGCCTATATTCTTCGCATAATTACAGTACCGGTATATAAAAAGATGATGACTGAATGTACTGACTTTGGGATAGAAGATATATTCATTGATCTTGTAAAGGAACGCCGTTGGATATATTACATGTGTGAGCCCATGTAGGCTATTTAAAAGGAAACAGTTCATTGATTATAATGTTTTCCTTTGTAGCAAATGGAATGCAGTGGAAGGTAACGCTGATCCTATCGGTACAGAAATTAGCCAAAATACATTTTCTAATGACGAAAAATAAATTAGGAAATGATGTAGTAATAGCTTGAACGTGTTGGGAGCCATCGGGTGTTCAATCAAAAATGACCAGCCACACAAAAACAATTCTGTTCAAAAATCAGTAGGCCTAATTCAGAGTTGGATTTGTTATTAATTATTTACAAGAGGGGATACTGGATGTACGAGTATTTTTCCTCAATTTTAACAATGCTGTACCAGTTAGCAGCAATAAAAATAAACCGTACAGCTCCAAGTCGTCCATCCATGCAAATTTTAGGTTAGGTTATCGTCGATTGACAACTTTCTCAAGGAATAAATGAAAGTCAAGTTATTATTTACTCCTAGCATTTTAACGACTGCACATTGTGGGCGGCTAGGTTGTGAACTACCGACTCCTGACTTCATCTGCTGTCTGCCGACAGCTCATTGTGAGTAGAGCTTAACTCAACTTAGACTATGCGATGACCTCTCATTTAAACTTATTTTCTTATCGCGTGTCTACTAATCTTTTCGATCGATTTCAAATTATTCTATGAATCGATTGACCGAACATCGTTTATTTCCAGCTCTAGTTTCTACATTTCAAGTTAAAACTCAGCAATGTTTCTAGGTTTGTGCCGTGTCTTGTGTGGGGTTTCTCGATGTGACGACCACCTCCGTGCCATGTTCTGGTACCACATGATCACCAATCCCTGGTCCTCCAACATCCGCACCAGTAGGTCTTCCTCGGATTCCACAGGGGTCTCGTAAATCAAGGTTTTCACGTGACCCTACAGGTAGTAGTCTAGTGGTGTCAAGTCGGGTGAACGTGCAGGCCAAGCAATCAGACCACCACGACTTATCCACTGTTGCCCAAATCTGTGGTGCAGATGAGATGGTGCGGCATCGTGATGAAACCACATCATTTGACGCACATGCAGTGGCACATCGTCTAAGAATTCAGGCAGTACGTCTTTAAGGAATGGCAAGTACGCGGCACATGAGGTGATCGTTCAATGGCGTACGTACGCTATTCAGTGACGGGGATTTGAACGTGTGCTGCGGTGTTTTTAATTTCCACCTCAGGGATCTTGGAAGTCATTTACAGTGTTATTTTACACTTCTATTCCTAACCTAAAGCTAGACCGCTTCCTTCCCGATCTTCATTGGAATTTCAAATTCACACACTCACTACTACATACACAACAATAACATAGATTATCACATTTATTTATTTGGCGTATGTCTTTTAGTGCTGGGAGTGTCCGACGACATGTTCGGCTCGCCATAGGTTGTAGCTACTTCAAGCGGACAACCAAAGGGTGAGTTACAAGTGCCGTTCAATTTCAAGTAGTTCCAACTTTCACTACCAGATGTCGCAGACACCTAGTGGTGAACGTTGGAACTATGATGGAGAGTTTCAACGAAATCTAACCTAGAAATTTAGCTTCACACAAGTTTTGTTAGTGGTAGGATCTTAACATGCCATAAATCTCTCACATGAGACCGCCAGCTTTATTTCCTCTTCGAAGGAAGTCATACTGTAGGATTTTTTAACGCTCTTAAAAATCCGAAGACTTCGGCCGGGTTTGAATCCGCGATCTTGGGCACGCAAGTGCACGGGGCCCAATGTCCAACTTCAGAAATGAAACAACATCTATTCCCCGACGCATTCGATAAAATGAAGAGGAAGAGCTCCAGTTTGCAGCATGTAGAGACTGTACCTACATTCCTCTACCGCATGCCGCTCCGGCTCAATCCTTGCTAACTTATGAGGAGTCATATCGGAAACGCGAGCAAAGAATGTGCCGGCAAACTTGGCGAGAATTCCTTTCTCATGCACCAACACCGGCTTTAGGGAAACGAACGACGACATGAAAAGAATGTTGTTGGCTTTGAAGAGCGGAGAAATCGCTTCTCATTTGCTCCTCAGGATTCACAACATAACAAACGATGAGAAAAACAAAACATTCAGCTGTTCGAGTTGAAGATATCACAAAAGGCGAACATCATAATTTGGTTTACAAAAACAAAAATAATTGTATTTAGGTTTTTTAATATGTAGGATAGGTTTAACCCTTTATACAGGTTCTTTCATATAAAGTAAGAACGGCAAGCGGCAGTACTGTTATTGGCCGCTGCGGTGACCTTGGCCGAGCATGTGGCGCGCCATGGCCCTCTGCTGTACTATTGAAAGCGCGCCCATAGAACATACGAGGGCTGGTCTTTTTTCCAAGTTCCGATGGACTGAATAAAAATAACAGATTGACTTACTAAACTGATTTTACAATTAAATATTTGCTTGTTTTATTCTTATGTCTCAACATAATCGCCAAAACGATTGAACCATTTGTCGTATCGTTACACCAGCTTTCCAATGCCCTCTGCAAAATATTCTGCCGCCACTGAGGTGGGTATGTCTGGACAGTCTCCTGAAGTGTTTCCCTTTTGGCGCGGAGTTGCCGCCCAACCATACCTTCAATTCTCGAAAAAGGTGAAAACATTCACGACTGCACTGTGCCAACGTTACGATAGACTTTTACAAAGAATTCAAGTGTTAAGTTTTGCACCATCTGCTGTTTAGTCCAAACCAGCAATGAATGATTACACCTTTTTCGAGAATTGAAGGTATGGTGGGCGGCAACGCCTCGCCAAAAAGGAAAAACTTCAGGAGACTGTCCAGAAGTACCCACCTCAGTGGCGACAGAATATTTTGCCGAGGGCATTAGAAAGCTGGTGTAACGATACGACAAATGTTTCAATAATTTTGGCGATTATGTTGAGATATACGAATACAACAAGCAAACATTTAGTAGTAAAATCAGTTGGTTTGTCAATCCATCGGAACTTGAAAAAAAGAAGAAAACAAAACAGCCCTCGTATGTACTATGCGCGCTTTTAATAGTACTGCAGGGGGCCATGGCGCGCCATATGCTCGGCCAAGGCCACCCCAGCAGCGAATAACAAAACTGCTACTTGCCATTCATACTTTATATGAAAGACCCTGTAGGGCTGAATAGTTCAGTATTAAATAAATTTTATTTTTGTATTTATTTACATTTAATTATATTAGCCTAATTATAATATTATTATTAATTTTAATTTTTGTTTTCTTTAACTTTTTAATGCTCATCATTACTTTTTTAATTTTAAAATTAAGCTGGTAAAATTGTTAAAAATTTCATTTTTATACGCTTATTTATTTTCAAAATTTAGAGGCATATTAATAGGGCCCGGATTTTGATGACATGTCATCTTTATACTGAGCTGTTTAAAACAATGCTGAAGTACACAGAAACTCCGGACGGGCCACCCCGTCTTCAAATATGTTATTTTTATTTTACATCTTTTTGCATTTTTTTATATTTTTCCATTTTTAAGAGCATTTTTTTTAAGTTTGGTAGAATTTTTTGGTCATATTTTAGAGATTTCGGCCTTTTAATGTATTTTTTTTCCAATTTAGTCATGTCACAGCTTTATACGGGGGAATTACGTCTCTCCGAGTTCACAAGAAGCTAGTAGCTGATACAAGTTAACCTAAAATATTGAAATAAAATATTTCAGTATTGCTTTTAGTAGAAAAATATATATCTTGGACGCACAAGAAGGGTACCGTTTTCGTCGCAAACCAGTTATTAGCGGAATTGAATGTTATCTGCTCTGTTGACCAAGGTCAGCTATGGCGGGTAGAAAGGGGAAGGGGTGTATATTCTTGTCTCAATTCCGCATAGTTCACGGCGAGAGATATCGTTCATTGCCGCTTTCTCCATTTTATAGTGATTTTTTTTGAATTTTTGAAATATAGGTGTGTTTATTATTATAAGATCATTTTCTCCATTTTATAGTGCATTTTTCAATTTTTTTGGTAATTTATTACGGTCATTTTTGAAAATTTTAAGTGCATTTTTTAATCTTTTTTACCGCATCAACATTCAGGCCCTACATATTAAGTATTGTTTAACAATTAAAAATAGTAAACAATTAAAATTAAAAAGTACAGGAAAGTAGGATAATAACAATTAAAGTTAAAAATGCATTATTTTCTACCATTTTTTAATTTTTATTTTAATTGATATTAAAACCTAGGTCAAGGAGATAAACTAATGATATTTGCTTTACAGATACATCAACACTTCCACAAGAATTAGTTGGAATATGAGTGAAAGATTCAACCATCACCATCTTTGAATATATAAATTGACCTTTTGGTAGGTGGTTAATATACTAACCACTAGCCTATAACGGGTTAAAGTGTAGCAAAGGTTTACATAAATTCCGCAAAGATAAAAATTAATGGTATATTGGTTCTCACGGCCGGTGAATTAAAACTCAGCAATTCTTCAAGGTTCGTGCCGTGTCTTGTGTGGGGCCCGCCGATGAGCCAGCTTGGTGTCCTAGGCGAAACCCCACACATGACACGGCACAAACCTAGAAGAATTGCTGAGTTTTAATTCACCGGCCGTGAAAGCCAATATACCGTCTTTTTGGAAGCCTTCATAGGGAGGTTAAGGCTGCTTGAGCTTTTAGTTCTCGCAGTCAAGTGGTGCAGTTGCACCTAATATAAAGGGAGGTGGCGCGCAGTTCGTCACTCCTGTGGGGGTCCGGGCGGGGACACCAAGAGCCCGCCGATGAGCCAGCTTGATGTCCTAGGCGAAACCCCACACAAGATACGACACAAACCTAGAAGAATTGCTGAGTTCTAAAAATTAATGTTTAATTGTTAAAAGAAAATCTGACTTAATGATACGTCTTTTATTAAATTATCACCGAAAACTTCACACATTTAAGCAATATTTGCTCTCCTTAAATATGTTAATTATGCAAATTCAATAAACCGTGGATGTCAGGTGATTTTCACACTCTATCCCGTTTAATTCACTTTGTTTATTTAGAATATCGGGAACTTGGAAACAATAAGAGATGTATCCCCACTTTCCTCACAGTAAATAAACAAACAATAAGATATAAGCTGAACAGTGCTGAAAATATTTAAATTTACTAGCAGGTAGAATAAACACAGTCTTCAGGTTTACTTTTAAAGATTATGCACTAAAAACTCAAATATATTACAATTAATGGAACAAAACTGCAATTAGGTATTTTTACATACTCGCATATTCATGAATATGGATCTTTTGAGTGTGATTCGGTGAAGTATTCAAGTACTGGTATTTTGTATTTAGAAGTAAGGAAAAAATAGGTAAAATCCTAAAAATCCGAACCCTAGCGAGGACGGATCGACCGGACAGTACATGCAAAGACGATATAAATATCATCATTTGGGCCCTGATTTTGATGACATATCTTTTTACTGAGCTGTCTAAACCAATGTTGAAGTACATAGAAACTCCGGACGGGCCACCCCATATGCACTTATGTCACTTTTATTCTGCATCTTTGTGCATCTTTTGCATTTTAGGAGCATTTTTTAAAGTTTGGTACATTTTTTGGTCATACGTCAGAGAAATCGGCCTTTAAAGGTCTTTATTTTCTTTTCTTCAAATTTAGTCATGTCACAGCTTTATATGAGGGATTTACGTCTCTCAGAGTTAAAGCTAGTAGCTGATACAAGGTAATTTAAAATATTGAGATAAAATATTTCAGTATTGCTATTAGTAGAAAACTATATATCTTGGATGCAAAAGAACGGTACCGTAGGTATACGGATGCTCGTAGTGCAGCGCAACTCAGACAAAATTGAACATAAACGTTTTTTTAAGTGCTAGAAATCTATTTTGATTGACTTTTCAGTTTGAGCTTAAGATGTCATTTTTGAAAATTTTAAGTGCATTTTTTAAACTTTATTTACGGCATCAACATTCGGGCCCTACTATCGACCAAAATATTATGTGTACTCGAGTTTGAAGGTTGTTTGTGAAGTAACCAATAAACCTACATAAAATCCAATAACATCATCATTTTCGTCGTTCTATTTTACGTTAGTTCATGTAGGTTTGGAATTTTTAATTTATATTTTAATATTTTTTATCGCAGTTGGAACACATAAAGTGCCCGTTTTTAAGCGTGTTTCAACCGTGCGTCACATTTAAGAATTAATATCTCACAAACCCGTCATCAGATCGAATCCAAATTTTAACACAATATACATTGGAATGTTGTATAACAACAACCCCTGGCACTATCCAGCCCATGACGGGCTAAGGTCGACCAAGCGACCGCTGCCCAGCCATTTGTCCTGCATATATTAGGGTGACGCGTGATGAGCGCGTCGGGTCCCTTCGGCCGTTAATCTTGGTATTCGTGATCGGGGCGCTGTCTCACTGTCAAGACAGCTACTCAATTGTCCTCACGAGGCTGAGTGCACCCCGTTCCAACCCTCATATCAGTATTAAAATCCCTGACGGAGCCGGGGATCGAACCCGGGGCCTCCGGGTGAGAGGCAGGCGCGCTACCCCAACACCAAGGGGCCGACATGTTGTATATTTTTTTTTATTTCAAAATTTTGTGTGTCCAAGAAACAAAGTTGTTATCATTTTTGTAAGGTAACTTTTTCTCGGCTCGGGGTGGTTGGAAAATGTAGTTCATGGTTGCGTTGTAATCCTTATACATCATGTCTTAATTCCCCGTACAAATACAAACCGATATAAAATAAGTGAATTAATTTACGAATTTCACAGTCATACAGCCTAACCTTTTGATGTATAAGGATTACAACGCAACCAAGAACTACATTTTCCAACGACCCCGAGCCGAGAAAAAGTTACCTTACAAAAATGATAACAACTTTGTTTCTTGGACACTCAAAATTTTGAAATTAATAAACCAGGTATACAACATTCCAATGTATATTGTGTTAAAAGTTGGATTCGATCTGATGACGGGTTTGTGAGATAATCATTCATAAATGTGACGTATGGTTGAAACACGCTTAAAAACGGGCACTTTTTGTGTTCCAACTGCGCTAAAAAAAATATTAAAATATAAATTCCAAACCTACATGAACTAAAGTAAAATAGAACGACGAAAATGATGATGTTATTGGATTTTATGTAGGTCTATTGGTTACTTCACAAACAACCTTCAAACTCGAGTACACATAATACTTTGGTCGACAGAAGTTATCATCATTTACCAAAGGCAGTCGCATTTGACGGTTTTCTGCTAGTCTCTTCATGCTGCCGTAAGTAGAGCCCTTATCCACATCCGCTCGTTTGTTCGTTATCCGCTTCGCTGCGCCACGCTCCAGACAGTTATGAATGCATTACGTGATAAGCGCTTTTTTTGCCGATGTCAATCCGATATCCGTTTTACGTTTCGGCATGTTGGGTTAAAATCACTGACTGGACTATTAATTATGTTACCGTGGAGATGCATTTGCAACGAATTCTTGTCTGACGTAATTTAAGAATGGTGAGGTGCATGAAACACAAATCCCCCTTCCGTCCAATCCTAACTTGACTGTGTATTTTGCGGAACGAAAAGTTCATAGGCAAAATGAAGAAAAACTGAGTTGCACTTTCAGTGAAACACCAAACACAACCACTTTTCTCTGAAGTCTTAACTCAACCTGATTCGACAGTTTGCTGATGACTGTATCTGGGATAATAGGCTCGCCCGCTAGATAGGCTGTAACAGGGGTGATAGACTCGCCCCTAGCCAGCTCGTAAACTGTCGCCTCAGTAATTGAATACAGATTGTTGGAAGAACTGAAAACGTAAAAACACTTATAGTGGGCGATGTATTGAAGATAGAGATATGCTCTTGTGGACTTTTTTTTTAGAACTTTTCATTCTGAACAATTCTTACACCCATTGTACAGTGAGTCCGGGAATGTTCTGCGCAGCGCCTACATGCGTCTGGGAGCGCTAGCTACAGCAGTGACCTTGGTAGCACGGCTGCCGCTTGCATCATAACAAATAAACAGTAAACTTTGTACTCACCACAGCCATAACAGATCCTGGAACCATTCACAGTACATCACTCTTTTTCCGTAATCAGTTTGTTTAAATTCATGAACCACGGCAACTTTATAAGGGAACAACTGAAGCTTGTCTCCTACAGCTGTCGACTTAGAGATTCCTGTTTATTGAGCTAATTTTCGTGTTGATTTACTTGAAATACACAGCATTATAACGGAGATTTCATCAATTTTTTCGTCTGTTAAAAGCGTAGGCCCGCCTGTTCCCGGTACATCGTGAACTGAGTCAGTCACACGAAATTTACTTACCAAATTCCGAACGGAAACCGCGCCTGAAATCTTAATTTTACATTTTCTGTAAACCGATCGCCTTCGCGAAAAACGTATTCCACCAAAAGAACTCTCTCTTCAGTAGTAAATCTATCTGAACGCTCGCTTATCGCAATACACACTGAAGACATACACGCTCGCTCGCTCATCGCAATACACACTGACAGCCCACACGGGAGAGTCCCGCTTTGAAGGACACAGTGCAGTGCAGCCAACTAAACTCATGACTCAACCACTCACAGCTGCATGTACCCACTGCGGAGAACATTCTCGGGGGCCCTGTATATAGATATTTTTAACCGTTTGTCCAGCGTAAAGCTTAAAGAGCGCATGGAAGCCATGTTTTCGTTCCAACTTTTTCACTGAAATCCTAACTGCTTGGCTTCCTTTGATAATAAATAAATTATTTTCTACAGAAACCTTCCTCGAGATATCTTTTACAGAGTGCTGAAACCCGCATCAAAATCTCGAGATTACCCGTGACATCCACGAACCGGAGACATTGTTTTATACTAAGTAGAGATCGCGGCTTCGGTGGCGTAGTTGTTAGCATGCCCAAGATCGCGGGTTCAAACCCGACCGAAGTCGTCGGAATTTTTTAAGAGCGTTAAAATCCCTCTGTATGCCTTCCTTCGGAGGGGAAGTAAAGCCGGCAGTCCCATGTCATAGATTTATGGCATGTTAAAGAACCTTCCACTAATTACACCTGTGTGAAGCTAAATTAACTTATAGGTTAAACAACGCTCTTAAGGTTCCTACAATCGTCGCCAGGAGAAGACTGCGGTGGCGTCGTCTGGTAGCCAAGTTCTGAACTAGTAGTCGTTGACGGTGGCGTTTGGCGGCAAAAGTAGGAGCTACTTGAAATTCAATGCCTGCAGTCCTTACTTGAATAGGGATGTAGCCTGAGAAAGTTCGCGCCAGAAAGCGCACGTGTAGTACTGGGTAAGCGCAAGGCGATCGTCCTATGTTTCCCCCAGTCAGCTGCGAGGAATGTATAGATTGTGACCGAGTTTTCTAAGCTTAAGTAAATTATATCTTCTCTAATTTCACTCCAAGACTATATTAATTAATTCTATAGGTACATCCTCTAATATATTATGAACGATTTTCAGCGTTTAAGTGTTAAACAGCTGCAAAATGAGCTACGGACCAGCGGCGCTAAAACTAGTGGGAGGAAGGAAGAATTAGTAGGCTACAGCGGTAATAACAAAATTCTAACACGCTTTATTATTCAAATAATGAATAGGAGTCAGAATGCTTGAGTATTGTAGGCCTATATTGATAAATATATCTCCATAAGACTTAAATAATAAATAGAGATTTCCCGGTCAATGCATGTGAGATTTTCAAAGTGATATGCATTTTCCTGTTCGGATTCCACGTAAAGAGGACGTCCCGTGCCTTATGATCTCTAGATTAACGGTCACGTAAAACTGCAATCTTCCTTTTATAAATAGAGATTTAAATATTCACTTGCATTCCTTGCTTATAGACTTCGATTCATGTCTCTTTTTTGGTTGATAGCGAACATGAAACTGTCATGTTTTAAGATAAACTTAATCAAAGAAAGTTGATACTGGTATTGTTTACCTCAATATGCATCGCAACGTTTGGTTCTTATGTAATTTGTCAATTTCTTAATACAAATCGTTTCCGTACCCCTTGGAAACGATTTAGGGGTACAATATTCAAAAAGTTTGAGAATCCCTGTTTTAAGGCCACGAACAGTTTCCATTCATCTGGCTAACTTAGGCCTATGACTCAAGAATGTAGAAGTCAGTCACTAACGGTACCACATTCTCCGTCGGGCAGATGTAAGTTGACGATTAATTCTGATTTCAAGAAACCAACCATAATACGTTTTGACTGTTAATGGTATGACATTTATTCTTGAAGTATTTGTCCGAGTATTGATGCCTTTGAAAATGGGAGTCACAAATGTTACATTCACTTCTCCCTGTATATTGACGATTTCTTCCCGTACCGTACTTCAATGGAGATAATTTATGCAGATTCCGATATTAAAGGCTTATCGTGGTAAACTGGCAATTTTCTTGTGTATGGCCTCTTCCTTATTTTGGTTGTGTTCGTGGTCCACGGAAAAAAGCGATGTAACAGTGCCCGGTTTTAATCTTGCTCACTCACCTTCAAATACAAACGCATAAATTCAGTGGTTGTTATCGAAATGTCTAATCAGTTTATAGGTAGGAATTATTTCCCTTTGTAAATCACACTTGCCCAACACAGTTTTCGTGAAGTCATCGAGTTGAAAATGATGGGAACACAATTTAATATTTTCGGTCAGATTTTCTTCACCGAAATGTTTCCTTCTAATAGCATGTAACCATTTCTTCCTCATTTCTTTATTTTGTGAAAATTGGTGACACGAAAACGGGCTTCCCTGATTTTTGCAAATAGGAACACTACAATAGCTCGGCATATTCACGAAAATAGCAATTTAAACAACTTAAATTCGTGGATATTAGCGGCATGAGAACACAGGAGACAAATGAAGAACGCCTTGCGCTTACCCAGTACAACAGCAGTGCGCTCTATCGGTGTTAGTTCTATACATCCCTATTAAAAACAGATAACACACACTAATACAGACATCACAATTAACACCGGTTATCAGACAGATTCTACACACACCCAAAGTACACGGGGATACATGACCGCGTTGTCGCAGTCCCTAAACTAAGGAACCAACCAACCAAGTAGAGATCAGATAAAGCATAAAGCAACATATTTAGACATTTGTGGAGAAAGTCGTTCCCTTAGAGCTTAGGCTATGTCATGTGCTATGTTTCAAATGATTGTTATACAGCCTGAATTTCAAATCATTTCAGTTCGAAGTGTTATATATGCTTAATGACATCTTACAATTGTCAAGACAAAAAAATACGGGGAAAAAATTACAGTCAATCTGAAAGACTAGACGTTATATCATTTCAAATGACGCATGCTACAAATGCTACACATGTTAGAAAAGCTCTGGAGGGCTCTTTCAACAGACTCCATTACCCATTAACTTAGGCTTCCTGCGCGGGCATCTCTTTAAGGGTCATCCTATATTTTCTTCTCCAAAACCACATTTCAGCAGCCTTAAGTTTTTTATTTCCTCCAGTTTCCCTTATCTCCAGGTTTCGCATCCATACAGTAAGTCACTTCAAACAAAGGTCTTGAGAAATGACCTTCTAGTCCTCAAACTGAGCTGATTATTTAGCAATAAGTTATTTTTATTTCAGAAGGCTTGTTTTGCAACCACTATTATTTTCTTGATTTCTGACAGGCACTTGTTATTAGACGTTATCACGCTACCCAAATATGTGAATTCTGTGAAGACATGGAGGACTGCATAAAACCGGTCAAAAGACTGAAGACTCAAACAACAACAACAACAACAACTACAACGAGGTAGGGATAGACAATTGCCCACGTATTTTGAGGCCCACCACCATGAAGAGAAAGATACATTTAGCCCACATTTATAAGAAGGTTGGTTGGTTGGTTCCTCAGTTTAGGGGCTGCGACAACGCGGTCATGTAGCCCCGTGTACTTTGGGTGTGTGTATAATCTCTCTAATAACCGGTGTTAATTGTGATAGCTGTATTAGTGTGTTTTGTAATTCAAGTAAGGACTGCAGGCAATAATTTCAAGCAGTTCCTACTTTTGATACCAAAAGCTATCGTCCAATACATCTACCTGTGAACTTGGCTACTACAGTGAAACTTGGGTAATTCGAACCTCAAGGGACCAGTAAAAAAAATCGAATTATCCAAAAATTCGAATTATGAACGTTCTTTGAAAAGGGTAGAGAAAATATTCAAATTCAAATTTTCCAGTTCCCTCAACCATTTTCGGCCTTTGCCACTCTCATTTCATAACCGAGAATTTTGTCTTTATTTTTTAGGTAAGTTGACAACGTGTTTGGTGGAAACCCGAAAGCCTTTTCAATTTCAGATTTTTTCCTTCATTCCCTTTACTTCTTTAATCACCGCTATTTTCTCCGCCAAAGTCAAAGTTTTGTATGAAATCCGAGGCTTTGATGACGACATCTTAGTTCTGTACACACACGTTATAACACAGGCAAAACCAAACTTCTTTATCAACAACCACAAGTCTAATCAGACCACTCAGCACGCACTACCAGACTGGTGTTAGGGATGGCACTGTTATGAATTACGAGATGTGGAGCGTTGCAAAACAATGGGAGGGGGAGGGGTTGGGCATTGACCTTGGAAGGAGCGTCGCAGGCGTGTTGTTAGCCATCGAGTAGGGGCCGCATGCCAATGATACGTCGCTTTTTCAGGAATTCCTGACCCAACAGTTTGGCTTCCGATCGGCTTTTACACGTAAAAACTTCGAATTATCCAAAATATAATTCGAATTAACCACGTTTTTTTAAAGCAATGATTGTATATAAAATGCTAGGAACCAAGAGAAAAATTCGAATTAAAGAAGATTTCGAATTATAGAAGTTCGAATTAGCCACGTTCCACTGTACTAGATGCCATCGTAACCAGCGTCTGGTGACGAACGTAGGAACTTAAGAACATTAATCAAACCTAACCTACAAATTTTGCTTCACACAAGTTTAGTTGTTGTTGTTTGAGTCTTCAGTCTTTTGACTGGTTTGATGCATCTCTCCATGCCTCCCTGTCCTGAGCTAATCGTTTCATCTCTACATAGCTACCACACCCTACATCCGAGGCAATCTGTTTAACATATTCTAACCTTGGTCTACCCCTACAGTGCTTGTCATCAACCCTTCCTTTCATAACTAAGCTTGCTATTCCTGGGTGTCTTAGTATGTGTCCTACCAACCTATCTCTTCTCTTCAATAGCAGTCGCCAGAAACATCTCTCCTCTCCCACTCGTCTTAATACCTCTTCGATTGTTACCCTATCTACTAATCTGATCTTCATCATTCTCCTGTAACACCACATTTCAAACGCTTCAATTCTCCTCTTTTCTGCTGCACCAATAGTCCAAGTTTCACTTCCATAGAGCGCCACGCTCCAGACAAAAAAAAATCTATATTCGATGTCAACAGATTCTTTTTCAGTAGAAATGCTTTCCTTGCCTGAGCTAACCTACTTTTTATATCCTCTTTGCTTCGTCCATCAGTGGTTATTTTGCTTCCTAACTAACAGAATTCTCCTACTTCCTTTAGCTTTTCACCTGCCTATTTGATGTCCATAGAGGTCTCTGATTTATTTCGGCTGCATTCCAATATTTTTGTTTTACATTTATTAATTTTCATCATGTATTGTTTCCTCAAGACGGAGTCCATACCATTCAAAAACTCAATTCAAATCCTCAGGCTTGTGGGCCAAGATCGGCAAATCTCAGAGCTAAAATTATTTCTCCTTGAATCTTCACTCCCATTTTACATTTTTCTCCAATTTCCTTCATTGCTTGTTCAATGTATAGATAGAAAAGTATGGGTGATAAGTTGCAGCCTTGCCTTACACCTTTCAGAATACCAGCTTCTCTCTCATGTCCTTCAGCTCGAATGACTGCTGTCTGGTTTAGTGCCATAAATCTATGACATGGGCTCGCCGGCTTCATTTCCCCTCCGAAGGAAGGTATAGTGAGGGATTTTTAACACTCCTAAAAATCCGAAGACCTCGGTTGGGCAAGCCTTGGGCATGGAATCTCAGCATGATTCCACCGAAGGTTGTGCATCCCTGGTGTGTACCATCACAGAGTAGATATGGCGTGTGTGAGGGGGGTGTATGGTATATATCGTGTAATAATGGGTAATAGCAGCGAATAACGGAGCAGGGGCTAAACCTTGTGCGTTAATGTGCGATTCCATTAGTTGGAATTACAGGGCCTGGGACGCGATTCATGAAACTGTTATTATTGTGCCTTACCTCTCAGCGCCCTCGACTAATGGGCTGAACGGGGAATTATTAGACGAATGAATAGTCTATCCTGGAGGGGGAGAGCAATACATTCCTAGGAACTCAGAGTTTCACTAGTGTACAGCGGGCTCAACCGAGGAGTATTTACCCTAAAAAGATGGTCATAATTATGTCGAAATTGTAAAGTTTATGGTTAACGAGTAAAGACGATCATTTCTTGTAGGTAAGTAAAAACTTGAACTTTTCATAGTATAAGGTGCGTTCAAAAAGTAACGAACCGGAGGCATAATTACAGAAACCAGTACCTGTATGTTAGAAGTATTGCCCCTGGCTGTTGCGGCACTTGTCCCACTGTGACACGAGGGGGTGAATGGCTGTCTCATAAAATTCCCTGGGCTGCGATGTGAACCAGTTCCGCTCGTAAAGCTGGACGTCGGCGTCCGAGGTGAATCGTTGGCCCCCCAGAGCCCTTTTCCGGGGACCAAACATGGCGTAATCACAGGGAGAGAGGTCTGACCTTTATGGAGGGTGGCCGAGAACCTCCCATTTGAATTTCTGCAGGAGTGCCGCGACTGTGTTGGCCGTATGAGGTCGTGCATTGTCGTGGAGCGACCACGGCGGCTATGGCGTTCACTGTCACTCGGCGGTCCTGGGTAATGAGTGCATCAACCAGCTGGACATTGTCATCGGTAATGCGGGGGGGTTTCTGGGGTTAGGAGGCCGTTATGACCCCAGGTTCCCTATCTCAAATTGATCCTATACCCATCCCCTACACGCCCCTAAAGGGTACTCAAGTGCATAAATGACACCCTGTATATATTACTAAACGGAAAGTGCCGTGCATTACATATTCCATTAGATACCTAGGCTTACTTGTGATTGGGGAAGAACGTATATTCAGGTGTTCTTTATTTTCCACAAACTTGCGACATATCTGGTTCATCTTATAAAGCATCATTTCATGGATACTTCTCCATTATTTAGAAATACGAATCTTCTCTATTAAATAATTACAGTCACCAGGACATGTAGAATCTCGTCGATGTTTTAACAACAGCATCCATTCAATACCAAACAATTATATAATAATAGAAGAATTCTTCCCAAAGCGTGTATATATCCAGTCACCGCCACCTAGATCACAGTCAGTTTCTAATCAATGCATTAGTTCGTCGTTCTACCGTGTCGCTCCTAAGTAGGTTTCGCTTCATATAGAACACAAGGCCATCATTATCGGCCCCTGATGAAATGAAATGGCGTGAAATGAAAGGATGAAGATTAAAACAAACAGTTCACTGCTATGGATGAAACGAAAATGGTTTAGATAATATAGACAGTGAGCCCCAACAATTATGCCCTATTTAGCAGCAAAAATACTTACAAAAAGGAACTCAGATTAAAACTACTCACAAAATGGAGAGCGGTAATACGTACATAAGGGAATTTCGAACGAAAATACTCACAAAAGGAATAGATTGAAAAATACGCACAAAATGTAGGTTAAGTCCAAAATACGTACAAAATGCCACGTACAGTCGAAATACTTACAAAATGCAAATGAAATCAAGATACTTACAAAATGCAAATGAGATTGAAAATATGCTCAAAATGTAATTTAGATTCAAAATACCTACAAAATGCAATTGAGAATTAACTACTTGAACAAAGCGGGGTAGGTTGAAAATACAAAATGCAAGTGAGATTCAAAATACTCACAAAATGACCCCCCTATATTGAAAGACTTACTAAAAAGCAATTTTGATTGGCAATCCTTACAAAATGCAACGTAGATTAAAAATACCTACAAAAAGGTGCGGGAATGTTAAAGAGAACAGGAAATATAATGAAAAGAGGAGAGGAGAGGGGAGAGAGGAGAGGGTCCGCCCCAAAGGTAAGGGAGAAAAGGGGTAAACGGACCCAGCTCAGGAAATCCTCGGGGTCGCCAACACCCGAACTCACCAGCCGTGAGCCCCTGAGGGTGTAGCATTATCCAGGGTGCACCAAAAGTGGTGGGGCTACATACACCCGGCCTCCTTAAGGTCTTGAGCACAAGGCAGGAGGTAAAAGGAAAAGAAAAAGAAGGCTCACCCCTCGCAGAAGGAGGGTATCAGAAAAGACGAGACAAGGGCCAATTAAGGCGGGAAAGGATACCCTAATACCGTCGGGGTCGGAAGAGAACAAGAGTTGACCAAGTGAGGTCGACATGAAAGAAGACAGAGAGGGGCCCGGCACAAGTAAGTGGAAGCAATGCCGGACTCAGCTGGGGTCCCGTGGTCGCCAACCCACGTCCCACTAGATGTGAGCCCCTGGGGGCCATCATCAGGCAACAGCCTGGTTACTTACTTCCACTTTTCAACTGGGCACTTTCCGATTAAATTTACATAAGATACAACTATACAGGACAATAAGCAATGATGAGGAGTGCCTGTGATATATCCAAGATCTATCACAACCCTAACCAGATAGGTAGCCTGTGCAATCACATAGTCACTCCGAACAGGCACCACTTCCAGTACCTCACTAAAACATCACATAGACTACAACCAATAAATTTCAATACTGCAACTTAACAAGTGTACATATTGTAAATATTTTCACCCGTATTTTCAGACTTAGATGTTATAGAGCAAATGGGATTCGCAGTGACTGTCGATTGTTTGCGGATGATTGTGTAATATATCGAAAGATACATGACTCACAAGACAATGCACTGCTTCAAGAGGGCCTGAACCTGGTCTATAAGTGGGCGATTGTAAATAAAATGAAAATAAACACAAGAAAATGTAGTCTCTTAAAAATAGGGAAAGTGCGAAGGCAGGATTTTCAATATAACATTGGCTCGGAAATACTTGTAGAAGAAGATTCTTGCAAATATTTGGGCGTTCAGTAAGGAATGATATGAAATGGAGTAGTCATGTAGGATGTGTAGTTTCAAAAGCTTACAAATCCCTGCACTTTGTAATGAGGGTATTAAAAGGAAGTAGTACCTCTGCTAAAAAATTAGGCTATTTGTCACTTGTAAGACCTATTCTGGAATATGCCTCGGCGGTTTGGGATCCATATCAAGTAGGGCTCATCAATGAGTTGGAAATGGTACAAAGAAAGGCCGCTAAATTTGAGCTCAGTGACTTTAATCCAGGAGCAGTGTGAGCCGTATGTTAAAGAAACTTGGGTGGGCATCACTGGAGGCTAGGTGGATGAAATCTAGACTCTGCGCTATGTACAACACGTATACAAATCAACCAGCAGGGGGTGAGCTTAGCAAACGATTGGGAAAGCCCACTTACATGGGTAGGAGCGATCATCCTTTCAAAGTTAAGGGCCGACCACAGCAAACAAATTATGGTAAATATTCTTTCGTAAACCGTGCCATTGATAATTGGAACTCTCTACCTGCCGCAGTCTTAGAACCTTTTCCCAAACATATCGGTGTTTAAGAAAAGACTGACTATTTGTGTAAATATTCCAGTTTAATTGTTGTATAATTGTTATTGAATTGTTATGTATAATTATTTATTTGTTATGTATAACCAATTTGCCACCGGGGGACACACCCCCCATTGCAAATAAATGAATGAATGAATGAAAGTGTAATAGATCTGATGATGATCGCTTGACGATCGAAACTGGTCATCCTAGTGTATTTATTAATCGCATGTACATTTTTTCAGGATTAGGGCATAACCCAACTCATTTGGGTACATTCGTGCTGACCGACTGAAAAGCACCAAAATTTTGTTTACTAGGGCAACACTGAAAAATTGCTTCAAACACCTTTATGTATTAGTCCGAGTTCTTGGTGTTTGTATTGGTTACATGAAAACTTAAGGTAAATGTGTTTAAGTGTTTTTATTTGTGTGTCAGGGCTTGTCGAGTTATGATCGACACGCATAAATGCATTTTAGTTCCTATTCTTACTATTAAAAAAAGAAACACTCTCCCATACGTACCCCATTTTGTTCTACGTCTTTTTAAAAATGGGGGGTTGTGTTTGTTTCGGAACCTGAGACATTCTCTTCCAAGCAGACTGTTACCCGAATGCATATGTTTGAACGTTTTTAGAGGAAAATCATCAACTTCTGATCTCAAGACAGTTATCAACAACAGCCACCGAAGATAACCTACAATCAGAGAGCGATGAGGAGGAGGAAGGAGATTCAGACTACAACGGAACTTCATCGTAAACTCATTTGACTGCCAGATTTTTTTTAAATATAAGTTAGACTATGATCTTCTACACCTTTGGCAGCACGATTTTTTTGTAACTTACAATTAGTCAACAGCAATTTTATTATGTTCTGAAACGGCTGTGTGTAAAAAAAAAGAGCCTATGTCCACCTTTGTAAATTTGTGGTAAATAACGAAACATGTTTTCAGACCTAAAATATCTACCAGACTCCTTGGAAATATTTTCTTGATATGCTTTGTATATTCCTACTCAAATGTCAACCTCACCTGCTCGTGGTGCACCCTGCTATAGACTGACGAGGCTCTGACCACCGAGTGACTCCCGGGATAAGGAATTCCCCTCCATTATATCAACGGCTTCCTTGGAAGGTGGATGAGTATGTGGAGGTTAGGGCACTCTCATGCCCTTGAGGTGGGAAACTACCTCTAAAGGCGGATGAACCAAAATGGTCAACGGCATAGAATAAGTCCTCAACGGCGGACCAGGCGTACGGGCGACTAGTACAGCCCCAACGGCTGGGAAGGCGGATGAAGGCTGCAGCAGGTTCGGAACCTCTAGTCGTCGTAGTTACTATGCCACTAGTTAAAGGCTCTGTATCTGTCAAGGATCGTGCGATTGTTGATGTGCAGCAGCATTCCCACGTAAAAAGATATCACGCACAGGCGTCTTCTGAAGGAAATAACATCTCTTCTTGCACGACTGCAAGCCCTGCGGCGATCGGGGAGTTGTGACGGGAGCAGGATTGTGTTATCTGGGAGCTTCTAGTGACAAACCTGCACGTAGGCGGCGGATGTGTGATCTTCGCTTTGCTCGAGGATGGGCTGTAGAGCAATTCGTATGCTGCATTCGTGACTAAGCAGGCCTATTTAGGATCCGCTCTGCTTACCCCGAATGGGGAGGGAGCTATAAAAGGTGCTCTAAACATAGCCAGCCTAAATTCTACCTGACTGGATAGCCGCGTCCAGAGGGTACACCATATGCGGTCGAAACAAAATAAATATGAATTTTGCCACCTGGAACATCCGCACTCTAATGGACACTAACACAGAAAACCGACCACAAAGACGAACAGCAATTGTTGCTCGTGAACTGAGAAGGTTTAGCATTGATATTGCTGCAATCAATGAAACGAGACTCGCAAATGAAGGACAATTGAAGGAACATGGAGGAGGCTACACCTTCTTTTGGAAGGGGAAAGAGGCTAATGAACCACGTATTCATGGAGTTGGTTTTGCCATTAAGAATGAACTCATTGATCATCTTGATGAGCTTCCATTTGGTGTAAATGAAAGGCTTATGACCCTACGCCTCAAGCTCAGTAATTATCAAAGAGCAACTATAATAAGAGCATATGCTCCAACTCTCACCTCTGAAGAGGACCAAAAGGAAGAATTCTACTCCCAACTCGATGAGCTTCTGAAAAATATACCACAGTCTGATAAGATCATTCTCCTCGGGGATTTCAATGCCCGTGTTGGTAGGGACTCAACACTGTGGACAGGTGTAATTGGGAAGGAAGGTGTTGGTAACAGCAATCATAATGGGACTCTTCTCCTAACTAAATGTTCTGAATATAACCTTGTCATTACAAATACACTCTTCCGACAGAAGGACAAATTTAAGACATCATGGCAACATCCAAGATCAAAACATTGGCACCTAATTGATTATGTGATAGTGCGTGCCCGAGATCAGCGTGATGTACTCATCACAAGAGCTCTGACAAGTGCTGATGACTGTTGGACTGATCACAGACTGATCCGATCGGTTATGGCTCTGCGAATTCCCCAGAAATGTAGAAAGCAGGGAAAGCTCGTAAGACGTAAGGTCAATACCGAAATTCTTAAAGATGATAATGTTAAATCAAAGTTACATAAACTACTTGGTGAAAGGCTGCCTGATGATTATCCAGAAAATATAGAACACTGGCAAATGTTCAAGTCAGCAGTACTCTCAGCCTGCGAAGAGTCAGCTGGTTTTGCTAAGAAAAAGCATCAAGACTGGTTTGATGAGAATGACCAAGAAATTCAATTTCTTGTAGATGAGAAGAGAAAAGCGCTCAATGCATGGAAAAATAACCCTAAATCTGCATCCAAAAAACAACTTTATCAAGATGCCAAGGCTGAAGTCCAAAAGAGAACTCTAGCCATGAAAAACCTTTGGTGGGTATCTAAAGCACATGAAATGGAGTATCTAGCTGAGACCAACAATACACATGCTTCCTTCGGTGCAACAAAAGTAGTCTATGGACCATCCCGTCACACCGTAAATCCTCTAAAATCAAAAGATGATACTGAACTTCTCCGAGACACTTGTTCAATCAACTCCCGCTGGAGGGAACATTTTGACGAACTACTGAACAGGGATACCCACGTCAATGATAACATTTTAAGCAAAATTCCTCAGAGACCAGTACAAACTCAGCTTGATGAAGGTCCCTCCCTACTAGAAGTTGAAATTGCTATTAATCAACTCAAGAATAATAAGGCAGCAGGCATAGATGGGATTCCAGCTGAACTATTTAAAGATGGGGGCACTGTACTAGTTCACCACACTCACAAGCTCGTTGACAAGATATGGAAAACAGAAACGATCCCAGATGATCTCAGGGATGCCTTGATAGTAGTAATCTTTAAAAAGGTGACAGAGCTCAATGTGGCAACTATCGTGGAATATCCCTGCTTTCTGTAGCTGGAAAAATTCTTGCCAGAATCCTGTCCAATCGTCTTAAACCTTTGGCTGAAGAATTACTACCTGAAACCCAATGTGGATTTAGACCCAATCGAGGAACAACTGATGTGATCTTCTGTGCTAGACAGATGCAAGAAAAATGTAGGGAACAAGATCGCCCTCTTTATATGGTCTTCATTGATATCGTCAAGGCTTTCGATTCAGTCAATAGAGAAGCTCTTTGGAAAATCCTAGCTCGAATTGGATGTCCAACAAAATTCATTCAGATCATTAGAATTCTCCATGATAATATGAAGGGCTCAGTTCTTAACAGCAATGGGCCTGGAGAACCCTTTAAGATCACAACAGGTGTCAAGCAAGGATGTGTGATCGCCCCAACATTATTCTCAATTTTTGTTGGCGCTATTCTTCACTTGATCAAAGAAAAAGTTCCGCATGGTGTAGATATTGAATACAGGACTGACGGAGGATTATTCAATCTTAGCAGACTGCGAGCAAAGACAAAGGTATCGACAGGTTCCGTTTTCGAACTCCAATATGCTGACGACAATGTTATATTGGCAAACTCGCTAGACGATCTTGAGGCTGCTCTGAATGCTTTTAATGACGCGTATAAGTGCATAGGTCTGGAAATAAACACCAGTAAAACACAAATTATCCATCAACCTGCTACGTCCAACTGTAATGCTGCTGGTTTTCCCATTATGATCAACGGGGACAACTTAAAATACATTGAACACTTCCCTTACCTGGACAGTCATCTCTCAGCAAATGCTAACATTGATGCTGAAATCCAATATCGCCTTAAATGTGCCAGTGCAGCGTTTGGGCGTCTACGAAAAAGGGTGTTTGACAACCATGACATCAGTACTCCAACCAAATTGCATGTGTACCGAGCTGTTGTAATACCTTCTCTGCTCTATGGGTGCTAAACCTGGACTACCTACAGAAGGCACTTGTGTTTGGAAAAGTACCATCAGCGTTGCATCAGGAGAATTCTTGGAGTTAAGTGGCAGGACCGACGCACCAACATCAGTGTCCTGGAGGAAGCGAATACTACCAGCATTGAGGCTATGATATTAAAGCATCAGCTTCGATGGGCAGGACATGTTGTTCGCATGCCTGAACGTCGTCTTCCAAAACAAATCATGTACTGTCAGTTGCGGATTGGACAGAGAAAGCAAGGAGGGCAACGGAAACGCTTCAAAGACGTCCTAAAATACAATTTAAACAAATGTCAAATCAACACGGATAAATGGGAGACTACAGCATCAAATCGTCAGGTATGGCGTCGCTTCGTCCACCAAGGTCCACTATGTTTCGAACAACATCGACGAAGCCGTGAGACTGAGAAGTACAATGCGAGGAAAGAGCGTGAGGTTTATAGGAGGATCAACCCACAAGAGCCAGTGGTTGCTCCGAACAACGTGTGTCGCTACTGTGGGCGAGTTTGTATTTCCAGGATTGGACTATATAGTCATCTAAGAACTCACCTTTAGAAGACAATCTTACTCGAGAACGAGTGATAGCCTATTATTATTATCATCAGTTATCATTTTATCTCAATATTGTCTGTACAGACTCATCAGTTTTGCTATAATGTGAGAAATTACTTTGGACAAAGGTCATTTTGAAACTAAAGAAGGGACAAGAGACACTTTGATTCTAAAATGAAGATAGAAACGTAATTGCACTTAAACTATTCAGCATGGTTAGTAAGTAATACGATGGCAATAAAAGTAAAACTTGAGTTGAACATTAAATCGAAGGATATAGTCCTGAAAACAGCTTGTATTAATGAATAAGCATACAAGAGTGAGATGTATCAGTTTGTATGGTACTCTCAGAATCGAGTTCAGGCTAAATTTGATCATTCTTGTTTAAAACTTAGAAAGTGAGTTTCCAATCCTTACAACTCATCAGCATCCTCCATCATACCTCCCTCCAACTCATCCTCTGACATTTTATCATTTGTATCCTGATTAATTACAGCACTGTAGAACTGCAAATCAGGATTTACCTCCCACCGATCACCATAATGAAGTTCCAACATATTGTGTCAATATCACGAAGTTCAAGAATTGCAACTGTATTGCCTCAAACCATACCTTCTACGCACTATCAATCAAAGATTCCAACACATGGATTCAAAAGGTTTCTATTTGAAGATCTTAATCGAAAGAAAAGTGCTATACTCTGATTTACCAAAGGTGAACGGTGAAGGCTGTCATACGCTTGATGGGTGAGGTGAGGAGAGGAGACGAGAGGGGTAATGGTATCCATGGCAACAGCGAGCAGTGTTACAAGTATGCAGACACAGCAGTGAGCACATGTTTTGACACAGTGTTCTACTGTGCCTTGACTCGTCACTGTCATTACACCGCCAGGCAGGGGGGCTAACTTCCCCAGTATATGTGTCTTCCTGCAAGTCTGGAATGTTATGAGTTATGACCTGTCTCAGTGGCAACGCAGCATTTCCCCCACGTGCTAGCTTTGACAGACATCAGCGTCAATTACTGGTAATACAGAGCATACTGCTGATCAACTTTCAAACATGTGTACCTATCGTTAGAAAGTAAGCTATTGCTGTTGTCGATGATCATCAGGCCTGCCACTTTGACATTTTCCATTATACAAGGAGAAGCCAAAATGTGGTCTTTCTCCTTGGTCTTTAGGCAACTTACCAGACCGACAAGAGACATTTTGAAACCTAAGAGGCTGGACGCTTTTAATGTCATATGGAAAGATGAGCCATTTTGATCTCAAAATGGATATTGTTACGTGCCACCCCCTAGTGGCACTTTTGTTAACTGGATTACGGTGGGAAGGAAGCACAACACCATTTACTGCTTAAAGAAATAATTAACTTTATTGTGGCCAGAAAATTACACTAATCAGCACACACAAGCAATTAGGAGCCTTCTCCAGTTTCCTCAAATCTCTTCCTTATGCGCTCTTGGCCCCTTTCACTTGCAACAGACCACAGAAGTTAATCCGTCCTAATGAGTCCGGTGGCCTTGGCAGAAGCTACCTGCCCCTCTTCCTCAGGTAAAACAAATACAGTTACTTACGAGCACTTGAAGTACGCTGTTCACAAGCTGGGAGAAAACAATGTCACAGGATTTCGACACCACAATATCTGACACTCAGTGAAAGCACACTTACTCAGAACACGGCAGTCCCCTGTATGTTCCTCACTTCGCCGCTACACTAGGGGGTTTCGCAAGTCACCACACTTCTGTCGCTCAGAATACACGCTCACACTAGCTCGTAAAACACAACAACAACTGCTTCACGGGTCACTCTTATATAGCAGGCCGGTGACTCAATAAATGGTTCTAGATCCATCCAGAGTCCACGGCTTCTCGAGGTTTCCACCGCTGGTCCAGTCACGAATCTTCTGGACTATCCCTTTGTCTGTAGTAGCCCTGTTGCATAAGGCGCGCGCAATACAGGAGGCAAGCCACAGCCCAGCCCCTGGGGCAGTTGTGACTCAAGCGGCGAGCGATGACACAAACTCACAGCCGTAACACCACCCCCTTCCTAAAAAGGCTGATCGTCCCGATCAATCATTGGTCCGTCTGTGTCCCTCCGTAGGCTGCCAGGCGATCTAGATGCACGATCTTCATCTTCGCCCTCGGGCTCCGCTGGATCCTGTAGACGACATCGTTGATCCGTTTCACGACTCGGTACGGGCCCTCCCAGGACTTCTGCAGTTTGGGTGACAGGCCTTTCTTCCCTAACGGGTTGAAGAGCCAGACCAGGTCGTCCTCGTGGAATCCGCCGGCATCCGTCTGCTGGTCGTATCGGGTCTTCATTCTGTCGGTCTCGATCCGCAGTTTCCTCCTCGCGAACTCGTGCACGTCCTCCAGTTGGTCGACCAGTTCTTGACAATACTGGCTTACCGAGATCGGATCATTCCCAGGTCGGCCAAAGGCAAGATCGACAGGTAGACGGAGCTCCCTCCCAAACATGGCCCGGGCTGGTGTGCACCCGGTGGCTTCATGCACGGCGGCGCGGTAGGCCAGGAGAAATAGTGGAAGATGTTTGTCCCAATCCCTCTGGTGCTCGCTGACGACTATTCGAAGATGGTTCTCGATGGTGCGATTGAATCGCTCTACCATCCCGTCGGACTGAGGGTGTAGTGGCGTTGTCCTTGTCTTCCGGATTCCCAGCAGCTGGCATAGGTTCTGGAACACCTGCGACTCGAAGTTCCTCCCTTGGTCGGAGTGCAGCTCCAGGGGTACTCCGTACCGGCTGACGAATTCCTTCACCAGGGTCTCTGCAATCGTCGCGGCTTCTTGGTTAGGGAGCGCATACGCCTCCGGCCATTTGGTAAAGTAGTCGCTGACGACTAATATGTAGCGGTTCCCTGCCTCGCTTAACGGGAATGGCCCAGCAACATCGATGGCCACTCTCTCCATGGGGCCGCCCACGTTGTAGGTCTTCAGTGGACCCCGTCGTCTTCGTCCTGGGCCCTTGCTGGCTGCGCAATCGTGGCACCTCGCGCAGTGGTTCTCCACGTCTGTTCGGCATCCGATCCAGTAGAACCACTCTCTCAGCTTCTCCAGGGTCTTCTTTATCCCTAGGTGTCCACCAGATGATCCTCCATGAACTTCCTTCAGGACTTCCTCCGTCATAGCCTTTGGAACGACGACTTGTTCCCGAGATGTCTTCCCGTCGGTGCTCTCCCAGGTACGGCAGATGAGGCCATCCCTTACAATCAGCGAGTCCCACTGTGCCCAGTAGGACTTAAACTTTGGGCTGCAGTCACTCACAATGTTCCACCCGGGTCTGGGGACACAGGCCCTCTTCCATTCGGCTATCAGTCCCAGGTCATCATCCTCTGCTTGTGCCCGCGTGAAAGATTCGCGGCTCCAGTTCCCTTGAAGTTCCACAGTAGTCCGTCGGCACAGTATCCCGGTGTTCTCCTCCCTTCGGGCACAGAAGGTGCAGTCTTCGGGGCACGGTCTTCGTGACAGGGCGTCGGCGTTAGAATGCAGTTGGCCTTTCCTGTGCTGAATCTCAAAGTTGTACTGTTGAAGTCTCTCTAACCACCGCGCGAGTTGACCCTCGGGCTGCTTGAAATTCAGGAGCCACCGCAGGAATGCATGGTCGGTCCTGATGAGAAATTCTTGCCCGTACAGGTACTTGTGGAAGTGTTCAATGGTCTTCACGATGGCGAGCAGCTCCTTCCTGGTGACGCAGTAGTTCCTTTCTGGCTTTGACAGGGCCTTGCTGAAGTAGGCCACTACTCTCTCCTCGCCGTCCACTACTTGCGACAGGATCCCCCCTATGCCGAAGTCGCTGGCATCGGTATCGACGATGAACCTTGTTCCAGGTCTGGGGTAGGCCAGAATAGGCGCGGTGCACAGAGCCTGCTTGAGTTGTTCGAAGGCGCTGTGGCATTCTGCTGTCCACGTGAAGAGTTGGTCCTTCTCAGTCAGTCGATGTAAAGGTTTGGCGATGTCGGCGAATCCTCTCACGAAGCGACGATAATAAGTGCAGAGTCCCAGGAAGCTTCGTAGTTGCGACTTGTCCTTCGGAACTGGCCACTCCCTCACAGCTGCGGTCTTCTCTGGGTCGGTGCGCACCCCTTCCTCGGAGACGATATGCCCAAGGTACTGGACCCGCTTCTGGAAGAGCTGACACTTCTTGGGGCTCAACTTCAGCTGGGCAGCCCGTAGCTTCAACAAGATCTCCTTCAAGTTGCTGTAGTGCTCCTCGAAGCTCCTCCCCAGAACGATGACGTCGTCTAGGTATACCAGGCAGGTCTTCCAGTGTAGTCCCCTCAGAATGGACTCCATTAGCCTTTCGAAGGTTGCAGGGGCGTTGCACAGACCGAATGGCATGACGGTGAACTGCCAGAGCCCGCTGCCCACAGAGAACGCCGTTTTCTCGCGGTCCTTAGGGTGGACCTCCACCTGCCAGTAGCCACTCTTCAAATCCAAGGTGGAGAACCATCTTGATCCTGATATGGTGTCCAGCGTGTCGTCGATCCGGGGTAGAGGGTAGCTGTCCTTTTTCGTGACGTCGTTCACCCGCCTGTAGTCCACGCAGAACCTGGTGGAACCGTCCTTCTTCTTCACTAGCACGACCGGAGAACTCCAAGGACTATGTGATGGCTCGATCACCCCTTGCTCCTTCATCTCTTCTACCATCCGGTCGACTTCGGCTTGCTTGGCGAGCGGGACACGTCGGAATGGGGCCCTAATCGGTGCGCTGTCCCCAACGTCGATTCTGTGCTGGACCAAGCTTGTCCTGCCGAAGTCTTTGCTCCCCACGGAGAAGACATCCTGGAATTCGCGTAGCAGGTCCTGAAGTTGGCGTGATTGCTCTTCGTCTAGATGGTCCTGGGATCCTTGGTACAGCTTCTGTAGTTCTTCTGGCAGGGCGCGTCTTCTTCGGTTGTCCGTATGCAGGTGTCCGTCCGTCGTATCTGTGATGCGGGCAATCCAGGTAACGGGCTCGCAGACTCCTAGGTTGGTGTCCCGGTGAACCGTAATGTCGTAGTCGTTCAGGTTGGACAGGCGGACGTACGGCCGAGACGTCGTGTTGATGAGAGTCTTGGCAACTAGCAATCCTTTTGTCTGGATGTCCTCATATTTTGGCTCGATGACAGCCGCCACACCCTCAGCAGTTCCGTCGACAATTACGGCAGCGCTGACTTCCGTCCTGGCGGGAACGATGACGTCCTCTCTCAGCCTTACTCGTCGTGCGGCGACGGCCTCGTGTGCTGGTTGCAAAGCAAGTTCCTCACTTCCGAAGTGCAGAGTGTTGGTACTCAGATCCAAGATGATGTTGTTCTGGTCCAGGAAGTCCAGTCCGATGATCACTTCATTTGATACGTCAGCCACAAGTACTGGATGCTTTATCGCCCGTCGACCAATGACGAACTCCAGTGATGCTTCGCCATGTACCGGTGCGGTCTCTCCGGTCGCGGTTATTAGCTGGAGGTTCCTTTGTGTGGGTTGCACTCTCCACTTCGGGATCACGGTGGGGCTGACGATGGTCCTCGATGCTCCCGTGTCGATTAGCATGGGCCAGCTCACTCCGTTGATAACTCCGTCGACCATCAGGCTGCTATTGTCCCTCCGTAACTTCGTCACACGGACTTGGACTGCCGGGGCTTGACGACTGTCACAAGCCAACCTTTGCCCCCCAAGGCTGGCTAATACTCGTTTCCCTGGGCCGCGCGGTTTTCAGACGACTGACTTCCCGTCGGATACCCTCGGCGGCGGCGATCACCGCAGTCCTTGCTCAGGTGGCCTTTCTTACCGCAGGTCCAGCAGGTCGGTAGTCCTCT